>MU224136.1:3730194-3782681 GCA_018584345.1 Thuja plicata | reverse complement strand
ATTTGTATAAATCCTCTAACAAGGTGACATTCATGTGGAATGTTCTAAGTCCTCTAACAAGGCCACTCCTGACAGGGTGATTAAATCCTTTAACCAGGTCACACCTAGCAGTGTGTTATTGTAACCTGTAACAGGGTTGGCTCCTCATAGAGCTCACTTTAGAAGAGTAAAAACTTGGTAGCATGTTACTGGTGGCTTTTCCCATATTGGGTTTCCACGTTAAATACTTGTGTCAAGTTGAATGAATGCTTATTGTTTGTTTTACTGTTATGTTTCTACAAGCTAACTTCAATTGACAGTAAACTGCATGATTAAAGTTGTTGACTTATGCTACTACTACCAAGTAGATCTGAAATAAAGAAAGTTTTAATTTGGTACATCTAGACCTGAGGATAACTGATTCACCCCTCCCCTCTCAGTTATTCTAAATTCATTCTAACATTAACTTTACCTCTGATGTAGTCAATTTAGGTTGCAAAAGTGCAAGTTCTTGTTCCACCATTACTTTAAAAATCTTCAAAGCTTCTCTCCATCTTTTGTCAACTTCCTTGTACATTTCCTTAGGTATAGACTTGAATAGTTCACTTGGTGTTTTGCAAAAAGTATGTAGAATTTCTACAACTACATCTTCTATCTTCCTTTTCTCTTCACTTTCAAATTTATCAAAGTGAGTCCACACTTATTTCATTATTCCATAATCCTTAATATCTTTATCAACACTATCAAGAATAAAAATTTTGTCAATTTTGTCAATTTTTTCAGTAGGATTTTCTTCCTATAGTAGAATTATTCCCACTAGCTCTCAATTCTTTTTGTTCCTTCTCAGACTCATTTGCAACTTCTTCTTCTTCAGCCTTTTCCTTACCTCCTTTCTTACCCTTTGACTCTTTGTAGCCTTATGTCATCACTTTCTTTCTTCTGTAAGTTTTCTGAATAGTCTCAGGTGACTCCTTTTCTGGCTTAGTCATAATTGGAGTAGTAGAAGTCAATTTACTTTGTTTTAGTACTGAACTCCTAGTGACTATGTGAGGTGTAATCTCTTAAACTTCAACTTCAACTTTCTTGGCTTCTGCAATAGTAGATGTGCCTGCCTCCTTACTCTCCATTTTCTTTCTAAGTTTTATTATCATTTCTGGGGTTATGCCACTCAATTTGGCTATATTTTCAACTTGTTTCCTAATATTTCTTTGGATTACCAATGCTCTCAATTCACTATGGATTTTCAATGATGAATCTTCATAGGTTCCAAACCTAGGTGTTGAAGTATCAATTGGTTTTGACAATAGAACATTACCATGAATAGTGACTAAATCACCATAAACTTCATAACCCATAGCTAGTATCCAACATGTCCTAGGTTGCACTACTTGCAACATACATGTATCTATATCTACTAGAAAATAGATATCATTTTTATACTTTTCAACGATATCGGTTGGGATTCTCTCTCTTAAGTGTATTTTCCCTTTAAAATATTTAAAATATCCCTTCATAACCTTATTAAAATCATTTCCTAAAGTCTTGATACATTTCTTAATATGTATTACTATCGATCTATCCTATGACCATGTTATAGAACCTATTCTAGGAAAATTATTCTGCAATTAAAAGAACATACATACTAGGAGTGATCCATATTTGAATAACTGCTTCCTATCTTTCTTGATCTTCTCCATGTTCACAAAGATTGACTCCTCAACATCTCACAAAGATTATATTTTGCATCTTCCTTCACCATTCTGTATACAACATGAATAGGTCCACCATGTACACTATTCAACTGACTAGATTGGTATACTTTGTATCCTATCACAATTGAAGCAAATCTCACTTCCTTATCTATTATATCCTTGATAGTCATGGATTTGTTATCTTGTTTGGATTTGGTCAAGCGAGTAACCAAATTTGCAGCAATAGTCTGTAGAGTTGGTGCCTTACCAGACACACAAAATCTAGTAACTCTATTGATTAACTCCTTTGTAATCTTGTGTGGCTTGTCCAACCAAATGAATTGATCATGGACTCTAATCAATACATATCTTATCCATTCTGGATGAAAATCATCAGGCATTTCAATCGCATAAGTGAAACCTTTGTTCATCAGATGCATATGATCCTCCTTTAATCTTTTGTTATTACATAGTTTAAGAAACACATTGTAGATATCATCACTTTTGAGTTCTTCCAACTTGCAATGGATGAACGAACGAATGCCTTCTGTCAAAAATACACCATAGGGTATCAAAGATAGGGCACCCATTAGATCATTCTTATTTGCCTTCATTGGGTGTAACTTGAATACGGTTCTGGGCTCATCAATGATCTCAAACAAAACTAGAGTATCCATAATGTCAACAATTAACAACAACAATGATTCCTGTAAATATCTTTCCAACACAAGCTATAACCTTGACTTCACTGCTTTCTTTTCTTCGACAACCTACATAATTTCCTGCTTGAAATATTAATTCACAAATACAAATAATTCTTGCTATGGAATGTAAACAAATTCTCTTCAGTAAACCTTGATCTAATGTAAAGTGATAAATGAGTTTACTTTCTCATTATTATAATGTTTATGAATTTAGTCATTTAAACATAATGGTCAAAAGATGCTTTCCACCGACCACAATAGTTAAAACATAAAAATCATTATACAGATGCAAAAAAACATTGTATCTTCATTAACCATCATTAAATCACAAATAGACATCTCAAAATGCATATGAATCTTACCACTCATTAATTTAGGGGATCAGTAAATGATTTGACTATAAGTGCTTCTCCTAAGAAAATAATTTGCCTAGTTCACCGATGGAATCTCCACATTTCCTGAACTTGTGGAGTTCTCAGTCAACTCAAAAGAATTTAATTCTCCATTCCTCACCCATGTCTTCTTCATATCATTTCTGACTTCATCAACATTAATAGTTTCCTTCCCTTTAGCATTTTGATCATTGTTCACCAATTGACTTTGGTATACTTTCTTGCTCTGTATAATCTAGCAAGATGACCAACTTTGTTATAGACATGACATACCATACCTTTTGGATTCTAGGATCGATCACTACCTCTGGTTGACCTTAATCTACAATTTATAGCCACATGTTCATATTTGTGACAATTAGAATAGGTAACATTTGAATGGTTACCTTGATTAATAGGTCTTTGACTATCGTAATAATATGACCATTGTTTGTTGATTTTCGCCCTACACTCATTAACTATATGTCCAAAATTGTTGCAATAATAACAAACTCCATGGAATGCATTAGATCTAGAATTTTAGTTATTAGTTCTACCATGGGAATTTCCTGATCCAGTAGTAGAACCTCTAGGTCTAATATTTGGACCAATAGGTTTAAACCAACATACATTAGTAGTGTGACCTTTCTTATGACAACTAAAACATACTGGTTTATAACTTCTCTTTCTAGTGTTATTTCTCACCTTGGGTATTGATTTTCCTTCTGCATTGATGTCATTAGTCCTAGATGATTCACTAGCTTCAAAGTTTGAAAATCCTAAACCTTTTTTCTCTCCATTCATCCTCTATCTTCCAAGTTGTTCATCAAGTTCGGCAGAACTCTTTCTGAATTTATCCAACAGATCATTTGTAGCCTTCAAATCTTCTTTTATCATTTCATTCTCTTTCCTTATTCCCTCATTGTCTCTTTCAATATCATATTTTTCTTCATTTGTGTTATGTAAGTATTTTGACAATATAGCAACCTCTTGCTCTGATCTGAATAGTTGCTCCAACTTCTCTATTAGGGTTTCATCTTTAGACTTTGGGACATTTTCAAAAAAATTCTTGGCATCCTTAGAAGCTCTTCTTCCTTCAAGTTCTTCAACCATTCTGACAAAATGAATTTAAAGTTCTCTTTTCTGATTTGTCACTTCCCTTTTGAGTCCACTATTTTTATCCATCAAATTTGCAAGTGCTTCCTCAGATTCTTCAGACAAACTACCTTCAGACAGTTGTTCAATGTAGTCTTGATTTTCACTCAATTTCTCAGCAAGATCTCTTCTTTTAGAAATAGAATGCCTTATCTTTTCTTTTAGTTCATTGATAACTTTGCTTGCATCCTCAAGATGCTTTTTATCCTTGTATCTATCCATGTTGAATTATAGGGATTTTTTTGTCAAGTAGTAAAGCTTAATATCAAGAGGACCTAGGCTATGATACCAATTGTTAGAAATATTATTACTGAGACGGTGGCGGGGGGGGGGGGGGGGGGGGGGGGTGAATCAGTACAAATAGGTAATGAAAAAATTCAACCGCCGATATGGATAATTGCACTGTTAACTTCCAAAATAAAAAACATATAACTAAAGTAAACAAATAACAGTTAACAATATCAAGCATCCACAATCTCAACACACATAACATATATATTTTATCATGGAAACCCTTATAAGAGGGAAACAACCATGGGGGGATAACACCCACAAGCCCACTATTGCAGTAAATGAGTTTGCCCTGTTAGGAGCTAAAAATACCCTTTCTGAGGGTTCACCATGTTAGGAGTGATAAGTACACTATTAGGAGTACAAAATGATCAGCTATGACCTACCTCGCTAGATGATTTCAAACCTCAATAAAGAAGTTACCTTGTTAAAGGATTTACAAATAAGAACCTATTAAAGTTTTCCCAGTTAAGGATTTAACTTGCTGCAACTGTTAGGGAACAACAAGATATGTTGATCTGTAGAATGGCACTGATTTCCTATCAGATCATTTCTGCTCCTTTCCTTCCTCACACTAAACTAGTCTCTTCTCCTTATATTTGTGATCAACCAATTTGAAAATATGATTGCAACCCTAAATGAAATGATTTAGTGCTCCTTATATAGTCTATCATTAGGTCACACAAGACCGAGATCTTTCCACTGCAGTCGGCTCAAAATATTATCCAACCTCCTTGAAATTAGCATCAATAACATCCAATATGTCATCCTAAAATGTATTACTAATGTTTCAGCCTCAGATCCACTACCTTAATCAAATTAATATGAAACTCTGATCAGTGATCAGATAGGTAAATTGTCTTCTTAGTCAAAACATAATTCATTTAAAACTTGGTATAAACTATTGTGATTGGAATCATGGATTCCACTTACCATATGCAAACTACATCTATGATTGCAACACCTGAATCTTTCCTTAACTAGACCGCTACCACATTTTGTGTCTGATATTGTTCTTCCTGAACACCAGTCAACATACATAGTTGAGCTTCCCTTTACCAATCATGTACAAAACTTACCGATCATTGCAATCATGATAACTAAATACATTGACATCAATGACAACCAATTATGCATCCACTCATGACCGCTCTTCATAAATCCTCCAAAACTACTATAATGCCAACAAAAAATACAACTAAGATAGAGGCTAAACATGCATTTTTGGTTCAATAGTAGTAGTTTGAATTCATGGACCTACTTTGGAGAAGCAATAATATGATTTATCTCAATAAGAAGGTAAATTTTTTCATCTCTTCCAAGATGTGTTGCATCAAGCTTCGGTACCATTGCACATACTAAATCTATATAACGTTGTCTCTAAACATGCAATATTTTGCAAGCTACTAAAGAAAGGTAATTGTTTTGTTTATCCCGCGAATGGTTTCATTTGAAAGGTTTCATTGTGTGCTAGTTTTTGTTAGAATGTGTTTTGTTTCTAATAAGTGCACCTGCACAAGTTTGTGTCTTGTTTTAAGTAGGTTTTATCTACATTAGTCACATCATCATTTTTGTAATTTTATTTTTTTGATGCAAGAATCATAACCCAATGGATAATAAGGCACTTGGATATTTTGGATTCTACTACCTTTTCTCATTTTCATTACTGAAGGCAATTCCCCAGTTGGAGCCAGCTATTGTCCCTAATTTTGAATTGTAAAAATTAGGGATAACCAACCAAAATTTTAATGTTTTCAGGCTCTAGACGTGCTTTTCAAGGTACATATTCATTACCTTGGCACTCATTAACAAATCCAAGTCCTTCACCTCTATTTTTGTCAATTTTTAGCATCTAAAAGTTGTCTTTTCTTTCAATTTCAGGTTTCCGGGGCTACATTGCAAGTTTGTCTTCAATGTCAAATCTCTTGCCTTTAATTGCAAGTAATTTTTATTATAATTAAAGTTGAAAGATTATATTACTTTCATTTGTAATGGCCTTCTTAAAACCTAATTTTGACTTTTTTATTTGTGATTTTGCTTTTCTTTAATGTTGAGTTGGTCCTTTTAAGTGAAATTGAATCTCTGGCCTATAATTGCAAGTGCTTCTAATTGAAAGTAAATAGAAAGTTTGCACTACTTGCAATTACATTCACCGTCTTAAGATTTGATTTGACTAGGTGTTTTAGTGTTCTTTGGTTTGGTTAATTTGGTCTTATGTAATGTTAGGTTTTATAAACGTTGTTTCAAGTCTATGATTATAAGTAAAGTGATATTTTCACTTACTTGTAATTGGGTCTTTAAGACTTGATTACATGTATTTTTTCTTTAAAAGTTGTATCCATAAATAATATACATGAAAATTAGGTCTTGGGGTTTGTATTACAAGTTTTTGTTTTGCAAGTGTTAAACATAAAAGTAAACTTGCAAAATGCTATTCAAAACCCAAATTTGTGTTTCCCCTTTTTGAAACATGTGTAATCATGTTTAGACTTGTAATCACATTGTCTAGATCCAAAATGCAACTCAAGCCGTATAAACTTACAATGTGGATTTTCAAACCTGAACTGAAAAGACATTGAGTTTTCCAACCCCAAAAACATGTCGTGTTTGTAGATGCGATAACATAACACATTTTACTTGTGTGGTAACATGTTGTGTGTGAAAATGTGATAACTTGTTGTGTTTGCAAATGTGAAAACATGTCGTGTTTTATTTGTGTGATAATTGTTACCAATTTAGTTTACATACTAATTTGATAAGTTGAAATTAATTCTACATTGAATTATGGGATTGGGTGACTGTTGTTATAAAATTATAGAATTGATTGAATGTAGAAAATAAAATACACAATGATGAAACCATTAATAATATGTTCACTATCATTAAAATCTAAAATACAAGTACAAAGACAGTGCATTTTTTATCACATATTATTCAAATGTTGTTTTACAAAGGTGCAATGATAATGTTCAAATTTTAATTATACATAATATATACAATGCATTCAGATCCACACAATCCATGACAAATCCTAATACCCTATCTGAATAAACACATTATAAATATCAAAGAAGAAGGGAGATAGAGGGAAAGCCTTCATTGCCTGTATGGGGGAGCAATCTTTCACTTTGTGTAGAAGATCTGGGCCACATCTCCAAATTTGAAAAACCTGGAAGATGGAATGGAAAAGAGAGTTAGTTCAGAAGAACTGAGCAATGAAAACTTTCCTAATACCTCTACACTACTCTATGCACTACAAAGTGCTTATGCAGATAAAGCATTAAAAGATACAAAGGAGAAGGAATAAAACATAGAGAAAAGTATTTTTTTATACTAATATTGTTTGCTTCATGTGCCGATACAGGTATGCAGACCAAGTAGGTTGTTGAAGGGACACACATAAATTACAAGTGCGAAACTTTCCAACTGAAGTTATGGAGAGGCGAAGACCTGAAGACCAACTAGGTTGTTGAAGGGACACACATACATTACATGTGTGAAACTTTATGATTGAAGTCATGGAGAGGCGAGGATCAAAGACTTGAGAAGGCTATTGAGGGGGTATGCATAAGTTTCAGGCATGGGACCTTCTGGCTGAATCATGAAGTTGTTTGAAGACTTATCTTGTTGAAGGGATGTGTGATTACACACATAAAACATTCTGACATTCATCATTTTAGATTCAATTGAAAGAGGCTATTGACTATACAAAGTTCAGATTCAACAGTTCAGATATGTGATGTTAAAAGAATGCAAGTGTTCATGTTATCTAATACTAACACAAGTATTTATTATGAGCATTCACAGATTTGCATTTTTGTTGTTACATTCTAGAAAAATCAGCAAAGGAATATCATTGCTAAATCCATTAATGAGAAACATTCACTACTAATGTCTCAAAGTATCAACAAAAGATGAATGGATCCATAATGAATCTAGCATTAAGAGGTCATCTATGAAGGAAAATTACATATACATCTCAGGAATGATTGCAAAAAACAAAGGTGAAACATATTATATCAAGGAGTAGTACCAAACACAAGAGGTAACATGACATCAAAACAAGGCAATAAACCATTCATTATTGCACTAAGATAAGTATCTGATCTTTTGTCAGATTCAATCACATCTTTTATCGTTAAAAAAGAAAGTCTTTATTTGCAGACACTTGGAATGAGCAGCAACAATTAATATGCAAACACCAATCAAAATTGTGAAAAGAGAGCTACAACTGAAAGCATATGACTAATTAAAGAGACGCGTGTTATGTTTTTTAAGACAACAATTTCAGAAAATATATATGAACCCATGGAGAAAAAGATATACCAATAGGACAACAGTTATAGGTGCCTATCCTATAGCATGCAGAGTAAAATGTGGCTCCCACAAGGGTTGAGCCCAACGTGCTACAAGATAGAAAAAGAACTATAATGGAACAAGAACATTAATGCACTGGTAGGAGTACAACTCAGAACAACTAAAAAATCACAATGAGTAGTACAATGTATCTATCACGACTGACAAGCATGATATTACAATATTGATACATCAAAAGGTCATGATATGGGAGGTGATGATCACCAAATCAGTAAAGAGATAATGGGAATCTAGATGCTGAAAAGTGTAAGCTATAGACAAATCAATAAGTAGACACAATTCATGTCACGATGGTATTCAAATGAAGTTGCAAAGAGCATGTATCTTATACATCAGAGATAAGTATGAAGTTACCAGTATGACATGTCATGCTATAGGAAATAAGCAAGAGATAAGGACAAATGCGTATACATCAGGTAATTTTGTGACTTATCAACATCAACATTATCTAAAGGTAATAGCATCCATAGAATTATAATGGTGGTTGAATAGTCAAGTGAACATCAAAAGACAATCAATATTCAATGACATAACCATGAATGTTGTGTTTGGGTGACTGTCATGCTAAAAATGATGCTATCCTAGCTATATATAGTGCCAATATCAGAAGCTATATCAAAACAACATAGGTAAAGGAACTATAAGGAGAGAAAATAAAGACCATATGCCTGAAATGAAGACAAAGATGTAATAAGGACAACAAGATGTCAAATGAATACATAAAAGTACATTCTTCTATAGGAAGTTAATATTCAGCTACAAAAACAATAGAAGATGGTAACAATCGCAAGGAAGGAATGTCATCAATAAAGCATTGAACATCAAGGAGTAATAATCAAAGATTAAATCACATAAAAACAACTACAACAATGGAAAAGTACTATTACATCAAAATTCTTTCAACAGTAGTATATCTTGTACATTATTTGAAAGAAATCAATAAAGTTATTCACTATTTTTAAAGAGATGATATCAAGGCAATAACCATCAAAATGAGCAGCTATGTACAAACAAGAGAGTATGCCAAGAAATTCATTCAAGTTGCCAAGAAACCAATGTAAAATTTTGCTATAATCATAAGGAATGCAAATACATGTTGTTTTCTACTAGTCATGAACTTTTGAAAGCACGATAAAGTTACAAGAATAATCACAGTATTATGGAATGCAATAAATGAAGACATTAGTGCCATATGATGTGGAAAAGAAGTATATTCAAGCATGTTCTCAAAGAGATCAATGTCATGGGAAATATTCCAAGAAAAATAGTCATATTCAGGAAACGAGCCACATTTTTTATCAGAGTTTACAAGAAAATAAATAGGGCTTTTTGTTTGAATGTTTATTTGCAAGAAAAAAATAGAATCATGACAACACAATATAAGGCTACTGTCATAGGCAACATGCTTAAAGTTTCATAAGAGAGGACAATTACAAGAAATTTGTAAATAGAAGGAGGACTGCTAAGTAACACAAGAGGTGGAATAAAAGCTAGAGATGTCTCATTATTGTTAATGCGGAGGAGCAAAGAAGAGGAAAAATATAGAACATGGATAAAGATGCACAAATTTGTTAAGAGGAATCCATATATTTAGAAATGAATAGCAAAATCTGGGCTCCAATCAATCTTACCCGTAGAACCCAGGCATGCAATCTTTATCAGAGTAGAATGAGGTATTTCAAACCTTCAAAAAATCTGTCATGGTGGCTGCAAACACAAAATTTCACAAAGAGGCTCCATAATTTCCATGCCATAGGTTGGCACCCATACACAAGGACGAATACAAAGATTGCACAGGGAAAAAATTGATTGTTTTCAAACTCACATCCAAACCCTTGGTTGCGCTGCACAGAGAAGAGGAACAAATTTCCAACACACAAAGAAGAGGAGTTATAGTCAATAATAAGTGCAGAGAAGAGAGCAAACGATGGCGGCAACAACAAGGCCAGAACTCCGAAACCCTATCACCATGGCAGTGACATGAAGCAGCGGAGCATAGCACAATGCCAAAGCAAAATGAAAAATGAGATTAGGTTGAAGTTAGGTTTCGTTGCCTTAGATATTAGACGGATTTCAAACCTTGTTTAGAATTTAGTTAATTCCCCATGCTTAAGCTCATGTCTTTTCTTTCATCACTTTCTTTTTTATTTAAGTTTAGACTCCTTTCATGGTTCATAGAAACCTAGATAATAATCATAACCATAATAATTATAATTAATATTTAATAGATAAGTTTTATCTATTAAATATTAATTATAAATACTATTGTTATGATTATTATTTAAGTTTAAGATTTTAATTCTAAATAATATGTTTAGTATCTTGTAAATTTAAATAGTTTACTTGATATTAAATGTATAGATAAGGATTAGTATAATTATAATTAATATATTTAATATCTAGTATATTTTATTGTTTACAAAGATATTAAATATATTAATTATAAATAGGAGTTATTAAAGGTCTTTGCTTATGTTTTTCAAGTGATTGAGTTTATGGTGGAGGACCCTTATATTCATTTATTTATGTATTAAATATTATTTAATAATATTTTGATGTATCTATTCTTAAACAAATAAATAAATTATTTGTTTAAAATTAAATACATTGAAATATTACAAAGCAATAGTTAGTAAATAAATATAAGTCTAAACTATTTACTTGTTAACTATTACTTGATATCACTTTAATATATCAAATTTTTAAAACAAATAACTTATTACTCGTATTTAAATTAAATATACTAGGGTAATATCAAGTAATAATTAATAAATAGATAATTAGTTGGTCTTAGGGGGGATTTTTCTTGTGTACACAAACTTGTTGATAATAATAATTATTTGTCACAATTATAAGACAAATAGTTATTAATTATTCTAAGTGCAATTTAGAGGGTTATTTTCTAGGAGTCAAGCTTTGGATTAGGTTGCACCTTTCTAGAGTGGACTATCAGTTGGCTACTTGTTCTATGCTCATTCAGAGGAGGCTCTTTCTACTCACTATCAATTTTGGGCAGTTTAGGGACTGTTCACAGCACCTGGGGCCTATTTGGAGTTACTTTGGAGTTACAGTTTAGTAGTCATGAGTATTGGAGATCTTTTGGAGCACTTATACCTTAGTTTCCAGTAGTTATATCCTTGATTTGGTGGGATTTTCCTTCATATCTAACCCCCACAATTTTCGCATGTTTCATGGAAATTTGGAGTAGTTTGGGTGGAATTTTGAGTGGCATTTTAGTTGGGCATGGTTTGGTGGAGTTGTAGGAGCACTTAGACTTCAGTTTCTGATAGTTTAGCTCCTAATTTTATGGGATTTTCTCATAAATCTGACCCTTTCAGATTTGTGGCCTATATCATTGTATTTTCACCTCATTTTGGGGGTCTTCTTTTTGGCTCACATGTTTTTCACATTGCATGCTTATGAGTAGATTGTAAGAACATTTTTGTGGCAGATTCTTGGAGTTTTATGCAGATATTTGATACCTTTTTCCAGCTATATTTTTGTGTCATCATTTGATTGTGAGTTATTGATTGGAGTCATTGTGTTTTATACCTTTGTTGAATCAATTTTATTTCATGTTTTGGTGCATAAAATGATGTCTCATGGTGCAGATTTAGGGTTGTATTTTCTGATTTCAAGTTATTAAACTGTGAAAGCATTATTGTTTTCCTCTTTATTGATGATAAAGGAGCCTACCATAAATTTATTATTGCAAGATTTTTCTAGTTGGTTGTTATGTTTTCCCTCTCTAAATTATCTCCTAAGTCTTGCTACAAAATTAAAAGTTGGTGGATCACCTTAGTAGTAGTTTGTTTCCCAAGCATATCCTTCCCACATAATCATTTAGTTTTAGGTGAGCACTATCTAGGAACCGAACTGTCTTTTGGAGATTCTTCTCTCATTTTAGGACAACCCACCACCTGAGAGAGCTTCCATGTTTTCACATGATAGCTAGATTTTATATCAAGCTAGAGGTGCAATCCTGATTGACAACAATTTTTGGCACACCCAGTGGGATACAAACTGCTTCACATTTCCTTTCCAAGTTCTTCACATTATTATTTTTATTGCTATTTTGGTGTGAACAACATTAGTTTAGCCTTTTTGAAGGTATTTTCTAGCACTTGGCGACTCTATTTTGAAGGTTTATTGCAGATTCAGTTGTAGATTTAGTGTTTATTTCTTAATGAGAAGAAATCCAACAAAAGAAAATAAAGAGGGATTCATATATCAAGAGTTACATCCCGGTAGAAGAAGAGGAAGAGAATCTCAGGCTACAGGAGGAAGATCCTCTTTTCTTGGGTTTGATTTTTCATTATTTGACAATCCTATTTTTGAGTATCAAGATGCAATTTCAGAAGGTCATGAGGTAATTATTGAAGATTTCAATTTTCCCGAAGATTTAAGTGTTCTAGATAATTCTAGATCAGAATTACCTATTTTTGAAGAATTACCAAAGGATCAATTTGCTGCTATAGCATCTACAAGTGCTGCTATACCAGCTCATCAAGGTCTAAAAACATATCAATGAAAGATAGTTCAATCTAACAAATCTATTGTACAACCTGTAGTTCAACAACAAGTACCACCAGTTCAAAGGGCCAAAATTTGCCATTTATGGCTTTCAATGCTAGCAGCCCATTACAAATTGTTGTTCATCATGATATTCCATCAACAACATTAAAAGGTTTTTCATATTTTAATGGTGAAATCATGTTTCAACAATTGAGCATATTAAAGATATTGCCACGCTTTAAGGATAACATCAAGTTACACATGATGATGTGCACTAAAATTGTTAGCATCTTCTCTTAAGGGTAAGGCATTAATTTAGTTTCAAAGTTTAGCAATGAATTCTATTGCCACATGGGATGAGTTAGGAACCACTTTAATCAGCAAATTTGAGGATAAATAAGATAATTTAATCATTGGTTGAACAATTTACTACCATTAAAAGGAATGTTAATGAGCATATTTCTTATTTCAGTTTTCATTTTCAGCGAACTTGGGACAGAATTCCAACATTTATTAAACCTTCTAATGATTATGCATTTCTATTTTATTTAAAGGCTTTTAACAGTGATATTTCAGTTATCATATAGTCCATGAGAGGACATACTTTTTGTAATGCATATGATGTTGATGTTAGAGCTGAAAATAACTTGATACAAGATGGAAAGTTACCTCCAAGGCCTCTAATGTCTTATTGTGCAGAAATACAACCAGTTATACCAGTTGTTATACCATGTATAGCTGATGTCCCACCAGCACCAACACTTAACATGCAAGTTGCAGCAAAGGAATATGATGTTATAACTCCTATTAGGGAGTTAAATGATACAAGTGATAGTATGATGAGAACCCTACAAAGCTATGGTAATGAAATCAAAAAAACTTGAAGAGGCAGCAAGGCCAATACAACATACCTCCTCAAGCTTCTTATTAGTAGAATAGGTCATTAAATTAGACTTCTAGTTCAAATCAACTAAGGAAAGCTCAGGGACAACAAAGGAATTATGGTCAAAGGGTTGGTCAATCTTATAACTATTCAACTCCTAGTACTTCTAAAGAATTGGTAGTGGTTTCTTAGAACAACTATACACAAGAAGTATAGTGGTGCAATATGTGCAATGACAAGCATTTCTTGGTTGGATTGTCCTCACACACTTGAGGCTAGAAGGCAAGACATTTTGAAAGGAAAACCAGTTAATAATCAAGCAGAAGTACATTATGAACAAATGTAGCCACAAGGTAATCTTGATGTTTCTTTAGTACATTTTAATGATGATGAAGCTATTTTAGCAGCTAATTTTGATCCAAATCAAGTGTGGAGACCTATAGCAGTAGGTACAAGGTCAAAAAATAAGGCTACAAATGAACATGAACATGTTGATAAGGTACAACAGCCTGTTGTTACATCACAATAATAGGCTAACAAAGTTAAACAACAAGTAAAGCTCAAAAAGGGACAGAACAACCATCACAACTAGCGAATGAGCTTGCTGTTTCAAAACAACAACAAAAGGTTAGTGTTCAGAATTTTAATATTGTTGATCATTTAAAGAAGACACATGTTCCTTTATCCATGTGGGATATTTTGGCACTTCCAGGCCAAAAGGATATGTTACAAGAGGCATTGTAATCACTTCCATTATCTGGTGATGTCTTGTCACAACAAATTCCTAAGGTTCTAGTAGCTGCAAATGCTAATACAACCCAAAAACCATCCAAGTTGGTTAAAAATCCACCATTTTATGTTACTGTTATTATAGAACAACACCTAGTTCACAATTGTATGGTTGATTCTAGTGCTACTAGCTCAGATGCCAAAGAAGATTGTAGACCAGATAGGCCATAAATATGAGCCACTTGAAAAATGGGTAGTCTAGTTAGATGTGATAGTAGTTGCAACTATGGGAGTTATAAGGAATTTAGACTTGATATGATTGTCCTAGTTTTTCAGTACCTATGGATGTCTATATTATTGATTTGCCTCCTAATTTCTCTATCTGTTTATCATGAGATTTCACTGCCAAAATAGGAGGTTACTTATCTGTAGATTGGTCTCACATACTTTTCCGCACTAGGTATGGTACTAAAGTTACTATTCCTTCATAACCTATTGCAAAATTTTGTGTTGAACAACATATTGCTGGTGGTGAAAATGAATCAACAAGTGTGTTATTTGATCAAGAGGAAATATCTGTTGTTCGTGAGTCTCAAACACAAATAAGTAATTTTCCTGATATTTTGTTAAATGATTGGGCTATTGAAAATGTTGAAATTTTAGATAAACAGATTGAGGAGCCAATTTTGGGAAACTATGACATCCATGAGATTTCTGATTTGTTACCAAATGTTGTAAAAAGTGCAGATTTAAATTCTGAACAATAATCTAATGCTGTTTGGAAGCTATTTTTTGATGGTTCACGTAGAAAGATAGATGCAGGAGGAGGTTGTATGCTGATTTCACTAGAAAATGAGAGGTATTATGCACCTTTCAGATTTACTTTCAGTTGTACTAATAATGTTGCTGAATATGAAGCCCTTGTGAATGGATTGAAGTGAGCTATTAAAAGAGGTATCAGTTTTTTACAAGTTTTTGGTGTTTCAGAACTGATTGTAAATCAAGTTAGAAATATTCATACAACTAAAAATGATCTATTGAAGAGTTATAAGCATGTTGTATGGGATTTAATTGAAGGTTTTGAGGCTTTTAATCTGCAATCTATACCTAGAAATCATAATAAACATGCTGATAGACTTGCTGTTGTTGGTGCACAATATAATATTCCAACTGAAACCAACAATAATATGGGGCTGAATTATGTAAAAGTGGTTGTTAGACCTATTGTACCTAATAATGTTGATAGTTGGAAAGTTTTTGAATCTGACCAACACATTGTTAATTTCTTGAGAGAAGAGCCTGAGTTTGTACAACCAAACCAACATAAATTGCAGGAGCAATATGAGGATCAAATCATCCAGTTAAGGATAAACAAGCTTCCCAAAGGTCTTGTGACCTTAGAGTCCATGTTCGGTACTAATGATCAATTTAAAAAGGATAAATATATCTTGCAGATTAAAGAAGAACATTATGAAGAAATATCAGTTGCAAAGGATAGTGTTGAAACTTGGAAAGTTATGTACACCTAAAGAGCATCAAACCTTTGCTAATTTATGCAATGAATTTCATGATATTATTGCTTGGAATTATTCATATTTGACAGGATTTGATCCTATTATTCTCAGCATACTATTAAGTTAGAACTAGGAGAAAAACTAGTTAGGCAAAATCAGAGGCCAATAAATCCTAAATTAGAGCCTCTTATGATTAAAGAATTGAATAAACTGATTGAGAGTAATATTATATTCCAAATCAAACATACTTCTTGGGTGTCCAATTTGGTTCCAGTTAGGAAAAAGAATGGAGAAATCAGATTATGTGTTGATTTCCATGAATTGAATAGAGCTTCATTGAAGGATAGACATCCTTTTCCTTCAATGGAGCAGATTTTGCAGGTTATTTCAGAATCAGAACAGTTTTCACTACTTGATGGTTTCTCTGGTTATAACTAGATTTTAGTAAAGGAAGAAGACAAATTTAAAACATCATTTAATACCAAATGGGGAACTATGAATTATCAAAAGATGCCATTTAGTTTATCTAATGCAGGTGCAACCTTTCAGAAGTCTATGGACAAGGCCTTCATAAACTTAATGTACATGTTTGTACTTGTTTATCTTGATGATATTATTGATTTATCAAAGAATACAACAGATCATTTTCAACATTTAAGAGTTATCTTTGAGAGATGCAGGGAATATGGCATTTCTTTAAATCCCAAGAAAAGTGTATTTGTTGTCCATGAAGGTAAATTGCTGGTATTTATTGTTTGAAAAGAGGGTATCACCATTGAACCTGAAAGAGTAAGCGCTATCCTTGCCTTACCACTTCCAGCTCACAAAAAAGTATTTCAAAATTTCTTAGGAAGAATTAATTTTGTGAGAAGATTTATTCCAGATATTGCTAAATTATTGATGTCATTAACAACCATGCTAAAGAAAAATATTGTTTTCAGCTAGACTAAAGAAGGAAAATATAGTTTTGGATTGATTAAAGAAGCATTAGCTATTGTTGCTACTTTATTAAATCCTGATTACTCAAAGGATTTTATTTTATATGCTTATGGGAACATTGATAACATTGCTGCCATGTTGGTTCAGAAAAATGATGAAGGTTTTGAGCAACCAGTAGTTTTTTTCAGTCAAGGACTTAAAGATTACGAGCTACATTATTCATATGTTGAAAAACATGTACTTTTTGTAATAAGAAGTTTAAAAAAGTTCAGGCATATGATTTCTAACAATAATATCAAATTAAAAATGAGCACTCTGCCATGTCAAAATTTGCAAAATGCTTCAGTGTTGATTACCTGGATTCACAGTTGTCATTCTTTTTCAGGAACGAAATATGCGTATTCCACTAGTTTTTGAAGTAGACCATATGCACCATTAAGGAAATATAATCAAGGCATTAGGGATGGGGAATGGAAGAAAGTAGTAGGAACTCACAGAAGTCATTATCAAAAACCTCTGGAGCCCCTAAAGATACCTACTTTCAATCATTTCTCGGCCCTAAAATCTTCTTCCCCTAGGGCACTCACTTAGGAGAAGAATCCAAAAACCAGTTTCTTTTGATCAAATAATACTCCAATAAGAAATATTATAAGCACGAATGTATACTCTCCGCCACATCGCAGACCTAGGTCTAATAATGAAAAGGAAGTTAAAATCATTCGAGGTCACCAAATTTACCAAATGGCCTATGGAATCATTGTCATTCCTTTGGACTACACAAAAATTGGTTTGTCTCTGGGTTGGCATTCGTTGGTATTAAAGCATGGCTGCAAGACATCATTAAAATACAGGTAAGTATCACTTTACTATTCGAAAACTATTTTTTTTTTGAATGTAAAGATTTATTCATTAGACAAAAGCTATTATCTGAAGCACACATTTGTTACCTAGGGCATGCGATTAAGTTTCTAAAATGGGAACCTAATTTTAACTCTAATATCTTCAACAACATTGAAATCATGAAATGGGTTATGATTCCAAATATGCCTGTAGAATTAATCCACATCCAAATTATTTACCAAATAGGGAATGGTTTTGGTGAAGTTATAGGCTTGGAAGAGAACTAAATGGACTCCTCCGATGATAAAATTTTGATTAAGACTTCAGGCATATCAGAATACCTTAAACCTATACACTTTATTACTAATAAATCCACTTACCATCTATCCCTGGAATATTTCAGAGGTAGTATTACAGACAATATCTTCTTCTTTTCTCATAAGAAAATAGAACAAAATGGACGTTTAAACACAACCCTTAGAAAAATACTCAGACATAATCCAAAACCATCTATTGAGATAGACAAATCTCCTTCATTACTTGAGGAAGGGGAAATTCATGATTACTCTAGGTTATAGATTTCTACAGAAAATATACCTCAATTATTTTTTAATAAGGATACTGGAGGTTTTGCTTTACCAACTTTCCTCCTCAGCAAGATAAGGAGAATTTAGATACAAGTTGTACCCCTGCAAATTTGAGAGAATATGATTCTATCAAATGTGGAAGAACAAGTCATTGCTATCTTACAAAAACCATTAAAGAAAACAAAAATAATGAATTAGGAAAAAGTATATCTTCTTTAGCAAAACCAATTGATGAAGGGAAATCCAAAATTAAAATAGGCTTAAAAATAGGTCTTCAGATTATTACTCAAAAACAAATATTTTTTCAGTGAGAAGTATGGTATCACATGATAACTCTCCTGAAATCAGGATATCTACTAACAACCAAAGAAGGAAATCATGCTCTGATTTGGCCTCAGAAAATATAGATTTCTCGCTCTCATATGGTGATGAAACTAGTGATATTAAAGAAGCTAATAGAGGAAAAGTGTACTATTTAAATAAATAATGAAAGAGGATAAAACTTTAACAATATCTAAAGTATTTAAAAAAGTAGCAGAATCCCCAGAAAAGGAAATTGGTGTAGGAACAGGTTTGTTCCTAAGCATGGTTGATAATTGTGAGAATATCAATAATCAGGAATATTATACACTAGATGAAGGATGGTATAAAGAATACTAAGATATTATACAAAAACCAATACCTCTAAAAATCATAAAACCATGCTTAGAGGATGTGGACAGGAATGATGCTAAAAATAATAATATGAATAACTCCTATAAATAAAACATCAGTTGCGAGGAGGTAGAGGAAATCAATGATTTTCTAGGATTAAGTAATGATTCAGAGGATCTATTATTAATTAAACTTATTGAATCAATGAATCAAGAACAAGAAATGGACAATTCACTCACGAATTCTGATCAGGAAACAAGGACACCAAGTTAGGACTAGTTACCCATGTTTGTGGCAAATCTTCTCCTGATTTACCAAAACAATCGCATAAAAGAGGAAGAAAGTCCCTCATAGAGTTAAGACAAAAGGATGGAACGGCCTTAGGGCAGGTCAAAATAACTTCAATTCTGAATGTAGGGAAGGGGAAGTTCCTTCCCAAGACACCATGAAAATCATATCATGGAATGTTAGGGGATTAAATGCCCCTAACAAACAACGCCTTCTAAAGAGAATCTTATCTTCTTTAGAAGCACCTCTATTTTTAATACAAGAATCTAAATTAGGGCAAGATGGATATGATATTCTTAGTAAGAAATTAGGAATATGGGAAGTTAAAGGTGTAGACTCAGAAGGAGCGTCAGGTGGAATTGCCTTTATCTGGAACCCTAGGTTTATATCATTAGAACTCATTGCTTCTAATTATTATTGGATGGAAGCTAAGATAAAAAACTTTAAAATTAATTTAGAATTTACTATAATCAACATATATGGACCTAAATTCATTCAAGAAAAGATGATTGTTTGGATATAGATCGAGAATTTTCTCAATAGTCTACCAAACAACAACTTCTTTATGGGTGGGGATTTCAATGCTATATTAGACATCAAAGAAAAATCAGGAGGATCAAAGAAAATTACTCAGACAACAATATAATTCAAAGAATGGATATAATTAATTAATGGAATGGATATTCAAATGAATAACAAAACCTTCACATGGACAAATAAAAGAATAGATATCGAATATATAACAAAAAAATTAGATAGGTTTTTTTTTACATTGGTAACCTAGCTAGATTCAATATAAACTTTAAGTCAAATATAATAGCTCATTCTAGATCGGATCACTTTCCAATCAGTTTAATCTTAGAAGAAGACATTATTCCCGAAAAAATCCCTTCACATTTGAAAGAATGTGGCTAAAAGATGAAAAATGTCTGCTTAGGATTGAGAAATGGTGGAACAAAAAAAAGTTTCAAAGGATCAAAAACCTTTATTCTAAACTCAAAACTCAAACACATTAAATAATGACTAATTGAATGGAATAAAGAGCATTTTGGAAATATATTTGACTCTAAAAATAGGATAGAGAAAGAAATAGAAGAACTTAATGAAGAGATTATCATAAATGGTATGAATACTAAGACGTATACCAAAGAGAAAGAATTGTTAAGTAGCCATGAAGATATATTGGCTAGAGAAGAAACGTACTGGAAATAGAGGTCAAGAGAGATATGGTTAGAAGAAGGAGATAAAAAAAATAAAAAAAATTCATAATAGTTCTAAAGCTAAACTAAACTTCAATAAAATTACCAAGGTTAAAAAAGAGGATGGGATGATAGTTGAAAATCCTGAAAGTATAAGGTTAGAAGTTGTAGTACACTTTGAGAAAATTCTGAACAACTTAGATGGTTCAGATAGAACTACTCAAAATGAAATATTGGGTAACATTCCACTTATAATTACTAATGATCATAATAAAATACTTAATGCAAGATTTACAAAAGAGGAAGTATAATATGCTCTAAAACACCTCCATCCTGATAAGTCTCCTGGACCCGATGGGTTTCCGACTTTCTTTTATCAACATTGCTGGAATTTTATTGGTGATGAGGTTGTTGCAACTCTAGAAGGTATGAGGAATTCAAGTAGGCTCCTTCAAAAATTAATAATACATTCATATCTTTAATACCCAAAAATTAAAAACCTAATGGTTTTTATGACTATAGGCCTATATCTCTTTGTAATACGCTATATAAGCTGCTAACCAAAACTATAGCTAATATGCTGAAAAAAGCTACTCCCTTTTATCATCTCAGAAGAACAATTAGGATTCATCCCTGGAAGATCTATTTTGGATGGAGTCATCATTGCACAAGTGGCTATTCATACTATCCAGCACAATCATTCTCCTAGTATGCTAATTAAGCTAGATATTAAGAAAGTGTATGATAAGGTAGATTGGAGATTTTTATGTAAATGTTTAGAATCCTTTGGTTTCTCCAACCAATGGATTAATCTTATCTTTGAATGTATTTCTGGACCTAAAATATCAATAATGGTAAATGATAATCCAACTGGTTTCTTTATATTTCACAAGGAATTAGGCAAGGGGACCCTTTATCTCCCTTTCTCTTTATCATCATGGTAGAAGATCTAGGTAGATCCTTAAATAAGGCCAAGAATGATAATTTAATTATGGGAATCAAAATTACTAAGGATCTGAAGGCTTGTACTCATTAACAATTTGTTGATGATAATATTATGTTTGGGAAAACAACTGTATTAGAGGCTAAAGCAATCCAAAATATCCAAAATATGTATTCCAAAGCATCAGGGAAACAAATAAACAAAGATAAATCTGAAATATACTTCTTAAACACACCATAAGGATTACAAAGAAATATATGTAGAATCTTAGGCTTCAACACGGGTAAGTTACCTTGCAAATATTTAGGTCTTCCCCTAGACAAGGTAAATAGATCTACTAATATTTGGGATAGAGTCTTAAAGAATATTGACAAAAAGGCTGAATCATGGAAAGGTAAGTGGCTGACTAATGCAGGTAAAACTGTAATGATCAAATCTGTTCAGTCAGCCATTCCTGTATATCAAATGATGTTTCTTAGTTTTTTGAAAGGCATACAAAAAGAAATTAACAAAAAACTAAGGAATTTATTTTGGCAAGGGGCTAACGATAAGAAAAGGCTTGCTATGATTGCTTGGGATAAAATTTGTAAACCTAAGGAGGAAGGTGGTTTGAATATTAAAAACATTAAAAAACAAAATATAGCATTAGGTGCTAAATTGGTGTGGAAGATGTATAAAGATCTAGAAGCCAAATGGGTCAAAATTTTGAGACATAAATATTTATATGGCAATGATAATTTAAGTATATTTAGACATAGTCTTCCTCCAAAAGGCTCGATAATTTGGAACTTTATTTTAGAATGTAGAAATGTCATTAGTGATAACATTACATGAGATATTGGAAATGGTAATAATGCTCTATTCTGGGAAGACTCATGGGGTGTCTTCCCTCCTCTTAATACTTTGTTTAATAATGACCCAATCATTGAACACATTAAGGATATGAGGGGTGTATATGTTAGGGATTATATAGAAATTGAAGATAACAATCCATCCCTTGGATGGCGCTAGAAGTCCTTTGACAATTTAGGACTGCCTAACACATTTAGAACGCTTTTAGAAGAAAACCTCAAAATTAGGAAACTTAATCCTTCTGTTGATGCAGACATAATTATCTAGTTCAAAACTAAGAATAGAGAATACAATACCAAATTTGGGTACGCTACCCTAACAAATCTAGGACATAACCAAACTTTTCTCCTAATAGATCTTTGTTGGAATAAAAGTTGTCTTCCAAAAGCTGGCATGTTTACATGGGTAGCTGCACAACATACAATTTTGACATCTGAATGGTTCCAGAATATTGGCTATTATGGACCATTGAGATGTTTACTTTGTGAAAAATAAAGTGAAACTATTGATCATCTTTTCACAGAGTGTAATTTCACATATTCATGTTGTACATGGCTAGAAAACAAACTAAACTGGAAAATTGCCTTTCCAAACAACCTGACAAATTTCCTTAATTATTGGCCAAGGAAAATGGACTATGGTTTGTTTGGAAAGATATGGGTTATTGCTCCTTCCGTACTAATCTGGGATGTATGGAAAGAAAGAAATAGAAGAATATTCAAAGACAATAAATTGCCTCAAGATCAATTCTTAAACAAAGTAGAAGCAAGTATTGTAAAAGTAATTAATAACAGGAATCTGAATGGTAGAAAGGATATGAAGTTCACTCATGCAGATGAAATTTTAAGGAAATTATGGTGTGGGATAAAAATACCACCCTTTGTTGGACACAAGGAATAAATAAGGATGATCTTAGTTGTAATTGTGTTTGGAAATGACCTTCTCATGGATGGTACAAAATCAACTTTGATGGTGCATCAAAAGGAAATCTAGGTAAGGCTGGGATAGGGTGTTGCATCCATGGTGAGACGGGAAAAATGATTGCCTACAAAACTGCTGACTTAGGAATCACAACTAATAACATAGTCGAGTGTAATGCTCTTATAGAAGGATTACTACTATGTAAAAAACTAAGGCTAGAAAATATTAAAATAGAAGGCAACTCTACCCTCATCATAAATGATTTCAGAACCCAAAATTGGAGATTAAATGTATTAGTAAAGAGAGGGATGAATTTATTAGCCTATTTTAAGCACTATACAATCAATCATATCTTTAGGGAAGGAAATAAAATAGCGAACTCTTTAGCTAACAGAGGGGCAGAAGGGGTAAATGAAGAAATTATATATTTGTAAAAAAGAGAAATATATAAATAAACAAGAGCTTATCTTATATAGAAATTAAATAAATAGATATCAAGGGAGTGATAGTCAGTAAGGAAGTTCATTGTTTCTTACTCTGGATTACTACAAAATGGAAATTTCTGGCGGATTTGGATAAAGATTTGGGTAGCTTTAGAGAAGACATGACTATCACCAAGATTAAGGAACATAATAGGATAATCATTAACTATAATTGTGCTACTACGTTCCCATTTCTAGAAGTTGTAGATTAGGATAGATATACAGAAGAGATACCTACAATAATGATAAATGTTGACTTCTTATTATTCCTTACCCATCTGAGGATTCCTTTTTTCCCAAAATTGATGGGAAACTTCATCATAGAGGACAATTTTGGACTAAGGCTGGATCAGGAGGAAGAAGGTGATGCATAGTTGGATTACTCTTCATATTTTTTAAAATAAGATGTGATGTCCATAAAAAGTATGGATGGTGATCTCTTCTACCACTGAGCTAAGATTAATATTTTACTAATGTTAAAATGAAGGGTCCAATCATGAATTTTATCCTTTTAAATTAAAGGGTGAATAATGAGGATATGGGGTAGATTAGTGATATATAAATGTTGCCTAATAATAATATGAGAACAATTAAATTTAGAAAATTATATATATCAAATCAATGCACTATCTTTTTAAAGATTTTATTACCATTTCATTAGCAAGCCTTGCGTAATACGATACAACTTTACCTGACAATACAACTATAACAATAAATGATACTCATAAACAATCATTAATTATTGCCGTAACAAGAGCCAACTAAAGTTTATAATAGGGTTTTTAACTGCCGATAATGATAATATAAAGTTATCTTTACAATCTGAAAGGTCTTGTGAAGAGGAGCGATGGAGTCAAATGTTAAACTCATTTTTCATGAAGATAACAGCCTTAGGGATTTTAGAGGAGCGATTAAAGCAGATATGTGGGATAAGTTGCAACAAACGGATGATCTGGGTAAGAGAGCAGTGGAAAAGATAATGGGAGAGGAAGTTTTCAACCATGACTATGTGTATAGAGTCAATTGTGAAATAGTAGGTACCTTTTTTGTTGTCCTTCTTACTCTTAAGCTACCCAAAGGCGAGGCAATATATGCTTTCTTAGAGCTCTTTGATGGAAAACACTGTAATGGAATTTTTCTTTCTATTAATAGTGTGAATACACACTTAATGATACCTTACCCAGAGGAGTACATGGAGAGCCCTATGGGTTCTTTGGCCAATAAGATTCACTATGCTAGAAGACCAATTCTGGTCTTTAAAGAAAAGAAGGTGTTTGCAGAAAGACTTGGTATCATAAAAAGGAACGTAGATTTCCTCCTGAAATGGCTTCAAGTGAGGCCGTGTGATGCCGTCAAATGGGTCAAGGAGTATTTAGAGGCAAAAGGATTTGAAGTGGAAGCTGACTTTGGCACCATGTCATTAGATGATATACAACTATTATTGTTGGCTATTCTAAAGAAATCGACCAAAGGCTTCAAGGTGATCAGAGGAAAAATAAAACTTGATATAGGGCTTGTAGATACATCTGAAGAGGAGGAAGAAATTTTTTTTCACACTCTAGTTAGAAGGAAATAGAGGAATATAGTGATGAATTTACTGCTACTATTTTAGTTTAATTTTATATAGATAGCCTCCCAGACAAACGTATAGCTATGGAGGTTTTGTGTCTTTATTTTTTTACTAGCGTAGTATGAACCGCCATGGAAATCTTGACATAGTTAAATATTTACAGAGACTAAGCAAGTTTATCTCTAACATATTTTAAAATGACATACTATATTGGGTAAGTCAAGGTGTGCTCTTTTGCAAACATTTGATGGAATGGTTAAATGCTCTGTTACTAATGTAAGCATATATAGCACAGGGAGAAATATGTTTATAAGATGAAATAAGAATATATATATATATATATATATATATATATATCCACACACACACAAAGTGATTTTAATAATAAACATATATTGACCTATACCTATATATACTAGCAAATATTTTGGAGTATTTTATTTCTGGTACCCTTTTATTAAGATTTATAGGTAATTACATCTGTGAAAATATATCCATAAATAATACAATTAGCAGAAATATTATGTTAACCAATGAGAGTGAATATGGAGGGACAAAGTGCAGAAAATGAAAGATGCTCCGAGAGAATCATGTACACAGCTTGGAAACAAAAATTGAAATACACAGAAAGTACATTGAATAAGACTCAACTATAACTGCCAGATGTTTCTATGTTTAGCTCAAGAAATAACTTTAAAATATGATGTGGAATATAAAGTATAGATGGTTTAAATTAAGCCCCAAGGGCAAGTCTATTTAGTAGTATGACTTATTAGATATGAATCTGGTCTGCAATCAATTAAGTTCATAGTAGTGATGCTCAGATTCTATAAATAACAACATTTTGACAAATGGTAGATATAAGGTAATAGTTTCTATGTAGAAAATGGAGTAGGTATAATTATCATATGAAATTATTTCTATCATAGAAATGTCTCTTTGCTAAATGGTCTTCACAGGGGAATATCTCTTCCAGAACTGATTAATGATTAGACACTTCTAGAATATCTAGTTATTATCGTAAACTACTTTAATTCAAGCTAAAAATAGGAAAAAGGATTTGGTGGTTACAATCATTGATTCATTCAGGACAAATGGCTGCATAAGAATATCTTTGATAGGTCATATACCTACATATGTGCCTAACGGATGCCTTAATAAAGAAATTATAGGACAATGTTAAGTATCAAGGTAAGAAATTGGTATTTAAATATTCTCTCCTAGTTATCTTGTGCTAGAAATAATTGCATTTGAGGATCTCTTGTCTTGAAGTCAACAACAGAGAGATCTATGTTGGCTTCCAGATAGGAATCCCTAAAGCTGAATTATAATGCTTTAGATCTCTTCAGTATGATATTTTTTCAATTCAAAATAGAGGGTTTTTCTTTAGATTGCTCTTCAATACAAAGATAGGCAAATGTATAAAATAGCAGAGATACTCACATTTCTACAACTTATAGCTCTATGCTTACAGGGTTTCCATTTAAATTTTGAATTAAGGCATACTGCCTAACACACACACACACACACACACACACACTTATCGTTAGAATAAATGAGAGAGGGGGGGGGGGGGGAATCAGNGGGGGGGGGGGGTGAATCAGTGGCCTCAAAAATATTCCAATAAATCAACCCAAAAACTTAGTACCACAATATTAAACCTCTAGTTATCTTTAGTCCTACAAGATGAATGCCTTCAAATAATCTTAACAAATACCTACTACTTAGAGTTAACTATTAAACCTTATTCTTACTGTTTATCAATTATTAGTCTTTCATTTATCGAAATGCAGTAAATAACTTAGTGTATACCGATCAATCCAGATTAGTTATGTGTAATGCAAAACACTAAAGTAATGACTCATAAACACATTGACACATGGATTTTTAACGTGGAAACACTGTTAAGGGAAAAAACACTTGGGACTGGTAACCCAAAATTTTCACTCTTCTGAAGTGAACTCGGTGAAGAGCCAACCCTGTTAAAGGTTACAAACACACTGTTAGGTGTGACCTTGTTAGAGGATTTAAATAGAATAGTTTGTCACTTGATATCTGGCATCTCTATGCTACCTTTTTTGACCAAACCCAGTGTAGTTTGTCACGTGGTATCTGAAATCTCATGCTATCTTCATGACCAAACCTTTTGATACTCCTTGGGATGTATCTCAATATAGAAAGTATTGTTAAGTCTTTCTTGGTTAAGAGACTTTCTGATCCAATGGTTAAATTGAAATAGTAAATGATTTGTTCACATAAACAACTATACTTTGCAAATTTTTAGATCTATTGTAATCTCGTAATACCTTTGTGATCAATGTATCTTTTCAATACCTTTGATCTACTTCTTTCTGCTCGGTGATGTTGTGCTTCTCTATTTCTCGATGTTTGTAGAATTAGCTCTATTCTTCAGCTTGATTGATTAGGTGTGATTGAAGTTGTTCTTCACCAATTTCTCTCCAGTATCATTCTTCTCTCTTCACCCCTTATTCACAATGAATTAGCTTGTCTTTTTATAGACATGATTTCACTGTTTCTCAGTTCTTGACTTTCTTGTTCTTGGTGTGATCCGTAATTCTAGCCAATCTTTCTTTAAAGCTCTACTTTAGTTTTATCCCGTAAATTTCTCTTTCACAACTGGAATAAAATAGCTTTAAATATTTCTCTTGTCTCTAGCTTTAACTTGTCGATGAAAACAATAGTAACAACTAGTTAACTCCTTCTTTAGCTCTTTCCAGCTAAGTCTTTTGTCATTTCTGAACTTCAATTCTTTTCGGTGTTTAACTCCTTGTTATCTTCGGTCAACAATTCAGTTCTCCTTGAGCATCTCCTTCATGGTTGTATGTCCGTCGGGAATCACTGTGAAGTTCTTCTCATCGGTAATGCTTTTAGTTCTGCTCTTCGGTAATTCTTTTCAGGTTTCTTGCTTGGGAAACACTATGACTTTTATCTCAAGTTTCTCTGTCCGTCAGGGTGCACTGCCCGTCGGTGTTTGTAGTCACTTAGTGAATACTGATCTTTTATGCATTACTGATAGCATAACCTTTATCTTTTTGATTCTCTGAAGTCTTTGAAACTTTGAATATAACCAATCAGATTATATCAAGTTGACTTTGGTGTTTGGTGCAGATATGTACCTTATTGTGTACTAATGTATCTTTGCAGTCTATTTCTTTGCTTGCATCAACATGAATAATCTTCTAATTATGTATGGGCTGATGCAGCCTCCTAGTCAGCTTACTAACCAATAAACAAGGGTCAGACCCCTAGTCTTTTTCTTAGGTACTCAAATGTATCTTTAGGCAATGGCTTTATGAATATATTAGCTAATTCTTCCTTGGATTGAATATATTCCAGTATCACTTCTTTCTCTTGCACTTGTTCTCTTAAGTAATGATACTTGATAGCAATATGCTTAGTCTTAGCATGCATGACTGGATTCTTAGAAATGTTTATTGCACTGGTATTATCACAATAGATAATCACTGGCTCAAGAATTTTCATATTCATACCTTCTAGTAACTATTTGATCCATGCAATATTAGAGAAGTTTACAGCAACAACCACATATTCTGGTTCTGCGGTTGACTGTGACATGCATCCTTGCTTCTTGCTAATCCATGTGACAAGTATGTCACCCATGAAGAATGCTCCTCTAGTTGTGCTCTTCCGGTCATCTAAGTTTCCAGCCCAATCAACATCGGTATAGACTTGAAGCTCAAATTTTCCTTCTCTTTTATACCATAAGCCATAGTCTTTGGTGTTCTTTAGATATCTTAGAATTCTCTTGACAACAGTCATGTGTGATTCTTTGGGATTAGCAGAGAATCTTATAAATATTCCAACTACATGTGCTATATCTGGTCTTGTATGAACAACATACATTAGTTTCCCAATCATTGATCTATATAAGGTATGATTTACCTCATTTTATTTGTCTTGTTTATTCAACTTACATTCGGTTTCCATAGGTGTTCCAACTGGTTTGGAATCTTCCATCTTGAATATCTTCAACACTTCTTTGATGTATTTGGATTGTGTGATATATATGCCTGCATCTTGTTGAAGAATCAGTAAACCAAGAAAGAATTTGATCTCCCCAAACATTGACATCTCAAACTCTTTGCTCATTTCATTAGCAAAGGATTTACATAACATATCATTACCCCTAGATATGATATCATCAACAAATATTTCAGCAATCAGAATATTACCAGCAGTATCTTCTTTTAAGTTCAAACTTCTATTTTCACTTGTTCTTACAAATTCAATGCTTATGAGACAGGAGTGAAGTCTTTCATACCAGGCTATAGGTGATTGTTTCAATCCATACAAGGCTTTGTGTAGTCTACATACCATGTTTCTGTTGTCTAGATCAACAAACCCTTATGGTTGCTCAATGTATACTTCTTCTTCCAATATTCCATTTAGGAATGTAGATTTGGCATCCATCTGGTATACCTTGAATCCTTTGAATGCAACATAAGAAAGTAAAATTATTACTCCTTCTAGTCTAGAAATGGGTGCAACTTTTTCTCCATAATCAATACCTTCTTCTTTTGCATACCCCTTGCATACTAATCTTTCTTTATTTCTTGTGACTTCTCCATTCTCATTCAACTTGTTTCTGAATATCCATTTGGTACTGATGACATTCTTGTCATTTGGTCTCAATACTAGTGTCTATTTTCTATTCTTCTCAATCTGTTCTATTTCTTCATTTATAGCACTGACCCATTCTTTATTTTCAAGTGCAATATTAACATATTTAGGCTCAAAATCACAAATTAAACATCTAGTGTTCAGTGACTTACTTCTTGTTCTCATTCTAGCCTTTTTGTCTCCTATGATATGATTCTGTGGATGATGTCTTTTGACATACTTGGAAAGTATCAGTTTAGTTCTTTGTTCATCATTCTGATCATCATCTTAACCTTCATTTTGATCTCCATTGCTTGGAACATCATTTTGAGGATTTTCCTGATTTTTGATAATTGCAGCTTGATGCTCGGGTGCAATATTCTGTTACTTGGGAGTGATACACTGTTGCTCGGGTAGAGTGTCAGGTTCTTCAATGTAAAAAAACTTGTTGTAGTCTTCTGGTTATTTTTTTCTTTCCTCATCATTTTTCTCTACATATTCATCTATTCTGATATTTGCACTTGCAATGATTTTGTTAGAGGACTTGTTAAGACATTTATAAGCCTTGATCTTGGTGGAATATCCTAGAAAGATACCTTCATCACTTTTGGAGTCAAGCTTTCCATTTATATGATCTTTCAAAATATATCATTGACTACCAAAAATTTTGAAGTAACTTACATTGGGTGTGTAACCATACCAAAGCTCATAGGGTGTCTTCTTGGTGTCTTTCTTCAATTGTACTATGTTTAATGTGTAGACAACAATACTGACAGCTTCCCTCCAGGATGTTTGAGTGATGCTTTTCTCTATCATAAGTGTTCTTGCACAATCAACATTGGATCTATTTCTCCTTTCAGCAATCTCATTTTGCTTTGGTGTTCTTGGTGTAGAAACCTATCTTTTAATTCCATGCTTATTGCAATAGTTAGTGAATTCATTAAAAAAAAATTCTCCTCCTCTATCTGATCTTATGAATTTCAATTCCTTACCACTTTGTTTTTCTACCATATCTTTATACCATTTAAACATCTTGAATGCTTCTTATTTTTCTTTTAAGAACATAACTATCATCATTCTAGAATAATCATCAACAAAGAGAATGAAATATCTATCACAATAGTAACTCTTTGTCCTCATGGGTCCACATAGATCAATATGGACTAATTCTAGAATTGTATTAGATGTATGAGATTTTCTCTTGAAACTAGACTTTGTCATCTTACCTTTTTGACAGTTTTTACACATGACATGCTTGGGCTTTGACATGCTTGGTAAGCCTCTTACTTTCCTTTTATTGCTTATCTTTATCATGTTGTCAAAATTAACACGACACAATCTCTTATGCCACAACCATATGTCTTCATTTCTAGCCATTAAACAAGTGGTGTTTATATCATCAAGATATAATAGGTTACCTTTTGTTTGTTCACCAGTTCCAATCAACCTTCTTGATTCATTGAAGATCTTTGCCTTCTTATTCTCAAATGCTACTCGGTGACCTATATTATTCAGCTGTGAAACACTCAACAGATTATAATTAAGTCCTTTTACCCAGTATGCATTTTCACATTTGATCATGTTATTCAACATTATAGTTCCTTTACCTTCAACTGGACAAGGTGTGTCATTACCCATTCTTACTAATCCACCATTATAGTACTCAAAAGTTTCAAACTTTTGTTTATCACCGGTCATGTGGTGAGTGCAGCCACTATCTATAATCCAGACACAATATTTACTAACCTTAGATATGAGTGCAGTCTCTACATACCTTTCTTCTTCATCTGAATCATCCTTCATGGCCACAAATACCATCTTAATGTCTTCATCATATTTAGTGTTAGTGTCTCCATCTCTATTCTCATCTAGTTAACAAGCTTTCTTACCTTTGTCCTTGTAGTATTGGGTATCTCTTCTTTCAGAGTGTTAGTTGCTTCGGTAATTTTTGTTGTCACTTCTATCAAAATTCTTTTCATATGATGTGTCATTACTTGTGTCATATTTTCTTCTGTTAGGACATCTAGTAACAAAGTGTCCAATCTCTTTACAATTAAAACATATAAGGGGTAATTTACCTTTGTATCTATCTTTGCCTCTCTGCAATCTTCTGGCCATTAGTGCTTTAAGCTCATCAAGATCTTGGTCATCACTATCACTTTCACTATCATTTCTAATAGTGTTTTTATGACTTGACTTACTTATTTTTTAAGAAGCTTTGAATGCATACTCAATAGATGGTAAGACAATGTTATCAAAGTTATCCATCTCAAATGAAATCAGTCTACCAACCAAGCTATCTAGAGTAACATTATTGTTTTCAAATTCTCTCATTTCTTATACAGTAGATACTCTAATAACATATACATGTAGTAAGGTTCTTAGGATTTTACTTACCACTATCTCTTCTTCAAGTATGCCTCCAACTCCTCAGATAGAATTGACTACTTCTTTTATTTTGCAGCTATACTGAGTGATATTTTCTCCTTCTCTCATTCTTAGGTCATCAAATTTACCACTTAGGCTTTCTTCCTTAGCTCTTAGTACATTAGTGTCTCCTCCATGTACCAGCTTCAATTTATCCCACATTTGCTTTGCATAGGTGTAGTTTTTGACATCTTCAAATTTAGCATCAGAGAGAGAGGAAGCAAGTTCTATCATCATACAATTATGCTCATACTTTTATCTTAATTGTTCAAGTGTGTGAGGTCCTGTAGGTAACACAAATTCAGTATCTAAGTATTGAACAACATCATTTCACATACTTGATAGGTGGAGTCTTATCTTGCTTTGCCATGATGCAAATTTGTCCTTGTTCAACTTGGGTACATCTCATTTGCTCATCTTGTGATCATTTTCTTAGGTCTTGAAACATTCCTTCTAAGAACACAAGCTCTGCTACAAAATGTTAGAATAACTCAGAGGGGGGGTGAATCAGTGGCCTAAAAAACATTCCAATAAATCAACCCAAAAACTTAGTACCACAATATTAAGCCTCTAGTTATCTTCATTCCTACAAGATGAATGCCTTGAAATAATCTCAACAAATAACTACTGCTCAGACTTCACTGTTAAACCTTATTCTTACTGTTTATCGATTAGTAGTCATTCATTTACCAAAATGCAGTAAATAACTTAGTGTATACAAATCAATCTAGATTAGTTATGTGTAATGCAAAACACTAAAGTAATGACTCATAAACACATTGACACATGGATTATTAAGGTGGAAACCCTGTTAAGGGAAAAACCACTTGGGCCCGGTAACCCAAAATTTTCACTCTTCTGAAGTGAGCTCGGTGAAGAGTCAACCTTGTCAAAGGTTACAAACACACTGTTAGGTGTGACCTTGTTAGAGGATTTAAATAGAATAGTTTTTCACTTGATATCTGGAAACTCTATGCTACCTTTTATGACCAAATCCAGTGTAGTTTGTCAGATGGTATCTAGCATCTCATGCTATCTTCATGACCAAAACTTTTGATACTCCTTGGGATGTATCTCGGTATAGAAAGGATTGTTAAGTCCTGCTTAGTTAAGAGACTTTCTGATCCAATGGTTAAATTGAAATAGTAAATGATCTGTTCACATATACAACTATACATTGCAGATTTTTAGATCTATTGTAAGCTCATAACACCTTTCTAATCAATGTATCTTTTTAATACCTTTGCTCCACTTCTTTCTACTTGGTGATACTGTGCTTCTCTATTGCTCGGTGTCCACAAAATTAGCTCTGGTCTTTAGCTTGATTGATCAGGTGTGATTGAAGTTGTTCTTCACCATTTTCTCTCCATCATCATTCTTCTCTCTTCAGCCCTTATTCGCAATGAATTATCTTGTCTTTTTATAGACATGATTTCACCATTTCTTAGTTCTTGACTTTCTTATTCCTGGCATGATCCACAATTCTAGCCAATCTTATTTTAAATCTTTACTTCAGTTTTATCCCGTAGAATTCTCTTTCACAACTGGAATAAAATAGCTTTAAATCTTTCTCTTATCTCTGGCTTTAACTTGTAAATGAAAACAATATTAACAACCAGTTAACTCCTTCTTTAGCTATTGTCAGCTAAGTCTTTTGTCATTTCTTAACTTTAGTTCTTTTCGTTGTTAACTCCTTGTTAGCTTAGGTCAACACTTCAGTTCTCCTCGGGCATCTCCGTTGGGGTTGTCTGTCTGTCGGTCATCACTGTGAAGTTTTGATTATCGATAATTCTCGTGGTTCTTCTCATCGGTAATGCTTGTTAGGTTTCTTTCTTGGGAAACACTGTGACTTTTCTCTCAGGTTTCTCTATCCGTCAGGGTGCACTGCCCGTCATTGTTTGTAGTCCTTTAGTGAATACTGATATTTTATGCATTACTGAGAGCATAAAATTTATCTTTCTGATTCTTTGAAGTCTTAGACACTTTGAATATAACCAATTAGATTATATCAAGTTGACATCAATGACAATACAATACATTAACTGATTTAATGCCTTGCATTAACTTTCTGCAGCTTGGTGACACACACACACACACACACACACACACACACACACACACATTTAGTCTTTCAACTAATAAGGATTAATTTTTTGATGGTATATTTTTTAGAAATGACAATTAGCATTGATCTCTAATAGCAGATTAAATCTATTGTAAAGATTTAGGAGTATTTGAAGATTTTGTAATAAAATATTTAGTCCTGACCTTTATGGAGATTTCTCATAATGACTAATTAAATATGGTTTTAAGCATTTTTTCTATAGCTATATATGTCTATTAGGAATGCTTAAACATGGAAAGAAAGAATAGGGCTCAAAGTCCTAGATCATGGAATATATGCATACATAAATAAATAAATAAATAAATAAATAAAAATACACACACACACACACACACATTGGGGTATGCATGTATACAAATACAAATAGACATATACATTTATGTGGTTGGCTCTGGTATAGCTCAAAATTAAAGCTGCTCATACTTATAGGAAGTTAAATGAGATATTTGCATTTGAGTATGGCTCTACTCTAACGTTAAAACTTAGAAGTAATTAAGGACTTCCTGATAAGGTTTTTTTATTTTGACCTTTACAGAGATACTTATCATTAGGACTATTGAAATGTGGTTGTTAAGTATTTTTCTGTAGCTGTATTTATCTACAGGAACAACTTAAACCTGGACAAGTTAGGACAAGGCTTAGAGGCCTAGATCATGGTTTAGTTCCTGACGAACAGGGTTTCTATTTTTTATATAAAACTTCAGTTCAAGAAAAGGCATTAATAGTGAAAATTGTAAAGTCAGAGGCTAAAACATGTGAAAGAATGCTCTTAGATATAGTTTTAGTGTTAAATATGGTTTAAAAGCATTTTCTTGTAAATGAGGGAATGCCTTCATAAATATATGTAATATAATGATCTGGACTTCGGTCCCAGGCTAGACTAGAGGTTTTATTCTCCATTCTTTCATACCAGTGCCCGCAATGAATGGAGATTTTGTAAATTTTAGTTTATATTAATAAAATGTTGGCTACGACCTTTTACCGATAAAAAAACAATAAGATCAAATTGATGGTGGCACATCCTTCTGTTAAGGATTTATTGCTGAATAAAGATTTCAACACCAAGAGAGCTGGTTGTATTACCAAGGAAATGGAGTATGATATCCAGATTAAAGTTACCAAGCTGGTAAGAGGTAAGGGTTTGTGTGAACAACTTGTTGGAAATGGAGAAAACACTCCAAAAGATGATTCTGAAGTAATTTTGGCTTTAGAAGATGATGAAAAACTTGATGTCCCAGATTTACAGAATGATTGGGTGGACGATATGGTTATCTTCTTGCAAACATGACACTGTCCTAAAGGTTTGGAAAGGTCAAAACAAAGGTATTTCAAATTGCAGTCCATTCCTTATTGTTTGCTTAATAATATATTGTTTGGAAGGATTTACAAGGTGTTCTGTTGAGATGCATTAAACCAGATCAGATTGATCATATTTTTCATGAATTTCATGAAGGGCCAGCTAGAGGCCATTTCTCACCAAGAGCTACATCTCTTAAAGTGATGAAAGCAGGCTATTATTGGCCAAGTGTGTTTAAGGATTCACATTCTTGGGTAAGAAAGTGCAAACAATGTGCAATGTTTACTAGAAAAGATAAATTAGTAGTGCTACCTTTGCAACCTATTCAAGTGGACCAACCATTTATGAAATGGGCTCTTAACTTTATTGGTGTCATTAACCCACCTTCAAGTGCAAGTCATAAGTGGGTGTTGACAACCACTGATTATTTCACAAAGTGGACAGAAGCAGTTTCTCTCAAAGATGCAAATGAGACTGTTGTTTTGAATTTTTATGATGACTTAGTTTGTAGATTTGGTGTACCAGATTCAATTATTTTAGATAGTGCACTTGCATTTATAGGAAATAGAGTTGTTGAGTGGGCTGTTAAGAAAGGTGTGCACCTGAATACATCATCAAATTATAACCCACAAGGTAATGTGGACAAGTTGAATCCACCAACAAGAACCTAATTCAGATCATAAAGAAGACCTTGGAAGGAAATCAACGTTCTTGGCATGAGAAGTTGAAATCAAAATTTAGGACTGATAGAATCACTGCTAAAAAATCAACTGGTTTGTCTCCTTACATGCTGGTTTACGGTAAGGAAGCTAGACTACCTATTTCAGTTGAGTTTCCAACACTTGATTTTATGTATCAGTTGGATATGATTGATGAAGAACCTATGGTAGCAAGGTTGGCTTGGCTGAATGAGTTAGAAGAGAAAAGGAAAGATGCACTGTAGAAAATTGAGCTTCATCAAGCTCAAATGAAGAGATCATTTGATAAGAAGGCATCTCCCAAGAATTTCCAACTGGGAGTCATTGTTTTGAAATGGGATGAATTGAAAAGAAGACCTAGAAGGCATTCAAAATTTGATGCTATGTGGGCTAGTCTGTATATCATAACAACCAACATGCCATACAATGCTTTTCATTTGTCTACACTTGAAGGAGAAGAGTTAACAATCACAATGAATGGGATCCACCTCAAGTGTTTCTTTTGAGGTTAGTTGGTTTGAATAAGTGCTTGACACATATTTAGTTTACTTTAGTTAGTTGCAATTAGTACTTCTAATCTCACAGTTATTAAATCAAGGAGGTATACACCATGCATAATTGAGAACCACTCAAGGTTCCCAGTTATAAATAATGCACAACTTAGTGATGTAATCATGGTGAGAAGGGAAGTTATTTTTAGTTAGTTAGATTTGCACTTTTTGAAAGGTTAGAATGAACGGAAATAACAAGATCAATCACACAATATAAGATTGAACATCATACCCATCACATAAGACATTGATAAATTCTATCGTCTCATGTCATAAGCATCATGCTCAAATGTATATTATAAAACCAAGGTTGTTGTTTAAGCTCATTCTGCCTTTGGTTTTCTTTTGTTCTTGTTCCTGAACAACATCATCCTTATAAGAATTATGGTTAGCAAATGATACATGGATAAATTCGGTTGTATCACATCATAAACATGATTCTATATAGCAATGATGAAGTGAAGAATTGTTGTTCAGTTGTAGTTTGCTTTCTCTAAGTGTTGTCAGCACATGTTTCAGTTTAGTTTCAGTTTTCAATGGTGTGTTTATTTTCAGTTTGGAAAAGTTTTCAGTTTCTGATTTTAGAGAAAGACTCTGTGCCCAATGGATATGCAAAAGGAAACTGGTTTATTTTGTTCAACAGGAAAACACCTCTGAGAGGTCGCCAAAAATGTTACCAATTTAGTTTGCATACTAAATTGATAAATTGAAATTACTTCTACATTGAATGATGGGATTGGGTGACTGCTGTTATAAAATTGCAGAATTGATTGAATGCAGAAAATAAAGTACATGATGCAGAAAACATTGATAATGTATTCACTATTATTCAAATTTGAAATACAAGTACAAAGACAGTGCATTTTTATCACATATTATTCAAATGTTGTTTTACAAAGGTGCAATGATAATGTTCAAATTTTAATTATACAGAATATATATAATGCATTCAGATCCACACAAGTCATGGTGACTCCTAATACCCTATTGAATAAACACATTGTAAATATCAAATAAGAAGGAAGATAGAGGGAAAGCCTCCATTGCCTATATGGGGGAGAAATCTTTGACTTTGTGTTGAAGATCTGGGCCACATCTCCAACTTTGACAAACCTGCAAGATAGAATGGAAAAGAGAGTCAGTTCAGAAGAACTGAGCAATGGAAAATTTCCTAATACCTCTACACTACTCTATGCACTACAAAGTGCTTATGCAGATAAAGCATTAAAAGATGCAAATGAGAAGGAAGAAAACATAGAGAAAATCATTTTTATACTAATATTGTTTGCTTCATGTGCAGATACAAGTATGCATACCAAGTAGGTTGTTGAAGGGACACACATACATTATAAGTGTGAAAATTTCACACTGAAGTTAGGGAGAGGTGAAGACCTGAAGACCAAGAGGTTGTTGAAGGGACACAGGTACATTATAGCTGTAAAAATTTCTGACTGAAGTCATGGAGAGGTGAGGATCGAAGACTTAAGGAGACTATTGAGGGGACATGCATAAGTTTCAGGCATGGGACCTTTTAGCTGAATCATGCAGCTGTTTGAAGAATAATGTTGTTTAAGGGATGTGTGATTACACGCATAAAACCTTCCGACATTCATCATTTTAGATTAACTTGAAAGGGGCTATTGGCTATACAAAGTTTAGATTCAGTAGTTTAGATATGTGATGTTAAAAGAATGCAAGTGTTCATGTTATCTAATACTAACACAAGAATTTATTATGAGCATTCACATATTTGCACTTTTGCTATTACATTTTGGAAAAATCAGCAAAGGAATATCATTGCTAAATCCATTAATGAGCAACATTCACTATTAATGTCTTAAAGTATCAACAAAAGATGAATGGATCCATAATTAATTCAGCATTAAGAGGTCATCTATGAAGGAAAAGTACATATACATCTCAGGAATGATTGCAACAAACAAATGTGAAACATATTCTGTCAAGGAGCAGTACCAAATATAAGAGGTAACATGACATCAAAACAAGGCAGTAAGTCATTCATTGTTGCACTAAGATAAGTATCTGATCATTTGTCAGATTCAATCACATATTTTATCATTAGAAAAAAAAGTCTTTATTTGCAGACACTTGGAATGAGCCGCAACAATTAATATGCAAACAACAATCATATTTGTGAAAAGAGAGCTACAAATAAAAGCATATGAACTAATTAAAGAGATGCATGTTATGTTTTTTAAGACAACATTTTTAGAAAACATATCTAAACCCATGGAGCAACAACTATACTAATAGGACAATAGTTATAGGTGCCTATCCTGTAGCACGCAGGGTAAAATGTTTCTCCTACAAGGGTTGAGCCCAACGTGCTACATGATAGCAAAAGAACTATAATGGAACAAGAACATTAAGGCACTGGTAGCTATACAAATCAGAACAACTGAAAAAGCACAATGAGTAGTACAATGTATCTGTCACAAATGACAAGCATGATGTTACAATATTAATGATACATCAAAAGGTCATGACATGGGAGGTGATGATCACCAAATCAGTAAAGAAATAATGAGAATCTAGATGTTGAAAAGTGCAAGCTATGGCCAAATCTATTTAAAGATGCCTTCATGTGGGTGAGGAAGTGTCTAAAATGTGTTATTTTTGTAAATAAATAGAGGTTAGCAGCTTTACCTCTGAATCCAGTTCAATTTGAACAACCTTTTGTTAAGTGGGGACTAGATTTTATTGGCCCCATAAACCCTTTATCAAGTTTAGGGCATAAATATATTCTAACAATGATAGATTATTTTACAAAGTGGATTGAAGCTGTTGCATTGAAAGATGCAAATGAGACTTCAGTTCTGAATTTTTATGAAGATCTGATTGTATGGTTTGGAACACCTGAATCCGTTGTTTCTGATAATGCTTTGACCTTTTTAGGTGAAAGAATTACTGGTTGGGAAATAAGAAACAATGTTTATCTTATTACCTCGCCCAATTATTACCCATAGGGTAATGGACAAGCTGAATCGACAAATAAAAATTTGATTCGCACCATCAAGAGGACTATTGAAGATAATCAAAGAGTTTGGAACAACAAGATGAAACAAGCCTTGTGGGCTGATAGGATTACCCCAAAGCGCTCAATAGGGAACTCACCTTACATGCTGGTTTACGGAAGAGAGGCAAGAATTCCAATTTCAGTTGAATTACCAAGCTTGAGTTTGATCAAGGAGTTAGACTTGATGGACCAGCAACCCTTGGAGGTAAAGGCTTGCTGAATTGATAGATTTGGAAGAGATAAGGAAAGAATATTTTCAAAATTTGGAGAAACATCATGATCAAATGAAGAAGACATTTGACAGGAAAGTTGTCACAAGAGTCTTTACAAAAGGTGATTTGGTGCTCAAATGGGATGAGCTGAAGAGTAGACCTGGTAAGCATTCAAATTTTGACGCCATTTGGAATGGCCCATTTATAATTACAAGATTCAAGGCACACAATGCCTTTCATCTCTCCAACATAGAAGGAGAAGAATTTCCAATCCCAATTAATGGGATCCACCTCAAGCGTTGCTTTTGAGGTGAGTTAATCTGAATAAGTGCTTGGCTCATAGTTAGTTTGCTTCAGTTAGTAGCAGTTGGTTATTCTAAGCTCACAGTGGTTAAATCATGAAGGCACACACCATGCATAATCAAGAATCCCTTGGGATTCCCAATTATAAATGATGCATAACTCAATAATGTAATCACGGTGAGAAGAGAAGTTATTTTCAGTAAGTTTGCTTTGCAGTTTTAAAGGTTAGAATGAATAGAAACAACAAGATCAATCACACAATAAACACATGAACATCATACCCATCACATGAGACATGGATAAATTCTATTGTCTCATATCATAAGCATCAGGTTTAGACATTTATTATGCAACCTAGGTGGCTGTTCAAGCTCATTCTGCCTTTATGTTTTTAGTTTTAGTTGTGTAGTAGAAGGAACTAAGGACAACATTGTTGTACTTCACCATTCCTACATGAAAAAAATACTTATCATACAAGGAATGAAATATTTTCTGCTGCCCCATATCACGAGCATTTCATCCACATAGGAACACTAGAGTAGAACAATGATATATCTGTGGTTCTGTTTTAGTTTAGTTTCATTTTGCAGCAGTGTGTTTATTTTCAGTTTGGAGGGGTTTTCAATTTTCAAGTCTAGAGAAAGACTTTGCACCCAATGGATTCTGCAAGGCTACTGGTCATATACTATTTTGTAGGCAAACACCCCTGAGAGGTCACCAAAATGTTACCATATTTTCACTATACGGTTCAAAATGGTAGGGCTGTTGTCAGCCCTGATATTTCAGGTGAAATAAGGTTATTTTGAGTTAAGAGGTTGATTGGTTTAAATGTTCAAATTTGTTGTCATGTTTTTGGTTCATATATGAAGATGCTGCCCTAAGTTGTCAAAAAGTGCAGATTTCTTTTTCAAAGTATGGATGTTTGTTCAAATTCATAATTGAAATAAAAAAGATGCTTTGCTTATTTCAAATAAACGGAAGAGAAACATTTAAAATAGCCACACAAGCAGTGGTTGCTTTCAAAAAAATAGAACTGGAAAGTGTATTTCAATGATAAACAAAGGATATTTTCATTAAAAGATATTCAAAATGAAATACATTTAATACAACAACCACACAACCCGTGGCTTTAGGATAATGCAAACATACATGCTAAATCAGAAATTTAGGAAAATAGAAGAGCTAATTTTTTCATTTTCATAAATGAAAAGAAATCAACACAAGAGGGATAAGGGTTAGCCCCCCCATTGCCTGGTATTGTTTCTATAGTTCTGAAGGTTGTTGTGTGCTGGTGGTCATCATAGTTCTGGGCTTGCATCTGAGATTTGCCTACAACAAAGAGGAAAGGAGAGAAGGGTCAGTTCATATGAACTGAGCAATGAAGAAAGCTAACTCCTATTCTATTATTTTGATCTCTATTCACTAATAAAATGCAAGACAACAATATAGAAAAACATATTCAGAATCAACACAAAAAGGAGAAGGTGTTTTATTAATGTTGTTTTCTTCATGTACAAGTTCAGGTATGAAGAATAAGTAGGTTGTTGAAGGAACATGCACCCACTACGCGCATGAAACCTTTTGACTGAAGTCATGGAGAGGCAAAGACTGGAGGACTAGAGGAGGCTATTGAGGGGGCATGCATAAGTTTTAGGCATGGGACCTTCTAGCTGAATCATGAAGCTATTTATACATTTATGTTGTTGAAGGGATGTGTATTTACATGCATAAAACCTTCCAACGCTCATCAATTTGGATTATTTTGAAAGAAGCTACTATTTTTACAAGTTTAGACTCAGTTGTTTGAAGCATCAACAAAAGGTGAACAGAGCCATAAAGAGATCATCCATGAAGGGAAGGTATATATACATCTCAATATTAACTACAACAAGGGTGATTAAAGCAGTTCTGAAGGGTTACAACCACATTTAGCGGACATCATGGCAATAGAGGTTAAGGCACAAAAGGTATGACATTTGTATATTATGATGCAATAAATAAAAATTTGATGTTTAGGACAAGAATGTTTATCCATGAATTCAAACATGAAAGAGAAGTGAAGATTTATTAACCATTCACAAGCAAGGGCAATGAAAAGAGTACCAAGAGACACTCATTAGCAAGACATGTTGTTAATACAAATGTGGAAATAAAAAAAGGAATGTTGTGAATTTTGTCATCTTATATATTTTAACAAGAAGCAAGTTCACAAACATAAATCGGCTAGCAACACAATGTAGAAAGGAAAAATACAGATTTTGAACATAAGTTGCAGCTTCACGAAGTGAATAGCATGAAGTATAGTACAGTAGCAAGGATAAGCAACATTTCAGATTGCAGTTTCCATTGAAAATAAGGTAATCAATGTTTTCTAAATCATTTATGCATTAAGAGAGATGAAAAATAACAGAGAAGCATTTTTATAACAGCTGTGAATGACATAATGTTTAGAGTAATGCCATGTTAAAATGTATATGCATTTCTGTTGTAAGAACATTCATTGGAAATAACTGTTGGAAACACTGAGAGGGGGGGGGATCAGTGTTTAGCTAATTATTCAATTTCAAAAACTTTAAACATAAATCAATTAGATATCACTTGAAGCTTAAAACAAGATCACATAACACATAATATGATTATGGGGAAACCTTGATTAGAGGAAAACCCCGGTGGGAATTAGTACCCACAAATATTGTACTAGTATAATGAACTTGTTAAAGTTCCTTTGCCCTGTTAGGAGTAGTCTTTATAATGAAAGTACAATGACTTGGTTAAAGGCCTAACCCTGTAAGGAGTCTTTTACAAACAACCCTATTAGGGGTGAGGAATCACTGTCCAAGAGCTCACTGCTCAATGAGAAAGAAGGCTACAACCTCTTGAGAATAGATATGCACTATATCCAAAAGTGAATTGTTGTATATGACACAGATGTCTGATCAGTTATAGTTATGCACTTATACTCTTATCTTCTTTATGGGCTCTATCTCATGCTAACATATTTACATTTCTCTACTCTGCTTATTTCTTCAACACTTCAAATATATCTTTTTATTACATATATATATGTTTATGCCTGAATAGACGCGACTATAAACAAGACCTTAGTCAGACCAAAAACAACATACACAATGCTTCCAAACAAATTGTCTTAAGTGTGTTTACAATAAGTTTTAATACATGGTTACAAAATTATTACAATAGGCGCTTAGCCTTTACATACCAAAAGTTTACACGCTAATCAAAAACCTGAAGTCGGGTCCATACTCTGTATTCTGAATTGCTAGTGTACTTGTTCTTCTTTTAACTTGTTTGTACTGATATTCCATACTATATGTGTATAGGGTAAGAATAAAAACATATCATAGAACTTATGTCTAAAGGTGCTTAGTCTGAATCGCCCGTATGCACGTGTGCTGGTGCTCTGATCATCTGTGTATCTCTGTTCTATATTGTCTTCTGTACTTAGTCAATTTTCATTGCTAAGTTTGTTGTCAAAACTCCATATGCCTTTGTTGCCATAATGAAAACACAAAATAAGCCATATACTCCCTGGGATTCAACTTTCCAACAATCTTCCCCTTTGTCATTAATGACAACAAAGGAATGTGGCTAAGTTACTCAAAATTGACTAACATCAAAAATTGTATATTTTCTTCTCTTAACATATACTATATATTTATTTGCATATATGTACACTTCTCCTCATACATACATTACTCCCCCTTTGAAATTAATGAAAAAGGTGTCAAAATTGTAAGTCCCTAAATACTTACTCCATGTATACATCTGGGTAGGCTATCTATAGATTCTTCATCTCTTGCTGCCAGAATGCCTTTAGTGCATCAATTGTTTGGAGATGGGTGCATAGAGTATATGTGAGTTTTTCCATCTTTGTCAAATCCATGTTGGGTCCTTGATCATAGGTAGCAATGGTTACATCAATCTGTTTAATGTTCTCATTCAGAAATGCTAAGGAGGGTGCAAGTGCATTTCTCAACTGAGTTTACCTGATCCTTATCTTACTGATCTCCATTTTAGCTTTTTCTATCTTGTCTATCTGACCTTGATAGATATTGTTGCAGATGTTTATATCTTGGGATGATGTTTCAATTAAGTGTCTTATGTTATCAATCAAGATATCTACCTCTTCTATCTTTTTGATATGTTCAGAGGTGATTTTGCCTTTGTCCATGCAATTTGCTATAACCTTTCTGCCTTTTGATGCCAACTCTTTCAACATTGTCTGACCAATCTTCAATGACTTTAAATCTAAGGAAAAATTATTTACTAGTTCATTCAATCTTTCCTTTTTGTACTCATCTTCCGCAATTCTAGTAGCTGAGTCTACTAAACTTGTAAAATGTGTTTGGAAGCTTATTAAAATGCTGTCTACATCATCAACTGATTGAATTTTTTCTACTTTCTTGTCCGTAGGAACTAGGTTATTCAGAATGTTTACTGATTCCAAGAAGAGAGGGTTTCTCATAACCTATTTCTCTTTGGATTTTTCCATGGCTAGGACACTGATATTGATAAAGTCTTCTTCTCCCCATGCATCCAGACTTGCTAAGTCAGGGGTTAATCTTGACAACAATGAAGTAGACAGTTGAATGGATGGTGTGAATATAGTATTATGACTAGTATCCATGCATTCACTTTTATTGGGATCTCCATAGATGGTATCTCATTAGTCTTATTGTCTTGTTCTTTATTCAAATCTATTGAATAATTAAAGGGGACTTCATCTTGCTGTAAAGATGTGTCATCAGTTCATACCTCCTTTATTTCTTCAGTGCTTACAAATTCTTTATCAACTTTGTCCATATCATTGTCAGAAGTAGTCATGGATATCTTGATATCATCAATCAAAATAGTATCTCCTGAAGCTTTTACTGTATTAGAAGCTATTGAAACTAAGGGCGCTAAAACTTGTGGACCTGTCTTAGGTGCATTCTGAATCACTGGTTTTGCAACTTGTTTGGAAGGAATTGGAGTTACCTTTCCTATAGGTGTCATTGAAGGATACATATGTCTATCCATAAACACTTGTGCAAAATATTTTTCAGTCTCTTTCCCAACTAACTCATACTCTTTTTTCATAATATGAAGAGTCCTTGTCTTGGTTCTGATATGAGGCTTTACCAAATCTAATAGAATTTCCTTCTCATCATGTGTGCAAATAGGGAGAAGATTATCCAATGTTTCTTCTCTAATCCTCATATCTTCCTCAATTGCATGCCTTTTCATTATCTCTAGAATGTTCCATAGCTTGTCTGGTATCACTTTTTTGAGTTCTAGAACTGACTTTTTAAACTTGATCATGTGAGAGATGAGCATAGAATGTATCTCAGATTTATCTATCTCCTGATACTTGTCATAAACCTTTGTAATTGTATCTAGTCTCCCTTCATTAATAATCCTATTCCTTAAGACATTAAGACTAGGTTTGAATCCTACCTCAAGAGGAGCTTGAGTATTTCTTACTGTGCTCTGAGTTGTTCTTGAGGATGGGTGACTAGTGGGTGCTTCCTTCCTTCCTCTAGACTTCTTGCTTGGTACAAAAGGCGGAGAGGATTCCAGATCAATGGTGGTAGAGGGCGTAGAATTTCTCTCTTTAGTCTTCTTCTTTTGGATGTCATCAGACTTCTCTATTTTAACTTTTTCAAGAGTTTTCTCATGTTCTTTAGCAATCTTAGCTTCCCTAGCTTTGTCTAGGTCTTCTTGTGTAACCCCATGAACTTTTAGGATATTTGAGGTAATCCTTGATGCCTTCCTTTTGTTGTCAGCACTGTATAAGACAATCAATTTGATTTGTCTTTTATCTATATGTTCCCCATCTAGGTTCATTGGGATCCTTGGGCATGGATACGAGAACTTGTGCATAACCTTCCAAGACTTGATCTTCAACTTCATATTGGAGGCGGTGAATCCATTTTGTTCTGGGCTCAAATACTTCCATGCAAGTGCAGTCAGTTTCTACCATGAAGCATATGGTGTCTTTGTATTTCTCAACTATCTTCTCAAGTATCCTGAACCTCTTCTACATCTTGATCCTGAATGTTTTGATATCCATGTCCATAGAATATTTTGCACTACTCTCTGATGTAGCTTTTAGTGATATTTGAGACATAGTAGGCTTACTCCTATCTAGGTAAATATTTGCAACTTTACCAACAATGTGGAAGTACAAATAGATGATCAAAGAACCAAACCCGAATATCTTTCTCTTATCATGCTTAATGGATTTGATATTCTCTATCATCTATGGGTGCAATAATTAACAGAGATTGTACTGAGTGTTATCTCTCACTATCCTTATTGCTACTAGAACTGTTGCTGCGGACACACTATTCAATCTGCTTGCTTGCTAAAACTTGTATCCAAGTATCATAGTGAGTAGTTTGATGTCATTCTCCTTAATGGGATCAATAGTCATGCCATGCCTATCACTTATAGATAAGAAAAATTGTTCAACCTTCTTTTTAACATCCTTACCAGTAGGAAGAACTAGTCTAGTCTTAGGAAGTCTAGTCATTTCATTAATTAGTTCTGTAGTGATGCGGACAAGAACCTCTCCTATCCAGTATAGATCATCATGTATCCTGCTCAGTAGTATCTTCACCCATTCTGGCTCATATAACTCGTGCGCGTTGGAATACTCAAAGATAGGGTTATCAGTGAGATGCATGTATTCATCCTTGAATGAATAGTCTGGTTTCATCATTGAACCCATGAGAGATGCAATGTTGTTGTCTCCAAATTTTTCCTTCTTGCAATAAACATATGCACGAATGTCTTCTACATGTACTACTCCAAGCGGAGTCCTAGAGAATGCTCCTTCGACATCATCTAGTATAGACTTGAATGGATGCTTCTTAAAGACAAATCTCTTCCTTTCAACAATGTTGAATACAATAGGGGTTGCCATACTTACTTGCAACTTGGTTAAGTAGGGTTTCACAACGATTCTAAAATGACGTGATTGCTAGGGTTCCGTTCCAATCATTAATCCATTCACAAACCAACTAATCCTTTGAGCTATAGTGCTTTGATTCTCAATGCTTATCTTCTTTCTAAATGCTTCAACCTCGAATGAAAAGTGAGGTTTTTAAGATCTTTTGCCAATTTATATAAAGATTAATTACATTTAATGCTCATTGCCGTAAAGCAGTTTACAGAGAGAATTTCAAACTTTGTTCTAAACAAAGTAAAGGCAATGCGTGAATACATACAACTTTAATTCATGATCACATGCATGAATCCATAGGTGCATACTCAGAGGTGAGTATACCAGCCACGTAGGGGTTCAGAGCTAGAATAGCTCCCCCTAAGACCATGAGGGTCAACTATCCAAAAGTAGAAGGTGCATCCACCGAGGATGCATCTTCTACCTTGTTCTCTTCATTATCCTTATTTACTTTGACCCATATTTTATCTGAGTTAGCTTTAGCTTCCACAAACTTAACTTCTCCTGATTCTTCAAACAAAGAATTCTTAGGATTCTCTTGTCCTTTTGTTCTTGAACTGCAAGACCTTGAGATCTGTCCAACTTTTCCAAATGAGTGACAAATGATAGGAGGTCTAATGTTTTTATTCACCATGCTAGATTGCTTGGCTATGTGTGCATTGTAATTAAATATTTGACACGTAATGTTCTGCAAGTTTCTTTGAGGTTGATTTCTCTGATTGAATTGAGTTTGATTCCTTTGGTTTATTTGTGGCTGATTTATTTGATTTGATCTACAATGAATAGCCCTATGACCAAACTTGTTGCAGGAGTAACAGTAACCATTGAAGGGTCTTACATTCTTACAATCTCTTGCCAAGTGTCCATGCTTGTTACAGGCATAGAAAGTATGGTTGACTACCTTGTGCTTATCTTTTGGTGGTTCTTCTTTGGTCTCTTCATGATTCTTAGTTTTCTTTTCTTCTAAAGATTCTGTTTGAGCTTTCTTTCTTTCTTGTAACGAGTTGATCTCAATTTGAGCTAGACTGTATCCCATACCAGCAGTATCACCTTTTAGTTTTTGTGCATAAAGCTATGATTGAATTAAATTAGGACTTGTGTGTAGTTTGTCAATCTTGTCTTTTTCTCTTGATAATTAAGATTCAATCTTCTTCTTGATGTTTTCCGATTCCAATATTTTCATATTGGCTTGTATGAGTTCTTCATCTAACTGTTTATTTTCTTTGTTCTTCTCTTCAATAGTTTTTAGGCTATCAGTTAGCTGATCATTCAATTCTTCTATCTTATCCTTCAAATACATGTTCTCTTCATTCATCTTCTTGACCATTTTTCCCAAATCATTTGTAGAGAAATCTTTCAAATCTTTCCTTAATTTCTTGATAAGCATTTGAGAGCCATCAACCTTTAGTTTAAGTTCCTCATTTTCTTTCTCAGATTTGTCTAGATCTTCAAGGGCTGCTTCAAGATTATTTTTTAGATGTTTAACTTCTGCTAAATCCATGATCTCCTCAAGTGGTTAAACTTTTCTCTCAGAGGACCAGAGCTCTAATACCAATTGTTGGAAACACTAAGAGGGGGCGGGGGTGAATCAGTGTTTAGCTAATTATTCAATTTTAGAAACTTTAAACATAAATTAATTAGATATCACTTGAAGCTTAACACAAGATCACATAACACATAATATGATTACGAGGAAACCTTGATTAGAGGAAAACCCCGGTGGGAATTAGTACCCATAAATATTGCACTAGTATAATGAACCTATTAAAGTTCCTTTGCCCTGTTAGGAGAAGTCTTTACAATGCAAGTACAATGACCTAGTTAAAGGCCTGACCCTGTTAGGAGTCTTTTACAAACAACCTTGTTAGGGGCAAGGACTCACTGTCCAAGAGCTCACTGCTCAATGAGAAAGAAGGCTACAACCTCTTGAGAATAGATATGCACTATATCCAAAAGTGAACTGTTCTATATGACACAGATGTCTGATAAGTTCTAGTTATGCGCTTATACTCTTATCTTCTTTAGGGGCTCTATCTCATGCTGACATCTTTACATTGCTCTGCTCTGCTTATTTCTTTCAAACTTCAAATATATCTTTTTATTACATATATATATATGTTTATGCCTGAATAGACACGACTATAAACAAGACCTTAGTCGGCCCAAAAACAACATACACAACACTTCTAAACAAATTGGCTTAAGCGTGTTTACAATAAGGTTTAATACATGGTTACAAACTTATTACAATAGGCACTTAGCCTTTACATAACAAAAGTTTACACGCTAATAAAAAACCTGAAGTCGGCTCCATACTATGTATTCTGAACTGCTAGTGTACTTGTTCTTCCTGTAACTTATCTGTACTGATATTCCATACTATGCGTGTATAGGGTAAGCATAAAACATATAAATGAACTTATGTATGAAGGCACTTAGTCTGAATCACCCGTACGCACGTGCGCTGGTACTCTAATCATCTGTGTATCTCTATTTTGTATTGTCTTATGTACTTAGTCAATTTTCATTGCTAAGTTTGTTGTCAAAACTCCATATGGCTTTGTTTCCATAATGAAAACAAAAAATAAGCCATATACTCCCTGGGAGTCAACTTGCCAACAATAACAAATCATCAATAGTGCCAGTAACTTGTGCCAAAGTTCAGATTTAAAGAAAGGTGCAAAATTAGATTTGTGAACATAATATTGTCCGATTTGTGCACTATAACAATTATCACAAGGGAGTATATTGCAGATAGATGAGCAATAAATACATGATAGTTGCAAGTCAAGAGAATTTTATGGGAAAGACATAAATCATATAGCTGGTGTCAATCCTTACAACATGACTGGAAGATGGTCATAATGTTTTTGAACAGAGTCACAATGTTGGAAATGATCTTCCAGTTGGCGATAAAAGTAATAAAGTTTTACGTCAACTAATGTTTAACCAGTTTCCCGCAGGACAATGAAACTTACAAGGTCAATGCACAACTGTCTCTGTGTGACAGGAATATTTAAAAGATTTTAGCCAATATGCTGATGTACACAACATTAATAATGTTGTGGAATTTCCAACATCCTTTATTACAAAAAATAACAGAGGGTTTCAAAATAAAATTTGCTGCCTTCAAACAGACTAAAGTCTCCTTTACAACGAGAAATGGCCGTAGTCAAAATGATTTTTATCTTAGGAAAAGACCCCAGGTTTGAAGTTTTCAAGCCGTAAAGGCATGGAAAAGATCACAGTTCCAAAAAGGGAGAAAACCTTAATGACTTCATAGAGTGTCACATATTTTCCTAGAGCATGCATGCCGTGGCCAAGAAGAAAGAACATGAAAGAAAGTTTATTTTTTAAGCATTTCTTTGTTACAGTTGAAATATCAGAAAAGCCCTCTACAACCATGTCATTTTCAGCTCAAATGAATAAAGAGAATAAAACATTAATATTTGCACTTAGGGTTCGGTGTGTCAAGGAAAAAATGTTTTAAATTCATACAAAAGACGCCCATGTTTCTAGAAAGGAAATACAAAGTCATAATATTTAGAGGAAGCCATGTTTGGGGAGCGCAGACAGCTTGTGAGAAAAAACATAAAGAAAGCTTTCCCAACAAGCCTTTTCAATAGAGATGAATATTACTTGTAAGAGCCATGTATAGAAGAGCAACAAGAGAATGAACAACTGTGTTTTCCAGTCAAAAGAAGCAAGTTTTTCCACCAGAGAACGACGAGTTTGAAACATAGCATAAAGACTAGAGGAATGATGGCACAAAACAACAGAGAGAAATGTTTTATCTTTGAAACATCCACACAAGAGATAGCTACTATCAAGCTTCAATGAGCGACATAATAGTAAGAGGAGAGAAGGAATCATAGCAACAAAAGCAACAAAGAAGTAGACATTCATGGTGGTAGCAACATTTCGATCATTTTTCAGTCCAAACCCTAGCCGCCTAAGTTCTCCTTCAGAGCAGTGACAAAGACCAAATGCAAAGCAAAATGAGAGATTAGGTTTGAGATTAGGGTTGATTCCCTATCTTTATTCAGCGGACTTCAACTTGTTTTAAATCAAGTTGAAGTTTGGAGTAGAGATGTCGAGTTCTTTTCTTTCCTTTCCTTTTGTTTTTGTTTTTCGGTTTATATTTTGGTTTATTAATTTAACCTTTGTTAATAAAATATATTATACTATATTCCTAGTTTATATTTTGAAGATGATGTTATCATCCATTAAGTATAAATCAGAAATATAATATAATATATATCATTAAAAAGGGGGCTTAAAAAATTAATTGAATTTATTATATTTAGCATATGGTAAATTTAATAAATTTTACTAAAAACTTAATAGATTAAGTAAAACTTTTATAAGCTGTACTTAATATGTTAAATATTAAGGTAAAAATTATTAAATTAGATATACTTTATATGATAAATACAATTAATTTTTCAAGTAGTTTCCTTTGTTAGAAAAACACTTATTTATTAATAGTAATTACAATATATAGTATATCTAATTTTAAAGTGGATAAATGGGTTATCCACTTTAAAATTAAATATCTTATATTATTGTTATCCAAAATCCAATCATACAGCAAAATAGGCACCAAAACAAAAATTTGCATGTTTATGTTACCCAGTTAAAACTATCTTGCAGTTTTTGATGATTTACATTCACTTACTACATTTATTATCAGATGTTCATGTACTCTAAGTATTGATCAATTTATTACATATTCAAAATTCATC
>MU224136.1:3675032-3726595 GCA_018584345.1 Thuja plicata | reverse complement strand
GATCTATCAAACCTTATTTGAGAAATGTATGTTGTTAAGTGTTGAGTTATTTGTGGTTGAACCCTGATAATTAAATTCACTAACCTATATGTTGAACAGTGTACCAAATCATCTGAATTTCATTATGCGTTAGATCTGGAACTATCATTTTCTTTTCAGGTTTCTGATTCATTCTTGGTGTATCACCCCTATCTATTTCCAATTTTAAAGTTTCTTTTCTCCCTTTCCCTACTAAGTCTCAAATCAGGAGGTGATATCCCATATTTTATAGGAACCGGCCTAGAATCCGGAGATTCCTCTTCACTCATAGTCTACCCACAACTAGGAGAGGTTTCCATTGTGAGGATGGAATTTTCGTGTAGCCCTAATGCCTGAGTTAGGGTGACAATTCTAAGCCTGAACAATTATAATTGATATTAATAAATAAATATGTTTCTTTTGGGATGGTTGTTTATTTATTAATTAACTATTAATCAATTGTATGTTAATATATTTAATATTTTAAATGAATATTAATACTATTCACTTTAAAAGATTAAATATATTAAAATATAATATATTAATGATTAATTAATAAATAAATAACTTAGAGTTGAGTTTTGCACATCTTTGTTGTGAACAATAATGATAAGTTGTCAAATTTATAAAGCAACTATTATTAATTGTCAAAAGTGCAAAGTAGAGGACTATCTTTTAGGAGTTAGTCTTGAGTTAGGGTTGAGTTCACCTTTATAGCATTAACCGTCAGTTAGCTGCCTATCTCATGCTTATTTTTAGGGGAGGGTTTCTGTTCACATTCAGTTCTGCTGTTGTTATGGCCTGTTCACAACTTCTTGAGGTGGTTTTTGAGTTATCATGCCGTGGTCATTAGTCGAGGAATTGTTTTGGAGTAGTTTGGGCACATTTCATGTAGTTATGACCCTCTTTTTGTGGGATTTCTCCTTCTATCCGACCTCCTCATAGTTTTTCATGATTTTGGGAGTTGAGGAGCAGTTGGAGGATCAGTTTGAGTTGTTTTTCAGTGACACTTGACTTGGAGGAGTTCTTACAGTAGTTGCACTTTAGTTTCCATCAGTTTGATGCCTCTTTTTGTGGGTTTTTTCCATGCATCCAACCCATTCTGGTTTCTTTGGGCTATATCTTGTACTTTTAGCTCATTATTCAGGACTTCCTTCTTTTTGACCTCTTTTTGCACATTGCAGAAAGTAGGCATCATTGTAAGGGAGCAGTTTGTAGCATATCCTTGGAGTTTTATATAGAATTCTGATACCTTTTCCAGCTATCTTTTATGTAATAGTTTGATTGTTTATGATTGTGGTACCACTGATTTTAAGTGATTAAACTGTGAAAACATTAACATTTTCCTCTTTATTTCTGATTAAGGAGCCTTTCATAGAATCATTATTATAGAATTCATCTAGTTGATAATTGTGTTTCACCTATCTGTTTATCTCAAAGTTTTGCTGCAACATCAAATTTTGGTGAATCACCTTAGTAGTGTAGTTTTTGTCTTTTAAGTATATACTTCTCCACATTTCCTCATCAATAAGTAGTTTAGGTGATCAGAAGGAGGTAGCCATCCTATGATCCAGAGATTCGTTCCATTCCCAATAGCGAGAATGTTTCCATGTTCCAACAGGATTGTGAGGTTTCACACTTTGTATCACGGGTGCAATCTTGATTGACAACATATATCAAGGCAATAACCATCAAAATGAGCATATATGTAAAAACAAGAGAGTATGCCAAGAAATTCATTCAAGCTGCCAAGAAACCAATGTAAAATGTTGTTGTAATCATAAGGAATGCAAATACAGGTTATTTTCTACCAGTCATGAACTTTTGAAAGCACAATAAATTTACAAGAATAATCACAGTATTATGGAATACAACAAATGAAGACATCAGTTCCATATGATGTGGAAAAGCAATATATTCCAGCATGTTCTCAAAGATCTCACTGGCATGGGAAATATTCCAAGAAAAATAGTCATATTTAGGAAAAGAGCCACGTTTTTAATCGGAGTATACAAGAAAAGAAATAGGGATTTTTTTTTTTAATGTTTATTTTGAAGAAAAAATAATAGAATCATGATAGAGCAGTATAACATTACTGTCATAAGTAACATGCTTAAAGTTTCATAAGAGAGGATGGTTACAAGAAATTTGCAAATAGAAGGAGGATTGCTATGTAACACAATAGTTGAAATAAAAGCTATAGATTTCTCATTATTGTTAATGTAGAGGAGCAGAGCACAGGAAAAATATAGAAAACGGATAAAGATGCACAAATTTGTTAAGAGGAATCAATATATTTAGGAATGAATAGCAAAATTTGGGCTGCAATCAATCTTACCCATAGGAGCCAGGCATACAATATTTATCAGAGTAGAATGAGGTCTTTCAAACCTTCAATAAATTTTTCATGGTGCCTACAAACATAAAATTTCACAAAGAGGCTCCATAATTTCCATGTCATAGGTTGGCGCCCATACACAAGGACAAATACACAGATTGCACAGGGAAAAATTGATTATTTTTGCACTCACATCCAAACCGTTGGTGGCGTCGCGCAGAGAAGAGGAACAAATTTCAGCACACAAAGAAGAGCAGTTATAGTCAACAACAACTGTAGAGAAGAGAGAAAAAGATGGCGGAAACAACAGGGCTAGAACTCCCAAACCCTATCACCGTGGCGGCAACATGAAGCAACAGAGCATAACACAATGCCAAAGAAAAATGAAAAATGAGATTAGGTTGAAGTTAGGTTTTGTTGCCTTAGATATTAGGCGGATTTCACACCTTGTTTATGATTTAGTTAATTCCCCATGCTTAAGCTCACGTCTTTTGTTCCTCCACTTTATTTTTTATTTAAGTTTAGACTCCTTTCGTGGTCCATAGAAACCTAGATAATAATCATAACCATAATACTTATAATTAATATTTAATAGATAAGTTTTATCTATTAAATATTAATTATAAATACTATTGTTATGATTATTATTTAAGTTTAAGATTTTAATTCTAAACAATATGTTTAGTATCTTGTAAATTTAAATAGTTTACTTGATATTAAATGTATAGATAAGGATTAGTATAATTATAATTAATATTTTTAATATCTAGTAAATTTTATTGTTTACAAAGATATTAAATATATTAATTATAAATAGGAGTTATTAAAGGTCTTTGTTTATGTTTTTCAAGTGATTGAGTTTATAGTGGAGGATCCTTATATTCATTTGTTTATTTATTAAATATTATTTAATAATATTTTGATGTATCTAGTCTTAAACAAATAAATAAATTGTTTGTTTAAAATTAAATACATTGAAATATTACAAAGCAATAGTTAGTAAATAAATAAATAAATAAAAGTCTAAACTATTTACTTGTTAACTATTACTTGATATCACTTTAATATATCAAATTTTTTTAAAACAAATAACTTATTATTCATTTTTAAATTAAATATACTAGGGTAATATCAAGTAATAATTAATAAATAGATAATTAGTTCCTGTCTTTGGGAGGATTTTTCTTTTGTGCACAAACTTGTTGATAATAATATTTATTTGTCACAATTATAAGACTAATAATTATTAATTATTCTAAGTGCAATTTAGAGGGTTATTTTCTAGGAGTCAAGCTTTGGATTAGGTTGCACCTTTCTAGAGTGGACTATTAGTTGGTTGCTTGTTCTATGCTCATTCAAAGGAGGCTCTTGTTGTTCACTATCAGTTTTGGGCAATTTAGGGACTGTTCACAACACTTGGGGCCTATTTGGAGTTACAGTTCAGTTGTCATCAGTTTTGGGGATCTTTTGGAGCACTTATACCTTAGTTTCTAGCAATTATATCCCTGATTTGGTGGGATTTGTCTTCATATCCGACCCCCACAGATTCTGTATATTTCATGGAGATTTGGAGCAGTTTTGGGAGAATTTTGAGTGGCACTTTAGTTGGGTATGGTTTGGTGGATTTGTAGGAGCACTTAGACTTCAGTTTATGATAGTTTAGCTCCTGATTTTATCGGGTTTTCTCATACATATGACCCTTTCATTTCTATAGCCTATATCATTGTATTTTCACCTCATTTTGGGGGTCTTCTTTTTGGCTCACATGTTTTGCACATTGCAGGCTTATGAGTATATTGTAAGAACATTTTTGTGGCAGATTCTTGGAGTTTTATGTAGAGATTTGATACCTTTTTTTAGCTATATTTTTGTGTCATCATTTGATTGTGAGTTATTGATTGGAGTCATTATGTTTTATACCTATGTTGAATCAGTTCTCCTTCAAGTTTTGGTGCATAAAATGATGTCTCATGGTGCAGATTTAGGGTTGTGTTTTCTAATTTCAAGTTATTAAACTATGAAAATATTATTTTTTCCTCTTTATTACTGATAAAGGAGCCTACCGTAAAGTTATTATTGCAGGGTTTGTCTAGTTGGTTGTTGTGTTTCCCTCTTTGAATTATCTCCTAAGTCTTGATGTAGAAAAAAAGTTGGTGGATCACCTTAGTAGTAGTTTGTTTCCCAAGAATATCATTCTCCCCTTTCCCACATACACATTTAGTTTTGGGTGAGCACTATCTAGGAACTGGTCTATCTTTAGGAGATTCTTCTCTTGTTTTAGGACAACCCACCACCCGAGAGAGTTTCGATGTTTCAACATGATAGCTAGATTTCATATCAAGCTAGAGGTGCAATCCTGATTGACAACAATAACATGTCACATTTTCGGAGATGCAATAACATGTTGTGTTTTCCAGGTGTAATAATAAGTCATGTTTTATAGGATCACAAAAACATCGTGGTTTCAAATGCCAAAACACGGTAGGTTTTCTTAGGAACTACATTACAAGTTACATTTTTATTTTCCTCAAATGAAATTTAGAGTTCACTTGAAGTTGGGTCCTCAAGACCTAGTTGCACTTTATGTTTATCTTCCCAAATTACCAGTACAACCAAAGTTTTATTTCCTTTCACTTGTAATGCATCCTTCAAGTTTAAGTCCCACCTGAAATCTTGCAATTTTTTTTCCCAACTACAAGTGTAACTAAATGTTATTTCCTCCACTTGCAGTTGACCTTCCAAAACCATAATGTAACCCAAAAGGCATTAAAAATCACTTGAACTTGGGTCTCTATGACTTACTTACAAGTGTGTATTCACACATTCCCCTTGTATATGCGAAGTTGTATTCTCATTTCTCACAATCACAAGTCAATGTATATGTTTTTCCCACTTGCTGTGTGCATTCCAAGACTTGAAATTAAGCTTTGGCACCACTTTTGTATCTTGTTCAACTCTCCCTTTTAAGTCATGTTTTCACACATGACCTACCAAATCAATTGCAAGCAAAATCCAAGACTAGAGATTTACATAAAGTAGGACAAAACCATGACAAAGATATACAAGGAGGTGGATAAGTGATTGAAAGCATAAAATGGTTTCAAGAATGAGATGGTTTCCCAATAAAGGCCACTGTGATGCAAAACAATCAAGAATGCAAGTTCTTGTTCTAGTTCAAGATGATTCCACCGAATATGAATACTTTAATCACAAATCATCTTGTAGTAGCATGAAGACTAACAAAGGATGATGTAAATGGAGTTGTGCCTCTAGACACTTAGAATAGTTTCAACCATGTATTTTTTATTTCATTTTGATAAATTACATCTAATGACAGAAATTGTAATTGCAGGTGATCATATCACTTGCAAAGTTGTAACTTGTAATTACATGTAAACAAATTGCAAGTCAAGTTACATTAGGACTTCAATTTGGAGTAAGTATAGTAAGTTGTAGAAAAATTCATAGTTCGTTGGACTTCTCCCATATTTTTCTCTCAGCCCCTCACATATAAATAAAAGAGGGTGCTCATTATAATTTTTATCTTTTGGCAAGGAAAGAAAACTATGTCATTTTGTTGAGCACTCTAAGGCTTTGAGCTTAGATGTAAATAAAATTTATTTCAATCAAAGAGGAAAACTACTTTTAGACTTTGTGCTAATGCAATATGTTATGTGGTGAAATTATCTAAAGATTGTTTGTGAGAGTTATGCTATTTTTCAAGAGGGATTTAAACTTGATCTTCCAGACTTTGAGCTGCAAATCGTGTTTAGAGTTATAGTTAGATTTTCAAGTTTGATCTTGCAGTGTTTGAGCTGCTTATAAAATTTGAAGCTCTTGTATAATTCTCAAACAAGGAGGTAACTTACAATCTTTGTGTTTCTTTTATGTTCCCAGTTTGTGCATGCAAGGTGAAATATACGTTGGAGACTTTGAGATACATGTATGTTTCATCTTTGTTCCTGAATTCACATAAGGAGTCATGGAAAGACTTTGAGCTTTCATGAGTTTCTTTCTTTTAGCTTTTCTAAATTGTATTCAAAAGATCATTGTAAGAATGAATCATGTATTATGAAGTAAGAGAAAGTGATGAAAAAAGAACACCTATTCTAAAGAAATAGGATATGGTGAATGTTAAACCTTTTCAATTAGCTTAGTGTACATAATATTAGGTGTTAAATTTAGTATAGGTTATTTTCAGTAACAGTAGATAGGAGAGCCTTCCCTTAATTAGGAGATACTGTGCCTCACTTGTTGTGGTTGGAACCATTGTTTTACAATTGATCCTTCAAATGGTTAGTTGCAAAATATCCATCCAGCATGACATATACAAAACCACAATCTAAGTAGATGGATAAGCTCAATTCAATGCAACTGATGATAAAATATGCTTAAATTTTAATCAATAAACTTACAAACACTTTAAACTATAATTTTAACTTGAGTAATAGTTTTATATAATTAAATCACATAATACATTGTCATTCTCTACATTTATGTGCTCAAAGCACTTATGTATAGGTTACAAATGCCTAATCCTTAGTGTTGGTAAAACAAATTTACCTCACTCCCATTAGATAAAAAACCTAAAAGAATGGCCTAATGGAGGCCAATCGTAAAAACTTTCAAGGGCACCAAAGGTTGGCAACGAGATAACACACCCCTATGCAACATAATGAAAGATGGAGTGATTACAAATTAAGAAAATAGTAGTGTAACACTTAAAAATAAATTACACACCGCTAGAGAGATACCATAATGAAGGAACATGAAAGAAATATATCCTTATATGTATCTACAAATATTATGTACCATATGTGGGCTAGAAGATAAGATTAAAGAGAATGATAAGAAGTATATGTATGGACAATAGAAAAGAATATTCATATAGAGGATATTGAGATATTGTAACAAATATATGAGGTGAGAGATCAATTATGTAATGAGATATTTTTGAGGAATGTATGACTATCAATTGCATGGTGATATAATTAATAATATATTATAGGATATTGATGATAGATGAAGTAATCACAAAGTTAAGAAAATAGTTATGCCATATGTACAAAGAGTTTAGAAAAGCACCAAAGGCACCATGAAATTAAGAAATATGAATAGAAACACATTGTTGTATGTATTCATGAATTTCATATACAACACATAAGATATAATATATGCTATAATAAAAAGATAAGAAGCATATGTGTGGAAAAAAGAGAAGAATATGCATATATGTGTAATATTGTGAAAGAGGAATAGGGTGTATGATCAAGAGTTTATCCAAACTAGGAACTAAACCTCTTTCCTCCTTGATTACATTAAGGAGAGTGAATCCAATTGTCTCGGACTCAAATTTGATAAAAAAGGATTGGGCATAATGTGGATATAGCAGTCTTTTTTTGAGTTAAAAATGACTATGCAAAAGATGTGAGTTGGGTGATGGATCTAGGGATAAAGATGATAAATTGAAGGTTTTTAACATACACAACAAACAATCAAACCAACAAAAGTTATAGATATGAAAAGAAGGGACAAAAAGGAAATCATGTCTTACAAATGGGCTGAAATTAGGAGGTCAATGTTAGTTTTGATGACCTTGCCCTAGGAAGGTCAGATGTGGATGGAAATTACATTTTTAGGACCATATATCTACTCAAATCCTTCCCCAAAAATTCCATCATAAAAGTGCAGGCCAATATCGAGTTGAGAGATGTCAAACTTGCTTTAGAAGAGCTACAAAATCTCAATATATATGTCTCTATCTAATTTGTCTAATTCTAAAATTTGTGTCTTCCGATCTTGTCACCTACACATGCCAAGAAGAGAAAATATTGGGTTGATGAAGATTTGCATAGGACAAACCCCAATTTTGGAATTAACCTTGAAATTGAATTGAAAAGTAATAGAATTGAAAGTGTGTTGTAATGGAGTGGAGGATAGATCTGAAATTGAAATCTTAAATGATATGTTGTACCTTCATGAGTCTCCTTTGTGTTTAAGTATTCATGAAAAGGTTTACATTTATTTATAGAGAACTTTACTTTACAATAGGTTTATAGTTGATGACATCTTGAATGTTTGAGATCTAAACTTTACTTCTTGCTTCAATGCCTTGATGATGTTTGATTTCTAGCTCAATGTTGTCTTTCTTGAATTGATAATTGATGTATGTGATTGAATTCCTTGAATTATCTTTTCAACTGAAGGGGTTAGTATTTCTTTTATACCTCTTCTTATGAAACATATTTAAATTTTTGAAGTAGGCCTGCATAGATGAGAAATTCTTGTCCCTGTAATTCAAGCATTGGAGGGTCCAAAATTGGGCCCTTTTTAGTAGGTAAGTGGTTCCCAACTTTCATTGACTAGCCAATTAGGGCTAACTCAAGGACCAATGACCAACAAGTAGCTAAAATTTCCATATGTTGGCTAGTGTGAGAAAAATCAAACATGATCGGGCATAGAAGGCCATAAACACTAAAATGAGGCCTAGGTGAGCATGAAATTGTGTAAGGATATAATTTATGATGCTACAAGATAACATTAAGAGGCCATTAAAAATATATGAAGGATGTAGTCAAATCATTGTATGAGATACAAAGGGTGTTATGTGATAACGATAAGGAATGTATTACTATATATACCACATTTTTATTAATTTTCAATGATACATATATAAATAACTATAATAATTGAATATTTATTATTTTAAATCATTTGATACAATATATTTACACAAAAAATCTTCTTAATATTTCTCTAGTATAGTTCTACCTTATTATAGAATTAGTAAGTTAATAAACCAACTTGTAACAAATAAACAATAAGCACTAACGAATTTCCCAACATTCCCCCTAGTGTGGACATGGTAAAAAATCGCACAAGTTCATTTGTAGTAATCCCAAATCTTGTGGCAAATTATCATAATATAAATGAAAGGAGCCTCTCATCAAACTTTCATAGTTTTCACATAGGTTTACCACAAATTAGGACATGAATAGAAACACACTCATCTATTCACCTCATATGGTTTTCTGGATTACCAAACCATTTAAAGATTCATGAACTGCATTACAATAGTGCTTTTGTTGACTATGATATTTTATACTAGGAGGTTACATGAGAGAATAACACACATAGGAATAGGAATATAAATTGTTAATCGTTACTACTCAGTCTCTAAAATAGATAGGAATTTTTCATAACCATTGCAAATATAAAATTAGTGTTATATTCATCTCTATGATGTAAAATTTCATGTCGATACAAAAATAAAAATTAAAAGCACACACCACAAAATAAAAAAACATAAAAGATGATAAGTGACCCCATCATTGGTAATTAACAAGAGGAAACTTAGTGTCCTACTTCCTCCATTCCCTCTTGCCTCCAAACTTAAATTTATTTACAACAAATACCCTTCATTAGTTGGTGTCAATAAGGTCTTGTAAATAGCTAGTTCCTCGTAGGGAATTATTCACGTACTAAGTTTACTTAGGTCCTAGGTACCCTTCTAGAAGTCTTAGTTATCTAGATTTTTATCAGATCTTGTCTTTTGGCATTTACTTACCTAGGCCATTTAATGTTTAATTGAGGTATTTGTATCATTCTATAGGATTAAGATGCATGTCAATATCCTATCTAATCCTATGTCTCAACCTTGTCTAATTTATAAGAAAGGTTTTATAATGTATATTTAATCAAACAATATTGTGTTGTTTAAGCAAGCTATTCTTGCCATTTACTTTCTTGTGGAAAATGTTTTGTTTAGTAATTGATTTTAGAGTGTTAAGAGTTAACCAATAAATCCTAAATCATCACTAGAACAAGACAACACTTCAACATTGGTGGTCTTTGGACAATCTATTTCTTCAGCTAAGAAATCATGTTGATCTAGTTTATCATCTAGTACACCATGTTCCCTCTTCTTACAATTCAAAATTGTATGTCCTATTTCATTACAATAGAAAAAATTATTTTTCCTTTTTTAACATTTTTGGATTTTTACTTGTGCTTTCTTGAAAGTGATCTCTCTCTCTCTCTCTCTCTCTTTTATATATATATATATATATATATAAGAATTACTTGGATCTTGAGTCTTCACTATGGTCTAAGTAGAGTAGATGCTGGGATTAATGGGAAGTAGTACTGAGAGGGGAGGGGTGAATCCGTACCTCTAAAACTTTTAACTCTTTTCACCATTCATCATTAGTAATCATTCATTACTGTATTATCGACCATTACTGTTGTTCTTTCTTATGCATGTAGTATTAATTCATAATCTTTAATTGTTTGCAACATTCATAGAAACATTCATGAAAGTAATAAACACATACCACAAGATATGATATCGCAGAAAACTCTTGTTAGGAAGTAAAAACTGTGGTGGGGATGGCACCCACAAAACTTCACTATCTACAGAATGGAAGGGAGCCGATAAAGGCTTACAATTGATCACTTCTGATGATCTACCCTGTTAGGAGTATTAAAGTGGAGACCTACTAAGATCTACTATGTTAAGAGCTTTAGCAACACTGATTTAAGTGTGCACTCGGTTAAGAGATTTACAATAGGACTGTTAAGTCTACCTTTCTTGAAAGGATTTCTTAAGTGTACTACACTTGTTAGAATGAGTACATATGATTGACCTGACTGTATGTAATGTACAATTTCTAATTACAGATCTATTAAAACTCTCATAATAATAATATCACCTTAAGTGACTGATTAATACCTTTCTCTGCTCGTTGGTAGCATGTGTTCTTGTTCTTAAAACTGATTTGATTCTTTTCTGTCCTTCTGCATGAAATCTCTTGTCTAGTCTTTAGATTCTCTCCGTGGCTATAATCTTCATCGAACAACAACATGTTCACAATAGATTGAGCATCTATTTATACAATTATTTGACCTCTCTTAGAATCACGCATTACAATGTTAACTCTTAGATCCAAGGTTTACAACTTGACCTTGATCTTTAGTTTGAATGTTTTAAATCAGTAAAACTAATTAAAAAAATAATAAATACATTGCTTCCTCCGCACAGAATGGTTTAAAAAAAAATCAAGAAGCTATATATACAACTTCAGTGATTTATCCGATGTGGAAAGTCAGATCCACTTTTTGCGGGATGTAACTGACTATCAATTCTTGGTCATCGGGTTGAACTGAAAGTCTGTTGGTGTTCCTCTGTTGAACTGGTCGTTGGGTTCCCTTCATCTGTCGGGTTCCTCTCTTTTTTGTTCCGTTGGGTTGCACTGTTGTTACTGATCAGGTTCCTTTAACCTTTTTGTCATCGGGTAACACTACATAATGTTTGTTGGGATGCTTTGAACTTGGTAGTATCGAGTAACCTTGGCATCGGGTAGTGCTCTGCCCTATATGTCGGTGTAGTTTGAACCAATGGTGTAGATCATGTTTTTCCTTGTGTATACTAATGGAAAAATATAATTCCTTCAATCTCCCCCTTTGACATTAGTATCAAAAACTGATATGTGCATAATACTAAAGTGTTTAGTATGTACACCATGTCTATATCCTTGTCATTATATGAATCCCCCTAATTGTATGCATTGGTATAGTATAAGTATATATGTACATGTATAATTGCCTCTATACTATACATTTCATGTTCTTTGCTCTTTCAGTTGTATGACTGTACACATGATTTCCTCTTTTTATTTCCCCCTTCTTCTTTTATTGTGACTGCACATATCACTTCCCCCTTTATACTAACTAAACTGTACATATCATTTCCCCCTTTATTTGATACTCATGACAAAAATGTACAACTTATAAGATGCCAAAAATTGTGACAAAAATGTGTAACTTACAATGTGTCAAGAATATGGGAATGGGTCGTCTTGATATCTTCAAGCAATTTCTCCCATTTTTCTTTTAGTAGTTCTAGTGCCATGTGCTCTAGCTCTAGCTTTGCATGCATATCATAAATGTTGTCTTGGACAGACATTTCTGGGGTGGCAATTAGTGTGTTTGCCTCTGTCACATGTTGTTACAGTAGTGAAAGTGTCAGTAAGAGCTGAGCTTGGAGCTCATTTACCTCATCTTTGTACTTTGTCTCTGCATTCTGTATGTCCTGTCTCAATTTATGAGCCTATTTGAGTTGCTCATTGTGCAATTTTATTACCTCTTCATTATTCGAGAGATTTTGTGCACTTGTCTTAAGATCAACATCTATTTGTGCTATCTTGTTGGTATACTCCTGAATGAGTTGGTCAAGCGTACATAATTTATGTATCATTAAATTAATAGCTTCTGAGATGATTGGATCAATTGTGCTCACCAATTCAGAAAGCTTTACCTTTTTCAATGCCACTTCCTGGCTTATCTTTTCTGCTAGCTTGAACTCATACTTCTATTCAAGTCTTTCTTCCATGACCTTCTCAACATCGATGTTCTGAGATGCGATTGCCTCTATGAGAACCACTAGTTGATCAAGCATAGGGATTGTTTGATCAATATCTAAATCCAGTACTATTTACTAAAGTATACCTCTTGCTACTTCCAGTACCTTTGCCTCCTTTGTGACTTTCCTTAGTTTGTCTTGCATTTCTTTTCTCTCATAGAATCTTGCATACTTGGTCAATTCAGTTGAATCCAATGTCCTTGGATCACAAAATGGAATCTCAATGATTTCATCCAGAGTTACTGGATTCTTATGCTTGCTCTTCTTCTTCTTCTTTGAGACTTGTGGGGATGCAAATGTATGAACTACCATTGCTAGTTCATTTGTCCTCTCTGAGGTGCTTGGTGAAGGCTTTGTTGATGAAGCTTCTTGTGTTTTCTGCTCGAGGTGTACCTATCAGTTTGGTGAAGATGTCTCTCCATCAACCTTGGGTGTCTCTGTAGATTTTTCTTCTATTTTCTTCTCTAGCTCATCCTTCTTTTATTCTTCACTCTTATCTTTCTGCTTGTCCTCCTCTACCTTTTGTGTTTCTTCTTTATTTTGAGTAGTAGATTTATCTTTCTGATCATCAGTTGCAGCTTTCTCTATATTTGTGTCCTTTGTATTATTTGTGGTGTCTTTTACCTCGACATCACCCTTGTCCTCGTGTGTGCTTGTGTCCTTTGTAGTAGATCCATCATTACCCTCTAGTATATTGATTGCCTTCATTAATACTGACATATTGCTTTGAGTGTTATCTTGGGTTGTATCTAGAGTGGTGTCCTACTCATCGGTTTGATCTTTTTGAGCAGTGGCATCCTCATCTTTTTGTACTTTCTCTGCAGGGTCTAGTTCTGTTAAGTCCATGACTAATGTGTCCTGCCATGTCTCATCAACAACATTCATATCTTTATCCTCTAATGTCTTCAATTCTTGTTGCCTTCCCTGATCCTTGAGTGTTATGAATATTACATCATATTTTTTCTGTGGATATTTATCAGAGTCATAATTGGTGATGTCTTGAATGTCAAGATCATCCATGAATTTGTACAAATAAATTTGCTCCATTTCTTCAACATTGTCCAAAGCAATGTGCTGAGGACTTACCTTATCTTTCTCCTCCTCTCTATGAGGTGTGTCGGTGAGAAGTAACTATTCCTCACGACTTGTTGACTCTACTGGAAGATCTAGGAGTTTTCTCCATTTATTTTTAGTCATTGTGTCTAGATCTATAAACTTATCTTCAAGCACTTTGTAAGCCCTTATCTTGGATACAAACTTTCATGAGTGCTTCTTCATAATTTCTTTGATTTCTTCAATTTTAAATTTGGGAGGCATTAGTTTGACAAGTACCCTCTCCCTTGCTTCTCTCTCGGTCTATAGAGCATATGACCACTGTTGAGATATTTTCTTTCCCATTTCTTTAGGTATTTGGTTGATGAATTTAGCTGGTACATATTTGAATATTACCATTGACCTGATGATTGCCTCTTGTATCTTATTCTGGTCCTCTAGTTTGAGTGTATCCCATTGTCTGATTTTATTATCAGTCATTGTACCATGTGTAGAAATGAATTCAGCTGCCTCATCAACAATTTGATTCCTAAAATTTTTCTTTACAACATCAGACTCATCTTCTTTAGAATCCTCAATGTCAGCCTTAGTTCTGACCATTATTTATCTCCTCTTTGTAGGTGTTGTCTTCACAGTTTGTTGCTTGGTAGGTTTTGTTGGTTGCTTCCTCTTATAGGTCCTTACTTGTCATTTCTTAAGAGGTGTGGTATCAGTATTTGTAGTTTGACTCCTTGTCCTTTGCTTATTTGTAGGAGGTGGAGGTGTATCAGATTCAATTTCCTCAGAATCTAATTTCTGTTCATCATGTCCTTCATCAATGGTGCCCTATTCATCGGTTTCCTCTGGTTGTTCTTATTCCTCCTCAGTAATCGATAGAATATTTTTTAGATTCTTAACCATCTTATCCTTTTTATTGATAGTTTTCTTGATTTCTAGGCCTCTTTTTATCTTTGATCTAGCATCTTCGTAGGTCCCAAACCTTGGTTGTTTGTTGTCAATAGGCTCATTGATCAATGCATCAATAGCATTGGTTGCTTGATCTATGTTAATTTCATAATCAACTGGGGCTAACCAAGCTATCCTTGGTACAACTGGTTTGATGTGGGTGAAATCTGTGTCCACCATAAAACATATTTCATCCCTATAATTTTCAACAAGTTGTTTAGGGATCCTTATTCTTTCCATCATCTTTTCCTTGAATTCAAGGAAGTATGCAATCATAACATATTCAAAATTATCTCCTAGTGACTTAATTAGTTCACTAATCTATAATGTACACAACTTTGTAGTGTCCCATTTCACTTTTCCTACTAAAGGAAAGTATTCTTGAAAGTAGAAAAAGACACACATGATAAGTGAGTCAAACTTACATGTGTTAGTCTTTGTGGACCTAGTTGTGATCATGTTTTCATCAAGTTGCTTTAGCAGAATCTCACACAGATCCATCTGTATTCCCTTTGTCACTATCTTGTAAGCTGTGCTTACTGATGTTGCAGACATGTTGTTCAACCTGCTTGCTTGAAAGATCTTAAAACCAATCACACATGCACCGAATCTTAGTTCCTCGTTGGTGATGGTGTTTACTTTCAGAGCTCTGTTGTCCCATTCAGCTTTTGTGAGATTTGTGACTTCTTTCTTGGAGGGATACTTTTGAGCCTTAGGCTTGTCAGTTATTAGATAACCAGTGACAGTGTGAAGGACATCCTTAGTGATTTGTTTAGGTTGATCCAAGCACAACTTCTGGTCATGCAATCTTCTAAGTACCAACCTAATCCAGTCAGTCTTGAAGTCCCTTAGGAAATATAGGGCATTAGTTATCCCTTTAACCTCTAAGTGTTTGTTCTCTTCCTTTAGGTTCCCTTATGCATTTCAAATCTTCTTATATAAGCTTCATCCATCTCTAGATCACCTATTTTGGCAATCTTGCAGTGAATATAAGACCTAACATCTTCTATAAGAAAAACCCTAGGTGGAATCTTAGAAAACACGTCAGTTTCATCGGGTTGCGATGCAATCTTCGGGCATATCTTATATTTGGGTTTAACACTAGTGTTATTCTTGATTAACCTGACCACATTCTTCTTATCACTCTTGATCTTTATGGTTATCAACATGGTTGGCATCATTTTTCAAGTTTTATGGATTTTTTGAAATTTTAGGGCTTTCTTGAAAAATAAAGATAAAATACTTTTGGTTCCCTCGGTACTTACTTCGATCTGTGATAATGGTGAATGATATATTTTCTATGTGTGGATCGAGTTGAGGTTGCTCTACTTTCTTCTCTTCAATCACTCTATTTTTCATTCTGCTTTCTCTTCAAATCGCGGGTGCAAAAAGAAGTGCTCCCATCGTCTATTTATAGAATTTTTGCCCTAAGTATTTGTCATAAATGCTCAATGACTCGTCATGACATGAAGATGGATTTCGTTGGGAATATTTCAAAATTCATCGTCGGTGTTGTCAGGATGCTCAGGATAACTGTTAATAATTTTTCTTTTACCAACGGATATCGGTATTCTGTCATGACAACTTTGTAGCTTTGCTTCCTTACCGACGGGTGTCAGGTTACATTGGTAACTTAACCATTTTATGTGTTAACCGACAATTTCTGGTAAGAGTAATCAGCTCATCCTTTATGTTCACCGATGATTTTCGGTATGTGTATACCGACGGGGTTGTTTTCTTAGATTTGAAACAAGTAACATAATATGCATCTTTATTATGCAGATTTTGACTATCTATCAATTTGTATAATGGAACTGATGCAAAATATGACTTGGTGTAGTGCAGTTCCATACTTACTTGTTCAACTCAAGTGGGGGTGGTGATGTTACCGGATCCATTGGATGGGGTGTCACCATTTGCATTGCTTGGTCCAGCTTCATCATTGCTTGAATCTTTTCTCCACATTTTGTCTCTAGCCCTCCGGATATCTTCAATGGTGTTTCCATTGGGATATGTGCTTGTCTCCGTCATTCAGTTTTTGCAATATTTCTTGAGATGACCTACTTTGTGATAGTGTAAACATGCCATTCTAGGGTTTGACCAGTACCTAGACCTTTTGATCCATGCCCTCATGTAGTTTGCAACAATGTGAGCATATCTACCACATGCTGTACAATTTGTCCATGTATTGTAGTCCCATACATATTGATTACCGATTCTCTTTCGTTGATAGGGAGTTTCTTGACCTTTTGGCTTCCATGCTTGCCTTTTCTTTTTCTAGCATTTAAGACTTGTGTGCCCATTCATCTTTCATGTAGGACAATATTTGCACATGTAGGTTTCCTTCTTTGGTTGTTCCATCTTAGACTTACATTCATATGCTTTATGTCCTTTCTTGTTACATTTATAACAAAATCTTATGACTGAAGATGTAGATTTAGGAATACCTTTCATTTTGCCTCGACATACATTTGATGTTTGGCCTTGCTTTCCACAGTGTTTGCATGTCAGGTTTCTTGGTCTTGGATTTTCATAGACATTCTTTGGATTGGCTTGATTTGATGATTCTCCTTTTTTGGTAAAGCCTAGACCGTTGTTGCTGTTGACTTTTCATTGTCCTTCAAGAAAATCATCCACTCTTTTATTGCTCTCTTTATCCTTTTTGATAACTTCATTATGTTGTTGCTGAATTCTAACCTCATGCTTTAATTTTTCATTTTCTTCTCTTAGTTCACCGATAGCCTACACTCTTTCAATGAGTTCTATATTAATTTTGTTTGCTTCTTAACTCATTAGAATAATCTGATTTGTGATCTCATGGTGATGCTCAACATGTCTTTGAATTTCTAACTCCTTTTCCTGTAGCTTCTCTGTAATCTTCTTTTTGTCATCAATAGCAAGTGTTCTTTCTGTTTCAGCTTGTCTAGCAGAACTCATCACATCAATCATTCTTACCATCTGGGAATCTTAACCGATTTGCATCATCTTTATTTGCTATGTCAGATGTTGATTGATCTCCTTCAGATTTGTGATGTTCTCTTCTGATGTATTACTTGTATTTGATCCCAAAGATTCAAAGAAATCTGGAATCTCTTCATCTTGATAATATTTTTCATTGCTCGGGGTTGCCATACCTTTCCTTCCATCCAGAAGCTCTCTCATCTTGATTCTAGCTTCTTTATACTATTCATAGAACATCTGTATCTCAATCTTTTTATTCTCAATATTCTTATCAAGTTTGTACTTCTCCATTGTATGATCTTTTCTCTTAAGCCTTTAAGCTTTTCCAAGAAGAGACTTAGCTTTGATACCAATTGTTTAGATTAATGGGAAGTAGTACTGAGAGGGGATGATTGAATCAGTACCTCTAAAACTTTTAAATCTTTTCACCATTCATCATTAGTAATCATTCACTACTGTATTACCAACCATTATTGTTGTTCTTTCTTATGCATGTAGTATTAATTCATAATCTTTAATTGTTTGCAACATCCATAGAAAAATTCATGAAAGTAATAAACACATAACACAAGATATGATATCGCAGAAAACTCCTATTAGGAAGTAAAAACTGCAGTGGGGATGACACCTGCAAAACTTCACTATCTACAGAATGGAAGGGAGCCGGTAAAGGCTTACAAATGATCACTTTTGATTATCTACCCTATTAGGAGTATTAAAATGGAGACCTGTTAAGATCTACTCTATTAAGAGCTTTAGAAAAATTGATTTAAGTGTGCACTCGGTTAAGAGATTTACAATAGGACTGTTAAGTCCACCTTTCTTGAAAGGATTTCTTAAGTGTACTACACTTTTTAGAATGAGTACATATGATTGACCTGACTGTATGCAATATACAATTGCTGATTATAGATCCATTAAAGCTCTCATAATAATAATATCACCTTAAGTGACTAATTAATACCTTTCTCTACTCGTCGGTAGCCCATATTCTTGTTCTTGAAACTGATTTAATTCTTTTCTGTCCTTTTGCATGAAATCTCTTGGCTGGTCTTTAGATGCTCTCCGTTGCTACAATCTTCATCGAACAACAACATGCTCACAATAGATTGAGCATCTATTTAACAAGTATTTGACCTCTCTTAGAATCACGCATTACACTGTTAACTCTTAGATCCAAGGTTTACAACTTGACCTTGATCTTTAGTTTGCATGTTTTAAATCAGTAAAACTAATTAAAAATAAATAAATACATTGCTTCCTCTGCACATAATGGTTTTTAAAAAAAAATCAAGAAGCTATATATACAACTTCAGTGATTTATCTGACGTAGAAAGTCAGATCCACTTTTTGTGGGATGCAACTGATTGTCGGTTCTTGGTCATTGGGTTGAACTGAAAGTTTGTTGGCGTTCCTTTGTTGAATTGGTCATCAAGTTCCCTTCATCTGTTGGGTTCCTCTCTTTTCTATTTCGTCGGGTTGGACTGTTGTTACTCGTTAAGTTCCTTTAACATTTTTTCATCGGGTAACACTAAATAGTGTTTGTCAGGATGCTTTTAACTTGGCAGTATAGGGTAACCTTGGCGTCGAGTAGTGTTGTGCCCTGTCTGTCGGTGTAGTGTAAACCAATGGTGTAGATCATTTTTTTCCTTGTGTATACTAATGGAAAACTATAATGCCTTCAGTAGAGACTACTCAAATACTAATGCTTACTTTTCCTAATGTTAACACCATACCATAAACATTCTTAGGTAAAACATTCAAGTGTATTCATTTGGCATAATCATCCTTTACATTCTTGTTAATTTCAGCTAACTAATTTTGTAGAGAGTGAAACAAACTTATATGATCTATCCTTCTTGTACCTTTATTCGTATTCAATCCATACAATCTCTTCTTCAATGTTGTCTCGGTACTTTCTACTTCAAATCCAAAAATATTACTTAGTAACTCCCAAATATTTTTATAGTCCATGAAATCTACATAGTGTAAGTATGCTTTTGACAAGCCAAGGCTAATAGTCCCCAACACTTCTTGATTTTTAATATAACACTTGACAAGTTAATTTACATTAATTGGAAATATTAAGCTAGAATTAACAACATCTTAAAGATATTTTTTCAATTAGTTCTAACTTCATTTGTATTTTCCATGCAAGGAAGCCTCGACCTTATTATTTCTTAATGAGGTTTAATTTATCCATGAATAACCAGGTGAACCCACAATAGTGCGTTACACTTTTTTTCCTAAATGGACACTGAACTCTACATTTTGAAAAAAAAAAACTTTCAAATTCAGATGCATATTGTTGTTAAACTGTTTGAAATTGGAAGATGAAGTAAATTAGGGTCTTTTAGGATTTTTTGTCTAAATTCTAAATATATTTTTTAATTAATTTGAATGGTTTTTTCTTTCTCCCACGAAAACTAGTATGTTGTTGAAAACGTCATTTTCAAAGAGTTACATTATTTTCATAGAGCATAACTTTTTTCTAAAATGGATATAAATGTGCTTCTTTCAATTTGTTTTGTAACATCCATACAGAGGGCATGCAATTTGTTTGACAACATTATCATGATTATTGTATATTTTATTAACATTTGAAGTTGACTAAACTGTAATTTTGACATACCTTGACTACATAGCTTATAACTTGTCGTATATTTATCAAATTTCAAATTATTATTTTTGGTAGAAAGTAGACTCAAAGACAGAGGGCACTATTATTTTTCAATTTTTTTTTTCTTTTTTCTATATTTTTCATTGAACATAAAAGTCAGAGGTTTATATTTGATAAAAAACCTACATTTGATTAACGTCAAAAAAGATATACATAATAAACTCAAAAATTGTCAAATCTATAATTGTTAGAAAGATCGTTCAGAGTACTTGTGCTGTGAAAAAGGACATCTCCTTATTGTTCCATTTGAGCCCTTTGATTAAGCCCCAAAGCCATGAAATCTTCAAAATTTTGTAAAACTCTACAAATTTCCCTTACTAAGGGACTTTTGATTGAAAATAAGTACTTTCGATAGAAAGTACTTTCTATCCAAAGTACTTGATTGGTTTAACGTGGGTTAAGCCATATAGAAAATTACATTTGATAGAAAGTTATAAATGAATTTGGATAGAAACCTATGTCAGCCAATTTGGTGTCATTTCGGGTTAACAACGATTACATATAAATAAATATATGTTTTCCTCATCTTATTAATTTGAAAGCTGCAAAATAATTCACATTTTGGAGAAGGAAGATTTTAGAAATTGTATTTTTTCAAATTTTGTCAAATTTTAGTGGAAAAATTTTGCAAAGTGATGAGAAATAAAAAGAGAAGGCTAAATAAGAGTACATGACATTATTCAGAAGAGACTGAACAAAGACTACGTGAAGAAGCATGGGAAGGATATTATCGTAGGAAACAAGGTATCTGTATCTCTGGATATTTTAAGTTGATGGTTAGGACTTATCTTAATGAAACATGTAAGCATGATATTGCAATACCTAACTAGACCTAATTTGATAAATAAGACCTAATTAAACTTAATAAGACTAATTAGACCTAATAAGACCTAGATAAGACTAATTAGACCTAATAAGACTAACAAGACATAATTATATACCTAATTAGACCCCTTAAGACCTAATGTTCAACCTATTAGGACCTAATATGAGTAATAAGACCCAAATTAGGACCTAATATCATTAATAGGATGGACCTTAGACGTAATTAGACCTAGTTAGACCTAATAAGGCTAATTAACACCTAATAAGACACGTAACTAGTCCTAAGTATACCTAACATGAGTAATAGGACCCCTTAAGACCTAATTAGACATAATATGGATAATATAACCGCTAAGGCCTAATTAGAATAATTAACCCCTAATAAGACCTAACAAGACCTAATTATACTAATTAATGTACCTAATGCATGTGAGTTATATGACCTAATATGAGTAATAGGAACTAATATTGAATAGTAATAGTACCTAATTAGGGGCTTATTTATGAACAAGTATTAGGACTTAATTAGACCCAATTAGACCTATTAGGACCTAATTAGACCTAATTAGGCCTAATTAGACCTATTAGGACCTATGATAGGTTATATGACCCCTTAAGACCTATTGGCACCTAATTATATCCAATTAGACCTATTAGGACCTAATTATACCCAATTAGACCTATTAGCACCTAATTAGACCCAAATAGACCTATTAGGAGCTATGATCTAGGTTATATGATCCCTTAAGACCTATTAGCACCTAATTAGACCCAATTAGACCCCTTAGGACCTAATTAGGCCCAATAAGACCTATTAGGACCTAATTAGACCTAATTATACCTATTAGGACTTAATTAAACATAAATAGACCTATTAGGACCTAATTATACTTTATATTTTATCTAGTTGATTAATTAGGTTATGATTACTACTTGATCATGTCTTAAGGGGATGATTTATATCATCTAGATGCAAAACGTAATATAACTTAGATCATCAAACATATTTAACTTAGATCGTCAACATTAAATATAAAGTACATGTCGAATGTAAATATAAACTTATGATCATCAAACATACATCTCAAGTATATAGCATGTCAAACATCATTCGTAGAATAAACTTACCTATAACTTTCATCAAACATATAACTTGGATCATCAAACATGTATATATTAAACACATGTCAAACATGTATAAATGAGCCACATCATCAAATCATAGGTCAAGTATTTAATCATCAAATGTAGATCTTGCGTAAATAACACATGTCAAACATCAATCACTAGATCAAGTATATAATGTGTGTCAAGATCAATGAATCATAGATTGAAAGTATGTAAACATCACACATGTATAAAGTGAAAGTATATAACATGTGAAACATCAATCATAGATCAAGTATGTAAGTTCATGAAACATAGAGATCAAGTACTGTAAACATGAAACATGTGTCAATCATGTCAAGCATAGATCAAAAGTCTACAAATCAAATAATATCAAAGTACAATGTATGTCAATCGTCTAGACTCTAGAGAGGAAATATAACATCAGATATCTGTAATATGTCTAGATCAAATATGAAAGTGCCTAGTACTCATCATGGAGAATCCTCACTAAGTAATCCCCAGAGTGACTTGAAGGATGTGCAGAGCCCTACAGAGAAAGTGATATAAATTAATATACATGTATTTTTTAATTTTGATAAAATATTACAAGAAAACATGTTATAAAGTGTGTAAATTAAATACATGTACACATCGATAAATTAAAAACTTACTTGTCCACTACTCATGTCATCATTGAGTGAGTCCTGACGACATACATGATCAGTCATCAAAGGAGTAACAAGAGGCATCTCCTGCTAGAGAAAAAATATCATATATATATGTATATATATCAAGTATTGAAATAAAAAATTTAAAAAAATAAATAAAATTTACATGCCATGAAATATTGCAAATTTAACTTAAATTGTAACATTAAAAATAAGATTTATACATGTGTAGATGGTGGCACCTGATAGTACTCAGACTCCCTAGCCTTAATCCTATCAACCAAGATATCAATATTTTGTCGCGCTTGGTCCAAGCTCAACTCTGCATATGCAACATGAGTAGTTGGCACACATCCCTCTAATGATGAATGCAACGAACTAACCAAATGAGATGGAATGGAAGTCGCATTATAATTTGTCAACAAATATAGGTAACCTATAGCGGTCATGCTGATTTTGACATTCTCAAGGCCAACATCAGAGAATTGGTGCCCTGCACTCACTGCAGGGTTTGTACATTGTGCCTCTACCTCTACAACAATAGAGTAGTCGATAGGTGGATCCTCATGGGAATTGCCACTATGGCCATGGTCTAGGGGATGAGAAGGATGTGGCTCAGTGTATTCGATAGTACCCACATGAGGTCTAACATCTGATATGGGGATATCATGCTCTACTGTTATAAATGCATATGCATCCAGAAGATCCTCGACCAAACTAGTCAATGTGACCTGTGTGATCTTTCCTGTAAGTCCCTCTAGGATAGAAAGTGAAAGGATGCCAACTTCACTATACATTCCATCTAAGTTCCTACTCGAGGATGCTCCACCTAATGATCTAGAGTGTCGTCGAGACATTAAATACTGGCCAACCTGATCACTAGATATGGATGTGGAAGCTGCTTCCATGTCCCCCACACTATCAATCACACCTTGAATTTGAGTGCTACCAAAAACATCATCTGCCAAAGGACCCAATGAAGGAGCTATAGAAGGTTCCCTGTAACCAACAATGGCCCTATGTACTTGCCTTCGACAATCAGCTCAATGAAAAGTTGATACAGGAGCATCTACGCAAATCCCTAAGACTAATTACAATTTTGGCTTGTACTGACCCTAGCCAAGTCAGTAGGTTTTGAGTTGACCTTAGAAGGTCTTTCTTGTGTGTTCCTAGGTGGATTAGACTAGGTTCAATCTAACCTAGATGTTTAAATTGCTTTCTAGTTGTTAGAGCTAGATTAGACCTAAGGTGGGAAAATGGGTTTAAAAGTGCCTAAAAGCCTTTAAGGCTTAGGAAAGGGTAGGATAGTGCCTAAAATGGTTCCTAGATTATTTATACACCATTATAGGTCAAATAGAGACCCTTAGCTACAATTTTGCAAAAATATGTAATGTTGTCATAATGTTGCTTGACAACATTTTAGCAACTTTTAATGTTGCATGACAAAAAATGGCAAATTAGATTCCTTTCAAGGAAACATGATGGGTAGTTTCCTAGAATCATGGGCATGGCATGTTAAGGAAAAATAGATCCCATTCCCATAGGGGAGGAGAGTTTTGAGGCATTGTGTGGAGAAGTAAAATTTTGGAAGTGAATGAAAGCTTTATGTTCTGGTTTTCAGTAACAGTCAAGTTGCATTGTGTTTATGAGTTGTTGTATGGATTGAATTGAAGAATTTAGTGTTTGTTCTATGTAGTAGCCATAATCCTAAGTATTTTTTGTTCACTAGTGTAGTAGTTTTGAGTTCATTTGTTTAGCTTAGTAAGTTGTTTTGTAGAATGTGTAGTTGGAGTAGCTAGTGCGGTTTTTAGTTTCATGGCTCCCCTATAGAATCCAACCATGGAAATCATCTGGGTCTAGGTTAATATAGTAGGGGAGCCTCTTTATAGTTTACATATGCAATTAGGAGTCTAGAGGAGTGAGTTTTTTATTTTTAAGATCATGCTCTGGGCGAGTCTAGTGTGCCCAATTAGGTGCATGACAGTAAACTAATGGCGTGTAATTGCAAGGGAAGGATTGAAAGGATGGAACCAAACGTGGTTTCAGAAGCATAGAGGTCCTACAGATATATTTTGAGAGGATCAAGCATTGTCCAATCCATTAAGATAGATTCCAATCAGAAAACAACAAATTGCTAAAAATAGCCCCATTTGCCCTGAATTCTAGGAATCTACTGTCCGAGCACCCTAGAAAATTAAGACCATCAAAATCCTTTAGGTCTTACAATAGGGTGTTGGGATATCAAGTTTTTTCCTAGAGTGTTTGGAAGTTTTGTGAGAGAAATGGGAAAAACTCACTGTTACATGGGCTTCATTAACCAAGCAGGCTCATTGTTAATCGGGCTTCATTAACTGAGTAGGCTCACGGTTACTCGAGCTTAATTAACCGAGTAGGCTTAAAAGACAAAATATCTCGGTTGTCTTGAGATATTTTGTAGAACCATTGATGTCCTATTCAAAAGGGATTGTGTAGGAGGCAAGAAGTTGTCTTAGCAAGAGATTCACCCCCTGCAGTACTTGTGAAGATATTGTGAAGAGTTTGCACTTGGAGTCATCTAAGGAAGAGTGAAGAGTTGAAGTAAATTTAATGTTAGTGATCCCTCAAGGTGAATCACAAAGAGACTAACTCTTGGTATTGAGTTAGGATAGTCTTAGGCTAGAAGAGAAAATACTATTAAGGTCCTAGAAGTGAGCTTAGGATCTAGGGAAGGCTAGGACAAGTAAAGTCCTAGATAGTGTTTGTGCAAGCACACCTTGGAGCATCTCTATCAGATTGGTATCAGATCTTATTTGATCAGGCTTGTGGTGAATGTTCCAACCAGTAGAGTCAGTAAGAGAGTCTACAATAGTGACAAATGCAGAGTTGACAAAGAAGGTGGATGAGCAGGAAGAAGAGAATAGACCGCTCAGAGACAGATTGGCTCAATTAGAGAAAAAGGTAGATGAAGTGGATGTGAAGAACTGAAGAAGTCAAGGATAAGGTTGAAGGAAAAAGTAAGGAGATTGCATTAGATGATGAAATCCATGAATTTGACCCTATATTCACTGAGGAACCATTCTTAAAGGTACTATTCAGGCTTAGAATTGTTACCTTAAATCAGGCATTAAGGTAAAACAACAATTCTATCCTGACAATGGAAACCTCTCCTAGTTGTGGGTAAACTATGAATGAAGAGGAGTCTTTGAATTCTAGGCCGGTTCCTATTGAATTTAGGATATCACCTCCAAGAAGGATTTAAAACTAAATGGGAAATGGGGTGATACACCAAAATGAAATCAGACTTTATTTGGAAAAACCTAATGTAGTAATCCTAACTCATCTACCACATTTTGATACTTCGAATATCTGATCAACATATAGGTTAAAAGAATTGGCTACTAGGGTAAAGACCACAAATAATTTAATCAGTCAACAAACATACATATTCTTCATGAGGTCTAGATGTTGTCCATGTAGAGGAGGAATAATAAACATTCACTTCTCCTAGCTACCAAAATGAATAACACTTATGAAGAAAGATGAAACAGGATTCGGAAATCAAAACTCAAGAGCATATAGGAAAAATAGATCATCTACTTTATTATCCTCCAAAAATCTGACAAGTAGGTTAGAAATAGTATCTCCAAGGCATCAAGGAACAATGAATTCACTTTGAGCCTTTTCTCCAAGATCTGCAACTAAATGGATACAAAATGCATGAAAAAGTGGTATAGGAACAAAATAGTTCACTAAAACCTCTTTTCCACCAAATCTGAACCTCTAACTATGAAGTACAAGGTCCACTAAACAGCCCACATGGCTAATCTCAAAAATGAGATCTCCCGCCAAAACTCTCCTCCAAACAGAAAGATCATCCTAATTCTAAGGCCAAAATCATGCCTAAAACTTAGCCTCTAGTCAAGCCCCCCTCCAAAAGACATATCCCTAAATTTGAGGCATGATAAGTTCCCTAAATTCAACCCTAAAGGCTAATTTCGAAAATAAGCCCCCAATTTTTCTCCCCTCAAGTTGATTTCTAAAGATTCACATCTTTTACAATATATCAACATGTTATAAAATATAATCACCACCTCTCCGCTGATATAAAAATCACCCTAATGTTTGGTATTTTAAATATTTCCAACATATAACAAAAACTACACATTTCCTAACCCCATATAAAAACCCTAACCCTATCAAACCCATCATCATATCCTATAACCCCTTTCAAATAATCTGTTATTACTATGGTATGTGATGAGGGTGTCCTGGCATCTTGATGGAGTCCTCGTACACTGAAGTTTGACAAAGGTATTTACTCCACTCTTTCAGTATATTCCAAACATTATTCAACTTTTGGAAAGACATTGCTTTTAGTTATTTCGTTGTTTACATCTGTAGCTTTGGAAAGAAGTTAGGGTTTCTTTACTGTTGGGCACCGCCTTACTGCAACTTCCTCACCGTTTTCATTACTTCATTGAGCTCGAGCTGTCAATTTGGAATCATATGGCAGTTGAACTTCGGTTCCTCATTCTATGGTATTTGGACTGCAAATAGAATGCAATTTCTACATGCATAAACTGGCATTTGGGTCCAACCTGCATTCTAGCTGGAGTGTTAACTGCCATATTACATGGTGCTGTGCATGTATCTTTGGTTTGAAACTTGAGCTTCCGCTACAGCTTGACTTGTGACCTGGGGTCCATTGCCATGAAACATGGCACTGTTCTTGATCCGCGAGCTTGTGACTATACATATACTCGAACTCCACCTTTAGATAACTCCACTTTCAAATAAGTTACCCTTTACTTATACTGTCCTTTCTGTTTGAATGTGTTTCTCATTGCTTTGAATAAACTTGGGCTTCTTCTTGTTTATTATAGTGATAACATAACATCACCATGCCTAAAACTTATTAAAAACATGTGGAGGTTGTGCTATATTTGTTAAACTAGAGATATTGTGTGTTATCTGCATCTCGTCTTTGATTGAAATTGAGCCTTATTTGAATAGTGAGCATTTTTGTTAGACCTACACTTTGCAATGTTTCTTTACTATGTTGAAGCATCAACTGTGTCTCCTTTTCTGCATCATTAAATCTGCAGCCTCACTTTAAGTCTTGTTCTCTATTTGATCATTTTTGTAACACTCTTCTTGGAAGTAAATACAAAATATCTACAAGTTGTCATCTTAAATAAGAAATGGACTCCATCGCTTTTGTTTTTTTTGTAGAATCCATTCATTTTGTCTGTCATTTCTCATGTTTTCGTGCTCAAGTTGTTGTCATAAGCTGTCTTTGTGTCTTTAAGAGTTGAGCTCCATTCTGTCTTCTGTCAATCCCATTTCAATATCTGGCTTGAAAGATGACAATACTGTTACCTTAAACATAAAACATCTTCATATTATTGAGGCATCGAGCATTTTAATTGATAATACTACATGTTTTTCATGCATCATTGTGTTTTGTGCTCGGTTTCCATCCATTACTGTCTGATTACTTTTAAATATGCAGTCTTCTTGTGTAGAAAATAGAATTTAACAACATGTACGCACACTGTTTACTTCAATTTATTTATATATATGCATACATTATTGTAGGTTGTCATTACATGCCATTTGTATATGCATATAACAACATTACTATTTGAATTCTCTACATTTTAACACAGCTTTTAGAAGCTCAAGATGTCAATACCGTTGTTTAGCAGAACTGCATGTAATTGGCACTTTGTCTTTTCATGCTTGAATGTGTCTTCGAATTGGGAGCATCTTTTCTGACTGTTATCAATTTGGCTCTATCCCCTACATATGCATATTTCATAACAACATTTGAAATCATTGTTAACACTGTTACTGAAACAACATTTACTCAATGGATACACATCACTGTTATTTCTCTAAACCAACATGAGATTGTTATCTCAATATTCATAAAGACACCTTTGAAATTTTGCATTTGAACGTTTCTTTCTTTCCTATACATTGAATATCTAGCATTCTTTCATTCTTTAATAATGCATATTTGTGAAGTTCGAGCACGGGCTCGTGACACTCATTGCATCTTTTCAAATATAGCACAGGATTTCATAAAGATATGTTTGTTTGATGTTATTATTCAGTCAATACAAATGCATATCTTTCTATCACATTGATATCATAAGTAAATATGTAGTTCAGAGAGTTTAACTGATGCATGGTGTCTTTTAGGCTTTTATGTATTTCTTAGATCCAATTGGATCTAATATCTCTTTCACACCATGATGTAGGATACAGGACCACAGAAGACCTAGGATTGAGGATAGACAAAGACAGGACAGGACATGAAAGACTTCAGATGATGTAGATGAACCACTCCAGAAACTAGAAGACCTCTTAAAGGCAATACATAGACCCTAGACTTCATCATGCTTCCTTCTTACTTTATTTTTTGCATATGTACTATGAGTTTCAGTATGCAAGATGTGACCTTAAAGGAACACTTGTCTAATACATTCAGTATGAATGCACAATGCAATGATCATTTATGAATCTGAAAGTGTGAATTTGATCAAAACTTAGAGTACAAATAAAATCTGATAAGATGAATGTAATAGTAATGTATTCATCTGTATTGGTTGAATAGTAATGTCAAAGATATGTTTCTTTATGCAAATTTTTAAATGTTATGACTGAGATCCCGCATGTGAAAAATTTGGGTAACAATTTTGGTGACTTATGATGTATGTTTTCCTGCTTGACATTGGGACCAGTAGCCTAAATAGTCCATTGGGAATTGAGTCTGTTAATCACCTATGGAAACCCTAAACCTAATCTGTGGATATAAGAAAACCCTTTCCCAATGATTGTGTGTATGTTTATGATCTGTGGTAGTGAAGCAAGAAACTTCATTGTCACCAATTGTAAATGTATCTTTGATCATTGAGGAATGATTTCCTTGTATTCACAGATTTGGACAGCAACCTTGGAAGACCTTGAATCTTGAAGACTTATTGAAAACTGGGAAAACTAAAACTAAAACTAACCTAAATGTGCTTGATAGCAATTAGGGAAACTTAAAACTAACCTATCCTAACCTAACCAGCCATAATACTTGCTAAACAAATCCATTTACTGGTTCATTGAAATATTTTCCTTTCCTTGTCAAATTGCAATAATGCACATGCTTATTGGCAAATACCAGAAAACTGAACAATGAAGCATATACAACTAGGTCATGCAATATTTCAAAAAGAGAGGAAGTGTTTTGACTTACTTCACTCTTCTGATGGAAATCTGAATCATCATGTTGTATTGGATCTTTCTGATCAACCTCCTCACAAATAGGAGTTGTTGTAAATGAGGACTCTCCTTTACTCTCCAACTGGGACAAATATCAAATTGGACAGCCTCTTGAGAGCATAAACTTGGGGCTCTCCTTGTTGTTTTCACATCTTTTGTCTGGTTTCTCATGGTTGTCCTGCATCATTAGCATCCATGTCAATTCCTCCTCCATGGTAAAAATACCATAATCTTCTGTCAAGTCAACTAGGAACTCATCAAAACTACTGATCTCCTGGGAATATGAAGCACTTGTTTCCAACTTGCATTCCTGCACATAATTATTAGAAATAATTTCCTCCAACATAGAGCACCTTTGAATAGGCATAAACTCTAACATTTCAAGATTTTCACAGAAATCTGCAATAATGTTGTCAAAATCATTCTCTAAACTTTGATCAGTTTCTTGATCATGGACACCCTGTTGTACTGAAGTGAACGGAATCTCCTCTCCTTTCTCTTGGTCTAAAAAAGAGGGTAACTCCTCAAAGAGAAGTACAACCACCTCTTGCTAGTCAAAAGAGTCTCCTGAAGCCAATGATGCAATTTGTTGACTATCTATCTCAGAATATACAGGAAGATCCGAATCCAATACCTCTTGTTCTAGCAGATTTGAGCTAATAACCTCCTTCTCAGCTCCATGATCTGGAGATGACCCACATGTAACCACCTTGATAAGATTTGGCATTTGGAAGCCAGGGTGCTTAGTCCATGAGGGCTACCATGACAACTTGGTATCTTGCTCATCTAGCTCAGCTACATTACACATCTTTGACTGAGAGTCACTAAAGTGGGCTGGCTGACCATGCTCAATCAAGGGCTCTTGTATGGGTTGCCTTGTTTCTTCTGTAGGCTTATAACTTGGAATTTCCAGCTTGGATATTTCTTGGATTGTAGGCTGACTAAAGGCACAAGAAGCTACTTGAGCTTCTAGCTCTTGTAATTTTGTCATTAACTGCCTCATTTGTTCCTCTTTAAATGCAACTTGCTTGGCAATCAACTCCTGCTCGTACCTTTGAGCCTCCATCTCTTGCTAGTGTATGTGAGCTTGATAAGATATCTCCTCTTGATGCATACCATACTATTTCTCTTTCTCCACAAATCTCATTTGTTCTTGAAAGTTCTTTAGAATATCATCAAGGCTCATGTTTGGAACATGCTGGGAATAATTCTAAGAATCATCAAAGAAACTCCTTTGTGGCTGCTAGTATGCATGCTGCCAAGAAACTTGCTGCTATGCTGGAGGGTGGTAGACATGAGATGAGTGTTGTCCTTCAAATTCTGAAACAAAAAAAATAGCATGGTTGTATTGATATGATTGATATTGAGAACATGCAGAAACATCTTCATAAAATGGAGGATAGTAATCCATCTTAGGCACCAAATTTTCATAAAACCAGTAGATATAACCTTAGAGCCGCCAGATATGCATAATATTGACCTTCAAAAGGCCTGCAACCTACTAGATGCATACCAAAACCAACAAGAATTGTGAAATCTATGACCTCTTGGTCCCACCGGGCGTGCCAAAAACTGTTCAGGCTTAGAATTGTTACCTTAAATCAGGCATTAAGGCAAAACAATAATTCTATCCTGACAATGGAAACCTCTCCTAGCTGTGGGTAAACTATGAATGAAGAGGAGTCTCCAGATTCTAGGCCGGTTCCTATTGAATTTAGGATATCACCTCTTGATTTGTAACTTAATGGGAAAAGGGAAGAAGGATTTAAAAATGAATGGGAAATGGGGTGATACACCAAAATGAAATCAAACTTTATTGGAAAAAACTAATGCAGTAATCCTAACTCATCCACCACATTTTGATACTTCGAATCTCTGGTCAACATATAGGTTAAAAGACTTGGCTACTAGGGTATAGACCACAAATAATTTAATCAGTCAACAAACATACATATTCTTCATGAGGTCTAGATCTTGTCCATGTAGAGGAGGAATAATAAACATTCACTTCTCCTAGCTAACAAAATGAATAACACTTATGAAGAAAGATGAAACAGGATTCGGAAATCAAAACTCAAGAGCATATAGGAAAAATAGATCATCTGCTTTATTATCCTCCAAAAATCTGACAAGTAGGTTACAAATAGTATCTCCAAGGCATCAAGGAACAATGAATTCACTTTGAGCCTTTTCTCCAAGATCTGCAACTCAATGGATACAAAATGCATGAAAAAGTGGTATAGGAACAAAATAGTTCACTAAAACCTCTTTTCCACCAAATCTTTACCTCTAACTATGAAGTACAAGGTCCACTAAATAGCCCACATGGCTAATCTAAAAAATGAGATCTCCCTCCAAAACTCTCCTCCAAACAGAAAGATCATCCTAATTCTAAGGCCAAAATCATGCCTAAAACTTAGCCTCCAGTCAAGCCCCCCTCCAAAAGACATATCCCTAAATTTGAGGCATGATAAGTGCCCTAAATTCAACCCTAAAGGCTAATTTTGAAAATAAGCCCCCAATTTTTCTCCCCTCAAGTTGATTTCTAAAGATTCACATCTTTTACAATATATCAACATGTTATAAAATATAATCACCACCCCTCCGTCGATATAAAAATCACCCTAATGTTTGGTATTTAAAATATTACCAACATATAACAAAAACTACACATTTCCTAACCCCATATAAAAACGCTAACCCTATCAATCCCGACATCATATCCTATAACCCCTTTCAAATAATCTATTATTGTTATGGTATGTGATGAGGGTGTCGTGGCATCTTGATGGAGTCCTCGTACACTGAAGTTTGACAAAGGTATTTACTCCACTCTTTCAGCGGATTCCAAACATTATTCAACTTTTGGAAAGACATTGCTTTTAGTTATTTCATTGTTTACATTTGTAGCTTTGGAAAGAAGTTAGGGTTTCTTTGTTGTTGGACGTCGCCTTACTGCAACTTCCTTGCTGTTTTCATTACTTCATTGAGCTCGAGCTATCAATTTGGAATCATACGGAAGTTGAAATCCAGTTCCTCATTCTATGGTATTTGGACTACAAATAGAACGCAGGTTCTACATGCATAAACTGGTATTTGGGTCTAACTTGCATTCTATCTAGAGTGTTAATTGCCATATTACATGGCGCTGCGCATGTATCTTTGGTTTGAAACTTGAGCTTCCGCTACAGCTTGACTTGTGACCTGGGGTCCATCACCATGAAACATGGCACTGTTCTTGATCCGCGAGCTTGTGACTATACATATACTCAAACTCCACCTTCAGATAACTCCACTTTCAGATAAGTTACCCTTTACTTATGTTGTCCTTTCTGTTTGAATGTGTTCCTCATTGCTTTGAATAAACTTGGGCTTCTTCTTGTTTATTATAGTGATAACATAACATCACCATGCCTGAAACTTATTAAAAACATGTGGAGGCTGTGCTATATTTGTTAAACTAGAGATATTGTATGTTATCTACATCTCATCTTTGACTGAAATTGAGCTCTATTTGAATAGTGAGCATTTCTGTTAGACCTACACTTTGCAATGTTTCTTTACTATGCTGAAGCATCAACTGTGTCTCCTTTTCTGCATCATAAAATCTGCAGCCTCACTTTAAGTCCTGTTCTCTGTTTGATCATTTTTGTAACACTCTTCTTGGAAGTAAATACAAAATATCTACAAGCTGTCATCTTAAATAAGAAATGGACTCCATAGCTTTTATTTTTGTTGTAGACTCCATTCATTTTGTCTGTCATTTCCTATGTTTTCGTGCTCGAGCTGTTGTCATAAGCTGGCTTTGTGTCTTTAAGAGTTGAGCTCCGTTCTATCTTTTGTCAATCCCATTTCAATATCTACCTTGAAAGATGACAATACCGTTACCTTAAACATAAAACATCTTCATATTATTGAGGCAGCAAGCATTTTAACTGAGAATACTACATGTTTGTCATGCATCATTATGTTTTGTACTCGGTTTCCATCCATTACTGTCTAATTACTTTTAAATATGCAGTCTTCTTGTGTAGAAAATAGAAGTTAACAAAATATACGCACACTGTTTAATTCAATTTATTTCTATATATGCATACAATACTGTAGGTTGTCATTACATGCCATTTGTATATGCATATAACAACATTACTGTTTGAATTCTTTGCATTTTAACACATAGCTTTTAGAAGCTCAAGATGCCAATACCATTGTTTAGCATAACTGCATGTAATTGGCACTTTGTCTTTTCATGCTTGAATGTGTCTTCGAATTGGAAGCATCTTTTCTGACTGTTATCAATTTGTCTCTATCCCCTGCATATGCATATTTCATAACAGCATTTGAAATCATTGTTAACACTGTTGTTGAAACAACACTTACTCAATGGATACACATCACTGTTATTTCTCTAAACCAACACGAGATTGTTTGCTCAATATTCATAAAGACACCTTTGAAATTTTGCATTTGAACATTTCTTTCTTTCCTATACATTGAATATCTAGCATTCTTTCATTCTTTAATAATGCATATTTGTGAAGTTCGAGCATGGGCTTGTGACACTCACTGCATCTTTTCAACTATAGCACAGGATTTCATAAAGATATGTTTGTTTGATGTTATTATTCAGTCAATGCAAATGCATATCTTTCTATCACATTGATATCATCAGTAAATATGTAGTTCAGAGAGTTTGACTGATGCATGGTGTCTTTTAGGCTTTTATGTATTGCTTAGATCCAATTGGATCTAATATCTCTTTCACACCATGATGTAGGATACATGACCATAGAAGACCTAGGATTGAGGATAGACAAAGAGAAGACATGACATGAAAGACTTCAGATGATGTAGATGAACCACTCCAGAAACTAGAAGACCTCTTAAAGGCAATACATAGACCCTAGAATTCATCATGCTTCCTTCTTACTTTCTTTTCTGCATATGTACTATGAGTTTCAGTATGAAAGATGTGACCTTAAAGGAACACTTGTCTAATACATTCAGTATGAATGCACAATGTAATGATCATTTATGAATCTGAAAGTGTGAATTTGATCAAAACTTAGAGTACAAATAAAATCTGATAATATGAATGTAATAGTAATGTATTCATTTGTATTGGCTGAATAGTAATGTCAAAGAGATGTTTCTTTATGAAAATTTTTAAATGTTATGACTGTTATCCCGCATGTGAGAAATTTGGGTAATAGGTAATAAAGGCTTTGAGTGGTAAAGCACTAGAAGGAGTTTGTATCTTTAGTGGAAAGATGTAACTAGAGATAGTCCTAGATTGGATAGAAGGACTAGAGAATCACTTTGAATGTGATGGAATTACTGAAGCTCAGAAGGTGAAAGTTGCTAAGGCCAGACTAAGAGGGTCTGCACTCACTTGGTGAAAATTTATCCAAGATGAGAGAGAGAAGGAAGCAAAGAAGCCCATTGCCACATGGAGGGATATGGTTGCAAAAATAAGAGATGCTTATGTACCTAAGGATTATGAAATCCAATTGCATAAAATAAGACAAAGTCTAAGACAAAAGGACTTAGATGTGAACTCCTATACTGAAGAATTTTGGAGATTCTGCATAAGGTCTCGAGTTGCAAAGGATGAGAAGGTTAAGGTAGCTAGATATATTAATGGCCTCAAGTGGACTATATAAGATGAAATGAGTCTCTTGACTCCTGATACTATTTAGAAGTGCCACCAAATTGCAATCAAGGTAGAAGAGAAGCTAAGGAAGAAATAGTATTCAAGCACTACCAGAGGTAGAGGCAAAGTAAGAGATAATAGAGGACAAAGAGGTGGATATGGTGGAATAAGTTATGAAACAAATTAGAGTCAAGGAGAGACCAAACTTACTGAGCCACAAGAAGGAAGTTCAAGCAGAGGCAACTCCAATAGAGGAAGGAACTCTAATAGTAGTTGGAGAGGAAGAAATAGTGGTAAAGGAAGAGGTGACTATTTTGCAAACATGAGATGTTACCACTGCAACCATATGGGACACCCTGCATACAATTGTCTAGAGAAAGGTTCTACTTATCATGGAGGTGACAAGAGGGTAAAATATGTTTAAGAGGAGACTAGTGGTGGATGCAAACACCCTTAGGTACCCCTACAGTCAGAGGAAGGAGAGAACTTGATGATGAGAAGGACTTTAATCAAGGAACCATTCAAAGAGGAACCTAGTCAAAGAAGGTCACTGTTTAGAGTGAAATGCAAGATGATGGGAAAATTTTGTAAAGTCATCATAGACTCAGGGTCTACTAACAACATAGTGTTAGAGGAGGCAGTCAGAAAATTGAAGATGAAAAGAATACCCCATACCAACCCATATAAGGTCACTTGGTTGAACAAAGGACAACATGTCCTTGTCAATGAACAAGCTTGGGTGGAGTTTTCAATTGGGATATACAAAGACAAGGTGTTGTGTGACATCCTACCTATCGATGCATGTCACCTACTCCTTTGTAGGCCATGTAAATTTGACAGAGAGGTCATGCATGATGGAGAAAAGAATTCTTATTCTTTCAAAAAGAATAATGTGACATTTAAAATATAGTCACTTTTAGAGGATAAAGAGATGAAGTCATTAGGACCCAATGTTCTTATGGTCATGTTATCAATCAGGATTACACCTATAGCTGGATGCAGAATCTAGCCATCCTATTGAAACATGGAAACATTCTCATAGGTCGATGAGAGAACGAATCTCTGGATTCTAGGTTGGTTCCTACTGAATTTGGAATATCACCTAATACTGAATCTTAATGGTTTTGGGAAAAGGGAGAAGGAGAAATAAAAATGAAAACTAAATAAGAAAGGTGATATACCAAAGATGGATGCAGATTTATCAGAATTGCAAGACTGTACCTACAAAATGCACATTACTAAGTTCTGCAATATTTTTCACTTCTTAACACCTAGGATGACCAAGAGCTTATTATTAGGGTTTGATACCACTAATGGTGAAGATCTGATCAACAAACAGGTACTTTCTACAAAAGGCTGGTTCTTTATAATTCTAGAATAGGAATTTGAGTAATTCACTACTCTATCTTTAAAAGAGAAGAAACTCTAAAATGCAAAAATTTAAGAAGGATAGATAGAAAAACCTAGGAAAGATGTATGAACAGTAAGGCCAGATTTATTATCACCAAAATCTACAAAATGGTTACAAAATACAAAAGGAAGTGCAAAGGAACGATATGTTCACTAATACAACATCTCTCCCCAATTTTGAACTTTTTACAATGAATAAGAAATTCAGTTTTATAGCCTATAAGGCTAATTCCAAAAATGAAAACCTCCCCCCAAAAAGGTCTCCTAAACAAATAGATAACACTGATTTTTAGGCCCACATGATGCCTACAATGTAGCTTTCAAAAACCCTTCCAAAATTTTAGCCCAATCCCTAAATTTTAGGCATAATTGATACCAAAAATTAAGCCCTAAAGGCTCATTTTGAAAATGAAACTAGCCCTAAACTTTAGGTCTCCCAATGTTGATATTTTCTTGATTTTCATCTTTTACACAATATATATCAACATATTACAAAAAATAATTTAAAATATATCAAAGAATATATTTAAATATATAAAATATACCCCCTAAGATGTAACCCAACCTAAAACCATAACATATGGTAATAACTCTAACCATCTACAAAAACCTAACTTCATCATGAGTAAAAAACTCTATCAAAACCGACATCCTATGGTCAACATGACCCATCACTAAGCAATAACCAATCTCCTCACAAAATATCAATGTATCCCTCAGCTAAGTAGCTGTCGTGGCCTTTAGGAATTCTGGATATTAACTCCTCTTTGTACTTTGATGGATTTCAAAGTCTATTCAATTTGACATAGGCATCTTTGTATCTTATTTTTGGGGTTTGTATTTTGGAGAAAACTTAGGGTTTTCTGCTTCTATGTCACCATGCTGAGAATGTGGTATTCTTTCGGATGATCTTTTAGCTAAAAACTTCCTTTGTTGAACTCGGGATGTGTATGAATCTAGAGTTTTACCATGGAATTCTATCATTATTCTTGAGTTTATTGCCATTAAAAATGGTGTTGTCTATTGATCTTTACAAGAACTCAGGCTTTTCTGCAGTTTACATGTTCTTTGAATGATCTTCGAACTCGGCCTCCATTTTTCTTGTTGGAGTCAACTCTGTTGAGAACTGTGTTGTCTATGCATGAATCTCGGTTCATCTTCACACTGCGGCCTCTTTGACCGGAGTTGAGTTTTCTTTGGCCATAATATATGGTGTTTTTGCATGAATCTTCTGTTGAACTCAAGATCTTCATTGTTTATCATAGCTTTTACTGAAGTTTGGGGTTTTAAATGCCATGATACATGGTGTTGTGCATGTATCCTTGTAAGAGCTCAGCATTTTCTTGCACTTGAAGTGAACTTGGGTTCCATTGTCATGAAACATGATATTTTTCTCTGCATCTCTTGGTAAGAACTTGAGCTTCCTCTTTGTTTGAACTTGAAGATAAGTCATTTTTATGCTAGAATAAGAACGATAGAAGATATCATTGTCTATAGTGATTTTTGTTGTCACTTTTGTTTGAATATAAAGCTATAGATTATGTTATATTTTATACATGTTGTCTGGAATCTTTAAAATAGATGAATTTGGGCTCCTTAAACTCGACCTCCACTGCATGTTGTCTACACTGTATCTGCTGATTATTTAGATGTTGTCCTTTTCTAGAAGTTTGAAACTGTAAATGTTGACAAATCTGCAGTTTAATGGTGAACATATTGCAATAATAATCTACAGTTTAGAAATAAAAGTTCAACTCGAGCCTCTTATCATTCCTCCATTGCCTGTTTGTAGTTTTGTCTTATGTGTAGACCATACTATTTGTTTGTTTAAACTGGAAGCTTCTTCACTGTCTGTAGCCTATATCAAATTTGTGTTGATCTTGAATCCGCCTCCATGCTAAAACTTCCGCCACCTTTGGATTTTTCTATTTTACATGTGTTACTATTATCAGATACCATAAATAAACCTGTAGCTTAGACATTAGTTTGTAATGTGTTTCTTGCTCTCCTTCTGTAACTTGTATATCACTATGTTCTTTTATTCAAAGATGATAATGTCCAGAATAGTACTGAGATAACGTGCTTGTGTGCTATCAATAATGTATGAGCCATGTGTATACAATTTCTATTTTGATAACAATACATTTAACTCTTTTGCATATGCATTCTAGTTTGTAACAACATTAGCGTTCTCTATTTCTGAATTATCTTTGTGCATTGTTTCATTTGATCATTTCTCATGCATACTAAATCACTTTGATCCTCTTTTGAACAAGAATCTGACAGTAATCATAAAAAAATTACTTAGTATCTCATGCTTGCTTCATACAATGATAAGGTACAGTGTTACCTTATTTAATCTGCAAGACTGCTTCTTGTTTGTTGTAACATCTTTCAATTAGGAACACTCTGCATCATTTAATATCGCATATGCATCTTTTAGTACAACATTTATTATGTATTGTGTCTTCCTTTCTTTCTGAAATTATGAACTCTTGCATCCTTAATCCAGTGAGGTTCGAGCACGGGCTCGTGACACCCACTGGATTTATTTCTCCCTTCTACAACTTGTGAACTCCTGCATTTTTGTGTTCCTCTTTCTTGCACACACCACTTACAACATATGTTAGATTAGTAATTTCAATCAGTTATTTGATATCTGTATGTAAATGTCATATGAAAAGGGCATTTATGTATAAATGTTGGTTTGTTGGTTGGGTTTACTAACCTAATGTGTGGATGATCTAAAAAAGGTTTCTCAGGTATAGGGCCCAAGTCCCTTTGATTTAGTTTTCCTATTCTTCTAAATGGCAACCTTTGAACAATGCAGGATAACAACTATATGCAGTAAAAGGTTTCATAACATTATGTCCCTTTGATACTTTATTTAGTTATTGTAGATGCATATCTTGCTATTGCATTGATGTTTACATAAAGATACAGTTCTAAAAGTTTTGATTGTAGCATGATGTTTTAGGGATTTATGCATTGTTTAGATCCAACTTGGATCTAACTACTCTCTTTCTCTCCATGATTGCAGGACAGGACCAGAAGAATACTTTAGGATGAAAACAAGGCAAAAGTCATGAAGATCCAGATGATCGGTTATTAGAATGAAAAAGACCTCTTCAAGGAAATGCTTAGATCCCTAAATCCTCTAATGATCTTTTATTACTTTCACCATTGAACATCTTCTATATGTTTACAACTGAAAGGTGTAACCTATGAAGGATTACTTTCTTATTACATTCATTTTGAATGTTCAATGTAAAAATCAATTTATGAATTTGAAAGTTTAAATCAGATCAATACTTAGAGAACAATATCAGTGTTAATATGAATGCAATAATAAGTTATTTTATCTTCAATATTTGAATAATAGTGTTGAATGGATGTACCTTTATGAAATCCTTCTGTTGTTTATAGTTGCTATGTTGCATGTGTACTTTCTCTTCTGAATTTAAGCAAATTCTGCACTTAGGACAACAACTTATCAAATCCATAACTCAATGTAAAACAACTATTAATTTATCAATTTAGTGTGCAACTAAAATGATAACAGGTCAGTGAGAAGGAATTCATAGAAGTCTTAGAAGAAGGAGAAGGAATAGGTTTTTCACTTGTGTTGAAGCCAAAGGAAGAAAGTGTAGACAAGATAGTTAAGAAGACAAAGTTGCCAATGGAAGTGCAGAAGATGTTGCAGAGATATGAAGGCATTGTCAGTGAAGGACAACCATCAACCCTACCCCATAAGAGAGTTGTAAGTCATCAAATAGACTATATCCCAGGAGCTACCCTTCCTAATAAGGTAGCCTATAAAATGGCCCCTCAACAAAATGATGAAATAGCTAAACAAATCCAAGAACTCCTAAGCAAAGGTCTCATTAGGAAAAGCATTAGCTCTTGTGTCGTACCCACTATCTTAGCACCTAAAAAGGGAGGAAATTGGAGGCTATGTACTGACGTAAGAGAAATAAATAGGATTACCATTAAGTATAGGTTCCCTATCCCTAGGATAGAAGACCTAATGAACTTTCTAGGAGAAGCCAATTTTTTCACTAGGATTGACCTAAAGAGTGGATATCATCAAATTAGGGTCAACGAGGGAGATGAATGAAAGACAACCTTCAAACCCACAGAAGGTTTGTATGAATGGCTTGTGATGCCATTTGGGCTATCCAATGCCCCATATACATTCATGAGGCTTATGAACAAAGTCCTTAAAAAATACATAGGAAAATTTGTGGTAGTATATCTAGATGATATACTAATCTATAGTAAGACCAAAGAAGAACATCTCAGGCATCTGCATATTAATTTCAAGAAGCTACATGAGGAGAAGTTGACGATAAACTTGGAGAAATGTGAATTCATATAGCAAGAGCTAGTGTACCTTGGGTTTGTGTTGCCCCAAGGAAATCTAAAGATGGATCCAAGCAAAGTGGAAGCCATTTTCAACTGGCCTACTCCAAGGACTGCAACAGAGATGAGAAGTTTTCATGGTTTAGCTTAGTATTATAGGAAGTTCATAAATAAATTCAGTGTAAATTGTGCTCCTATGCTTGATACTATAAAAGGTGGAATAAAAAATAAGTTTGTGTAGAATGAGAAAGATAACCATGGGTTTGAGTTGTTGAAGAAGAATATTTCTACTCTCCAATCTTGATTTTTCCAAGTTTTGAGAAGTTGTTCACAATTGAATGTGATGCTAGCAATGTGGCTATTGGTGCAGTCTTGAGTCAAGAGGGAAGACCGGTGGCTTTCCATGGTGAAAGGCTAAGTGAAGCCAGGAAGAAGTACTCTTATTATGACCTAGAGATTTACGCTCTAGTCCAAGTACTAAGGAAATGGAGGCACTATTTGCTTCCAAAGGAATTTGTGGTCTTTTCAGACAATCAAGCACTGAGTTTCCTGAATTCTCAAGACAAATTCAGTCATAAACATATGAAGTGGGTAGAATATCTGCATGCCTACACTTTCAACATTAAGCACAAGAAGGGATTGTCGAATAAGGTAGCAGATGCCTTAAGTAGAAGAGCCCTGATAGTACAAGAGATACATCTGCAGAGCATGGGTATTGAGAGTTTCAAAGTCCTATATGCAGAAGATGAGGACTTTGCAGAGATCTATAAGGTATGTCAAGAATACAAGAACCATTTTCATAGAAAATTCTCTTTATATACTTTGAAAAGTGATCTATTATTTAAAGGAAGTCAATTATGTGTTCTTAGAGGGTCTATTAGAGAAAATATGATACAAGAGAAACACAATGGTGCACTTAGCGGGCATTTTGGTGTCAATAAGACCCAAGAGTTAGTGCAGAGGTTTTACTTTTGGCCTAAGATGAATTTGCATATTAGGAAGTATGTAGAAAGTTGTATTGTATGTCAGAAAGCAAAAGGTACATCTTCCAATGCAGGCCTTTACCAACCTCTTCCCATTCCTAGTAGACCATGGGAATGCTTGAGCATGGATTTTGTTGTGGGGTTGCCAAAGACCAAATAGGGAATGGATAGCATCTATGTTATTGTAGATAGATTCGGTCAAATGGCCCATTTTTTCCCATGAAAAATAGTCCATGATGCAAGTCAAATAGCTCACCTATTCTTCAAAGAGGTATTCAGAATCCATGGGTTGCCATTGAGCATAGTGTAAGACAAAGATACAAAGTTCATGAGCCATTTTTGGAAAACCCTATGGAAAAAGATAGGAACCAATTTATCTTTTGGATCTGCATATCACCCTCAGACTGATGGCCAAATTGAGGTAGTCAATAGGATTCTAGGTAACCTCCTAAGATGCTTAACTAAGGAGTATGGTAAAGCTTGGGACCAACTCGATGGACAGGAAGAATATGCCTATAATGATACTGTCAACCCAACCACAGGGAAGAGCCCCTTTGAATTCGTTTATGATTTGTATCCAAGGGGGATATTTGAGCTCAGAGATTTGAAGGATGGAGCCAAGGGTAGTGGCTATGTAGAATATTTTGCACATTCTATGCAAGAAGTGCATGAAACAGTAAGGAAGACACTGACTGAAAATCAGAGAAAATAAAGAACAAGGTGGATGAAAGAAAAATGGATGTCCAATTCCAAGTTGGGGATCTAGTAATGGTTCATCTAAACAAGGAAAGATTATAGAAAGGAGTGCCTCACAAACTACAAATGAGAAGAATTGGCCCATGTACAATTCTGGCCAAATATGGCACTAATGCATACAAAGTGGAACTACTAGAGGACACTGGTTTATCTCCTGTGTTCAACGTGGAAGATTTGATCTTGTACAAAGGACCAAAACTAGATCTGGACTAGAGCCTTACTAAGGTCATAAAGGAGGTAGAAGACCTGAACTTGACCCCTACTCCACCTAAGAAGGCAAAGAAGATACTTGATTCCAGGGCCTACAAGAAGACTAGACATAGAACCTATTATGAGAACTTGGTTAAATGGTATGGAAAAGAAGATGCAGAGGAAAATTGGATCAAGGAGACTGACTTCAAGAAGTTAGGAGTGGATTCCAACTTACTCAATCCAAGGGTGGGTTGAAGTCTTTTCATTTGGGGAGGATGGTGCAGGAGCACCTAGGCAAATTCCTAAGACTAATTGCAATTTTGGCGTGTATTGACCCTAGCCAAGTTAGTAGGTTTTAAGTTGAACTTAGAAGGTCTTTCTTGTGTGTTCCTATGTGGATTAGACTAGGTTCAATCCAACCTAGATGTTTAAATTGCTTTCTAGTTGTTAGAGCTAGATTAGACCTAAGGTGGGAAAATGGGTTTAAAAGTGCCTAAAATCCTTTAAGGCTTAGGAAAGGGTAGGATAGTGCCTAAATGGTTCCTAGATTCCTTCTACACCATTATAGGTCGAATAGAGACCCTTAGCTACAGTTTTGCAAAAAGATGTAATGTTGTCATAATGTTGTTGGACAACATTTTAGCAACTTTTAATGTTGCATGACAAAAAATGGCAAATTGGATTCCTTTCGAGGAAACATGATGGGTAGTTGCCTAGAATCATGGGCATGGCATGTTAAGGCAAAATAGATCCCATTCCCCATAGGGGAGGAGAGTATCAAGGCATTGTGTGGAGAAGTAAAAGTTTGGAAGTGAATGAAAGCTCTGTTTCTAGTTTTCAGTAACAGTCAAGTTGCATTGTGTTTATGAGTTATTGTATAGATTGAATTGAAGAAGTTAATGTTTTTTTTGCATAGTATCCATAATCCTAAGTATTTTATGTTCACTAGTGTAGTATTTTTGAGTTCATTTGTTTAGCTTAGTAAGTTATTTTGTAGACTGTGTAGTTGCTGGAGTGGCTAGTGCGGTTTTTAGTTTCATGGCTCCCCCATAGAATCCAACCATGAAAATCAAATGGGTCTGGATGAATATGTAGGGGAGCCTTTTTATAGTGTACATATGCAAGTAGGAGTCCAGAGGAATGAGTTTGTTATTTTTAAGCTCATGCCTTAGGCGAGTCTAGTGTGCCCAGTTAGGTGCATGATAGTAAACTAATGGCGTGTAATTGTAGGGGAAGGATTGAAATGATGGAACCAAACATGGTTTCAGAAGCATAGAGTTCCTACATATATCTTCCAAGAGGATCATGCATTGGCCAATCTATTAAGATAGATTCCAAATAGAAAACAACAAATTGCTAAAAATAGCCCTATTTGCCCTGAATTCTAGGAATCTACTGTCTGAGCACCCTAGAACCTTAAGACCACCAAAATCCTTTAGCTCTTGAAAAAGGGTGTCGGGGTATCAAGTTTTTTTTCTGGAGTGTTTGGAAGTTTTGTGAGAGAAGTGGGAAAAACTCACTTTTACTTGGGCTTCATTAACTGAGCAGGCTCACTATTACTCAGGCTTCATTAACCGAGTAGGCTCACTGTTACTTGGGCTTAATTAACTGAGTAGGCCTAAAAGACAAAATCCCTTGGTTATCTTGAGATCGTTTGTAGAACCATTGATTTCATATTCAAATGGGATTGTGTGGGAGGCAAGAAGTTGTCTTAGCAAGAGTTTCACCCCTATAGTACTTGTGAAGATGTTGTGAAGAGTTTGCACTTGGAGTCATCCAAGGAAGAGTGAAGAGTTGAAGTAACCTTAATGTTAGTGATCCCTTAAGGTGAAGAACAAAGAGACTAACTCTTGCAGTTGAGTTGAAAAAGAGACTAACTCTTGGAGTTGAGTTGAAAAAGAGACTAACTCTTGGAGTTGAGTTGGGATAGTCTTAGGCCAGAAGAGCAAAGACTATTAAGGTCTTAGAAGTGAGCTTAGGATCTAGGGAAGGCTAGGACAAGTAAAGTCCTAAATAGTGTTTGTGCAAGCACACCTTGGAGCATCTCTATCAAAAGCATCTCTATCAGCAAGCCTGTCACGCCCCTGTCCTATGTGCTAGAAAATCAGTGTAATTAACAACCCTCCCTAAATGAACCTCAACAAAAATGTGTTGTGAAAAATACAGTAGAATCTGGTCGTTATTTGGATAATGACCATGGGCAGCTAGAAACCATGGGTATATCAATGCTGGTATAGAAGGATCCTGACACTTGGTAATTTGATATCCCTTCACATACTATAAGTCCACATAAGATGGGAAAGCTTCCCTTTTCAGGGTTTCTTTAGGCACTAAAGCCTGTACCTCCTTTAGAGAAAGATCAGAGCCAACCTCTCAAGTATGGCCTCTATAAAGGTCTGGTGTGTAGGGAGAGTTACCATGAATGTGACCATCTCTGATACTAATTAAGCTACAAAGTATGGATTGACACGTGCTCTTATAGACACTAGAGCTAGTCGGGCTATTTATGGAATCTTGCAATCGTTCAATTTTGCTATTAGTCCGTACAAATAGTTCCTCAAGGGGAATCGGTGCATCTTCCATGATGTTTAATAATATCTGTATCTATATATGTGTACTTGAAAGATTTTATTTACTGTCAAATGAAGTCTACATGTATGTTTTCCTAATTTAATTAAAAATAAAATTATATATATATATATATATACACACACACACACACATGTATATGTATATATGTATACATACATACATACATATATATGTGTGTGTGTGTGTGCGTGCATATATGCACATATACACATGTGTATATATATATATATATGTATATGTGCATATGTATATATATGCACATATACATATACATTTGTGTGTGTATACACACACACACACATATATATATACATATATACATGTGTGTGTATATATATCTATGTGTGTGTATATATATATATATACACACACACACAGATATATATATATATACACACACATACATATATATACACACATATATATATGTATATACATGAATATATATAATAAAACCAATAAATAATGTAAATTAAAAGCTATACACAGTGAAATACCTTTGAAAACTACATCTAAAAGTTGGATGCCCCACTTTCCACTCTGCCGAAAGCTAGTGCGAAACTCATGTGAAAATGATGGTTTCGACGGGGTAAAAACCCCACCAAAACTTTAACAACTTACTTTCGATCAAAATCTAGTTACAATTGAAAATAATTAAATATGTTTTTTAAAACTACTTTCAATCGAAAGTACAAAATTTTGTACTTTTGATTGAAAGTAAGTTACTTGTGATCGAAACTTTTGGGTACTTTCTATCGAAAGTACCCGACTAAATCTGCCCGCTTCACAAATTTCGGGAGGAATTGCTTCCTCTTAAAATTGTTACCCAGTATTGTGGGTTCACCCTCTAATCAGACTGAAAAGTAGATGTAGAAGGAGCTTAGAGTGGATTTGAGTGCACATCGAGTTGAAATGGGAGAAATAAAGACTCAGATCTAAATTTTTGCCTGTTGGAATCCCAAAAATACTTGTAATTGATAAACTGAGATCCCAAGCCTGCTATCTGTCTACAAACCAAATTTCAACTGATGCTATAGGGAACAAAACATTTGAAACATTTTGTACCCATGTACCAAATGTTTGAAATATTATGTACCTAGGGTTTTCTACTGAGACAATTGCAGAGTGATTGTCTCAGGGTTGAGATGGCATAAAAATTATGACAACCTTGGTCAAACCCTCATTTTGTTGATTCCCACCTCCATGGATAGCCAGTATAATAGAGATAAAGTGTGTAGTTCTTGTGAATCTAAAGTATGTCTAAATTGCTATGAGCTAAAGTGCAGAAATGTAATGTAAAGATCCACCCTAGTGTGATAGAGTAAACCCTATATGAAAATGCAATCAATGTGTGATTGAAATCATGTAACAAATGTAGATGTGAAACACAAACATGTAGATCTAAATATAAAAAGAAACCATAAATAATCCTAAGAGGAAGAGTACAATCCAATCATCAATCGGTAGTCTCCTAGTCACCATCATAATCCTTTTGTAGCTTCATCTTAATGTTGAGAATGTTTAGAATGCTTGATAGTAGACTGATGTAGCATTGATTCGCAAGTCCTCACTTTATGGGATGTCATCCAATTGGGGATCCAACCTTGCAATTTATTTCATCTTTCCAATTGAAGTGTGAAGCTTGCTTTTATACCAAATTAGGAGGTAGAATTGAGAAAGTCGACTATAAATCCTAATCCCCACTAAATCACTGAGATGGGAACCCAATTTAAATTTGGTCTCAAAACTAAGGGTACAAAGCATTTGAAAAGTTCTATACCTGGGAACCGAATGTTTGAAACATTCAGTTCCACCCATTTTAGGTCCAAATTAGGACTATGGGTCCCAAGAAATTAGGGGATGTGGGATTAGAACCAAAAACTAGTTTCGAGATTAGGACAGAACACCAAGGCCGCAAATGGTAACATAAGGCCTAGGATATTAAATGAATTATTGGATTGGAGGAAAAATGGAAGAGCACACTTAGAAATAAGGGCCTACCTCAATTTTAAATGAAATTGAAGGGATAGAGGACCAATATTTGAATTTAGGTGTTCATCAAGTGTAATTATGAAGTCCTATTAATTAAGCTATAATGAAAACACACTAAGGCGGGTGCTAAACAATCATGAAATTGTACACCACTTAGGTGCTTACAATTTACGATGATATAGTAAGATACGGAGGATTTCCAACAAGTAGGAATAGTGACAAACATGACAAAAATCCCTTAGCAAGAATCAAGTGAGGATTGAATGAGTTACACCACTTGTCTTCATGCATTTAATAAATTTGTCCTTCTATGCAATGAGGAGTTGAATTAGGAGTGATCTTAAGTTTAATTGTATTTAGTCTTCTATTTGTATTATCATTGGTAGTGTTCAGGCTTAGAATTGTCACCCCAACTCAAGCATTAGGGCTACACGACAATTCCATCCTGACAATGGAAACTTCCTCTAGCTGTGGGTGAACTATGGATGAGGAAGAGTCTCTAGATTCTAGGCCGGTTCCTATTTGGTATGGAATATCACCTCTTGGTTTGTAACTTAATGGGAAAAGGGAAGAATGATTAAAAATTGAATGGGAAATGGGGTGATACACCAAAATGAAATCAGACTTTATTTGGAAAACCAATGCAGTAATCCTAACTCATATACCACATTTTGATACTTCAAATCTTTGATCAACATATAGGTTAAAAGACTTGCTGCTAGGGTATAGACCACAAATAACTTAATCAGTCAACAAACATAAATATTCTTCATGAGGTCTAGATCTTGTCCACGTAGAGGAGGAATAATAAACATTCACTTCTCCTAGCTACCAAAATGAATAACACTTATGAAGAAAGATGAAACAGGATTCGGAAATAAAAACTCAAGAGCATATAGGAAAAATAGATCATCTGCTTTATTATCCTCCAAAAATTTGACAATTAGGTTACAAATAGTATCTCCAAGGCATCAAGGAACAATGAATTCACTCTGAGCCTTTTCTCCAAGATTTGCAACTCAATGGATACAAAATGCATGAAAAAGTGGTATAGGAACAAAATAGCTCACTGAAACCTTTTTTTCCCTGATTCTGAACCCCTAATTGATCATCAAAAAATCCATTTTATAATCGGCTCTAGCCTCCTTTCTAAATTTTGAACCCCTAATCTTAGCCTAAAAGCGTGCCTAAAAAAATGTCACTACATTAAGTTCCTCAAACATGCCTCTCTTCCTAAATTTTTGGCCTAAAAATATAAGGAATTAATCCTTTTACAAATAAAATATGCCAAAATTTAGATAAGGGATTAATATTAAATAAAAAACTTAATACTAATTTCACTACCCCTATACCCTAACTCTTATTTCCTAACTTAGATAGAAATCTAAGTGTGAACTATTGCAAAGTGGAGAAGTCAACATGACCCTCAATCCACTTGCAATGCATCTGAAAGAACCGATGGGGATAAGAATGAAAGGTGGCATGTTCAATTTTTGAGGCTCGAGCTGGCACTATCATGCATTGAATGCCCTCTCTCCTTGGCGGACTCCAAAATAGTTATTCCATTTCCTTGGCATTTGTGTTTATTCTCTTGAAGCTTCTCGGAGAAAACTCAGGGAAATGAAACACTAAGCTTCCTATAACTATGAAGGAGCTCGGCTTTGACTGTGATAAACTTTGACTACTGCTAGAGTCGAGCCTTCATCTGCTACTTCCTTTGTGTGCATCTTTGATAGAACTTGACATTTCTCCATCTTTTCATCAGTGAATTGTAAGATATTCGAACTCCCTGTTGATTCTTTTGCGATGGAATACAAAGAATAAGCATGCATTTCTCCTTATTAACTGTTTGTTCTACTGTTACTTTTGATATACTCATAGTTTATGAATTATAGTTGTATCTTTGTTTTCAACAGTCGAACTTGTTGTTTCATTCCTTTACTTTGCATCAATGAAGGTTCTCTTTTATTAAACACGAGCCCATATCATGCTTTATGGCATCTATCATTTGTATCTCTGTTGAACTGTTCCTTAGCTTTCATTTGCTACTTCTTTGGCTTGTCACCGCGGCTTCATGACTTCATGCACTATATTTGTTGTTCCCCATTTTTATATGGGTTTGATTCAATACAACTCCATGCATTACTGAAGGTTCTCTTTTATTGAACTCACTGTTGATTCTTTGTTATTTTGCACATGCGGGTTCAAAAGTTTATGAACTTGAGCTTTGTTCACATGCCATATGCGGTACTCACTCTTGTTTATCTTACCATACTGTGATTTGCTTACCATACTATGATTGTTATCACCCGAGCTGGGTTTATGAATTACCATCATCTGCGGGTTTGAAGTGTCGTTGCCTTCATTGATATTCCTTGTGCCTTTATTTTAAACTCGCTGTTAGTATAAACCGTTGCTAGCATTTGATTCCAACAGTCACTGTTGGTATAAACCGTGGCTTTCACTGTGACCAACGATGTCAATCTTGATTTTTTTTTTTGACTATAACTAATAATGTCAATTACATTATTAGTAACAGTCAAACATTCGATCTCCTTTTTCTATATGGGTTCGAAAGTTTGTGAACCCAAAACTTGTTCACCGCAGTTCATATTGACAACTGTAAATACATTTGAAGCAGTTTATGATATTCTTCTGCTGGTTACACATACTATGTTCCAGTTTATACAAATTTTACCTTCTGTTCAGCTTGCATCTTGTAGCTTTGTCCACTGTATAATATTCCCATTGATGCTGAATATGCACTTAATATGATAAGTACAACAAGATGAAAATGTTTTTTCACTGTCAATGAAGTTCAAGCACAGGCTCCTGACATTCAAAAACACTAGAATGTTAACTAATGAGGTTCGAGCACGGGCTCGTGACACTCACTGCATCTTTCAAATATATCATAGGTTTTTCATAAAGATATGTCTTTATGATATTATTAATTTGTCAATGCAAATGCATATCTTTCTATCACATTGATATCGTCAGTAAATATGCAGTTCAGGGAGTTTGACTAATGTATGGTGTTTTTTAGGCATTTATGTATTGCTTAGATCTAATTGGATGTAACATCTTTTCCCCCATGACGCTGCAAGAAATGAGAACAACAGGAGACCCAGGATGCAGGACAGACAAAGATAAGACCAAGACATGAAAGACTTCAGATGATGCAGATGAACAACTCCAGAAACTAGAAGACCTCTTAAAGCCAATACATAGACCCTAGACTTCATCATGCTTCCTTCTTACTTTCTTTTATGCATATGTCCTCTAAGTTTCAGTATGCAAGATGTGACCTTGAAGGAACACTTGTCTAATACATTCAGTATGAATGCA
>MU224136.1:3638232-3661509 GCA_018584345.1 Thuja plicata | reverse complement strand
AAAAACTTAATACTAATTGCACTACCCCTATACCCTAACTCTTATTTCCTAACTTAGATAGAAATCTAAGTGTGAACTATTGCAAAGTGGAGAAGTCGACATGACCCTCAATCCACTTGCAATGCATCTTAAAGAACCGATGGGGATAAGAATGAAAGGTGGCATGTTCGATTTTTGAGGCTTGAGCTGGCACTGTCATGCATTGAATGCCCTCTCTACTTGGCGGACTCCAAAACAGTTATTCCATTTCCTTGGCATTTGTGTTTGTTCTCTTGAAGCTTCTCGGAGAAAACTCAGGGAAATGAAACCCTAAGCTTCCTATAACTATGAAGGAGCTCGGCTTTGACTGTGATAAACTTTGACTGCTGCTGGAGTCGAGCCTTCATCTGCTAGTTCCTTTGTGTGCATCTTTGATAGAACTCGGCATTTCTCCATTTTTTCATCAGTGAACTGTAAGTTATTCGAACTCCCTGTTGATTCTTTTGCGATGGAATACAAAGAATAAGCATGCATTTCTCCTTGTTAACTGTTTGTTCTACTGTTGCTTTTGATATACTCATAGTTTATGAATTATAGTTGTATCTTTGTTTTCAACAGTCGAACTTGTTGTTTCATTAGTTTACTTTGCATCACTGAAGGTTCTCTTTTATTGAACACGAGCCCATATCATGCTTTATGGCATCTATCGTTTGTATCTCTGTTGAACTGTTCCTTAGCTTTCATCTACTACTTCTTTGGCTTGTCACCACGGCTTCATCGCTTCATGCACTATATTTGTTGTTCCCCATTTTTATATGGGTTTGATTCAATACGGCTCCATGCATTACTAAAGGTTCTCTTTTATTGAGCTCACTGTTGATTCCTTGTTATTTTGCACATGCGGGTTCGAAAGTTTATGAACCCGAGCTTTGTTCACGTGCCATATGTGGTACTCATTGTTGTTTATCTTACCATACTGTGATTTGCTTACCATACTGTGATTGTTATCACCCGAGTTGGGTTTATGACTTACCATCATCTGCGGGTTTGAAGTGTCGTTGCCTTCATTGATATTCACTGTGCCTTTATTTTGAACTCGTTGTTAGTATAAACCGTGGCTAGCATTTGATTCCAACAGTCACTATTGGTATAAACCATGCCTTTCACTGTGACCAATGATGTCAATCTTGATTCTTTTTTTGACTATTACTAATAATGTCAATTAAATTATTAGTAACAGTCAAACATTCGATCTCCTTTTGCTATATGGGTTCGAAAGTTTGTGAACCCGAAACTTGTTCACCACAGTTCATACTGACAACTATAAATACATTTGAAGCACTTTATGATATTCTTCTGCTGGTTACACATACTCTATTCCAGTTTATACAAATTTTACCTTCTATTCAGCTTGCATCTTGTAGCTTTGTCCATTGTATACAATTCTCATTGATGCTGAATCTGCACTTAATATGATAAGTACAACAAGATGAAAATGTTTATTCACTATTAATGAAGTTCGAGCACGGGCTCGTGACATTCAAAAACACCAGAATGTTAACTAATGAGGTTTGAGCACAGGCTCGTGACACTCATTGCATCTTTCAAATATAGCACAGGATTTTCATAAAGATATGTCTTTCTGATATTATTAATTTGTCAATGCAAATGCATATCTTTCTATCACATTGATATCATCAGTAAATATGCAGTTCAGGGAGTTTGACTGATATATATATGGTGTTTTTTAGGCATTTATGTATTGCTTAGATCTAATTGGATCTAACATCTTTTCCCCCATGACGTTGTAGGAAACGGGAACAATAGGAGACCTAGGATGCAAGATAGACAGAGATAAGACCAAGACATGAAAGACTTCAGATGATGTAGATGAACAACTCCAGAAACTAGAAGACCTCTTAAAGGCAATACATAGACCCTAGACTTCATCATGCTTCCTTCTTACTTTCTTTTATGCATATGTCCTCTAAGTTTCAGTATGCAAGATGTGACCTTGAAGGAACACTTGTCTAATACATTCAGTATGAATGCACAATGTAATGATCGTTTATGAATACAAAAGTGTGAATTTGATCAAAACTTAGAGTACAAATAAAATCTGATAATATGAATGTAATAGTAATGTATTCATCTGTAGTGGCTGAACAGTAATGTTAAAGGGATGTATCTTTATGCAATTTTTTTACTATTATGACTGCTATCCGACATGTGAAAAATTTGGGTAACAGGTAGAATACGGAAGTCCTCTTGTTTCATAGGAGTTGAATTGACAAATGTAGCATAAGTTTCAAAGAGTCCTATATGATTGAGGTAGTTACAATCAATCTATATATTTTTATATATTTAAGAGAGATTTCTAGCAAGTTTTAGTATTAATTTTGAGCTTGATTAAATCAAGATAGTTTTTCCTTATTAGTCTATATTGTGCGATGAATCTTAGAAAGATCAAATTTAGTAAATACACTATGAAGTTGAAGAGATTGTACACAATTTACCCCATACAAGGGTCTGCTTGAGGTAAACAACAACTCCATTTTAGTATTGTTAGTTTGATAATTTAATTAGTCATTCCTAGATTTATTTTTGACATATAATTTGTTGTTAAAACTTAAGTAGTTGTTAACTTGTAACATTAGTAATAAATCCCTAGTAATTTTTGTACAATTCTTGTTTGACTGAAATTTATAGAATAAATTTCCTTATGATTACAAAGTTTATATTCTTATATCAAATTGCCTAGGATATATCCCAAAATAACTTAGTCATACATATAGTACCAATACTATTCAAGAAGATTACGTTCTTGGGTTTGCCATTGTAAATGTAGCATATCATATTCAGTAAGTCACTTGAAGCTCCTATCACACTATGTTTTTTGACTAATGATGATGTTTGATAGCCCCTGACTACTATTTGAACAAAGAAAGGGTATACTACTTGTCACAAGTTGCTAGCACCAATACAAGGATGATTTAATTGTAGGGGTGGTCTAGCATATTGAATACCATGTATGCTAGATGAATCCTATGACCCTTAACAAGTTGCTAGAATGCATACAATTAAAATATTATGATCACAAAAATGCACAATGCAAAAGGTGTTGATCATTTTTTTTCTCCCAAGGGTTGTAAGTGTAAAAAGACTTGTCTAGGGTTTCAAATTCCACAAGTCTAGTTTGTTGAGTTGAGCATGCATTTTCATAAATCACAAAAATGGTTTCAAATGGTAGTCATGTTTGTAGTTGAATGTCTCCGTGGCACTTTGTAAACCTAGGTGGGTTCCATATTGTCATGTTTACTTATATAAATGTATTAGGTGTTTGATGAATATGACAACATTTTAAAACATTGCAAAGCTTTTGTAGTGGTCATTCCATTGTATCATATTGATTTTCATTATGTATGCTCAATTATATGAATTCATATTCAGTTGTGATTCGCAAGTGTCTTATTTTTTTTTTCAATATGAGATTTCATTTCCCATTGGAATAGGCACAAGTCTTGGAGGAAAATGATATCATTTTCCTAAACAAAAAAATGTTTTTGTCAATAGTTTAGTAGATGAAAATTCTATAGACTTTCATGAAACAATGACTTGATCTAGATAATACTTTTAGTGAATCACAATAGTCGTTACTTTGGTGAATCATGTTGTGTATGCACTCATCTTGCACATGTGCAATAATGGCATCATTAGCTTAACAAGAGGTTTTACACATAGCTAGGTAGTCCTTAACCTAGTGATATATTTTGTGGTTGAGTATATATTGTATTTAGATGTTATCAATTTATTCTTTTCTTATCGTACTCTATTAGAATACAAGTTGAGGATACCTCTAAGAAAACTCGCATGAGTCTAGCTAACCCAAAGATAAGGAGAAAATACTCACTCTAGGATTGTGAAACTATGATTTTGGGGCACAACAAAGTACAATTGCTACAAAAGTGTCTTTTTACTAAAGTTTCCCATGTTGTAAAGTTTGACTTCAATTGTCAACTGACAAAGTCTATAGGGTTCTTATGAAGATGATCTCTTGACTACAAAATTTACTTTGGAATTGTTGACTAAGTTGATAGCTTGGTTGTAGAATTTTGTTTGGCTAGTTGTCAAGTCCTTAGGGTGTTAATGAAATATTGTAGCACATGATGAGTGACTACAAAAGCTAGTATTGGATGACAATGTGTTTGGTAGATGGTCTTTGCTACTAAAGTTGTGGTTGACTTGGTTGTAAAGGTAAGCATGAAGATGGCAAAGTGCAAGACAATTGATCAAATAGATATTGATCCTTGGTAATCAATTGACTTGTGTCACAACCCATTATACTTTTTTAATAATGAAATAAATTGGAATACATTATTGGATAATTATCTCTTGATTATTAGATTATGGCACAATATGTTAGTTGATTATGAATGTACCATTCTTTTGTTAGGCTTCGACTATGGTTTTTAGACTAACCTATTGACCAGTACTTATTGAGTGCGTCTGAGTGCATGTGAGATTCAAAAACGAGGACATGGTTGAGGAGAGGAGTATAGCCATTTGGTATATGAGACGTGATGGATACCTATCGCGCACACAACTTAGTTTCATGTATAACTTGCATTAGAATGACATTATGAATATTTTCTTAATGTTTGATGATGCTTTTAAATGATCATTATTGCACCATTTCAGTGAGTATGAAAATGAAAATAAAATTGCGTATATCTTGTTTGTATCCATGCATTTACACATATATGCTTTTGTTTTGATGACATGTACATGTCAATTCTCTATGAAAATGAGATTGCTAACTTTGGTTTCATTAGAATGTTTATGATTAATATATGCTCATGCTCAAAAAGTAGATAATTGATTAAATTCAATGTTTATTTCATTAATTTATTTCATTGTAGTTAATGGTTTTATAATTACTACGTTTCAACTTAGCTTTTGAGAACAAACACTCACTTCATAGCATGGGTAATATGCAATCAAAACCAAAACATTATATCAAACTTAAGCATTGAAGTGATATGGACAATACGCATTAAGGGTGGGATACCCATTTAGCCACGTCATCATTGTCCTTGGTAACCATCTAGTATAAGTTTTATGGGCAGAAAATCATGAGAAAGGAGACACAATTGAACATTTCAATTTTAGATAGATTGTTTTGCCATTCTTGGCGTCATGATTTTTGGAGTTGCACAGATTTTCTAAGCCTTCAAGATAAAGAACCAACATAGTATACAAAAATATTGGAGAGGGCAATTGACTTGGAGTTTCAAAATAAGGATGCTTGCATGGTGCAAAAGATAAGGATATTTGATGGTTGGATAGATAGATGATAAAGAAAATGAATAAATTCGTGGAATTTATAGTCAAGAGAGATCTAATGAATATCTCATTTTTTATTGTGCCTTGAAATATTAAGTCATTTCCAGTATTCTTTATTGTCACTCTCTATTCTTGTATACTTTATGTTTCTTCATTCAATCCTTGCTATTGCTAAGTATGATTATATAGCCATATGTTTTTGCTTGAAATTTTGGGAAATCTATACCACCATGTAATTTTGGGAAATCTACACCACCATCTATTTAAGACATACACTATAACCATAGCATTAAATTCCTTCAATGCTTTAGTAAACAAATATGGATTCAAGATATTTTTACCTTACAAGCATCTTACATCAAAAGCAATTTATTTATGTCAAATCTTCAAATCTTCCTCCAATTGAGTCTTTGTAAGGATCTTCTCCAACTCTCTAATTGATAGAGGTTTCCCATACTAATAATAATCAAAGGTAGGCACTTGATCTTTTACTCTAATAAAAGACAAACCATGGTGTATAAAACATTCCTCTATGAAAATATGAATATTAATATTTGGTAATTATTTTCTTCCTTGGGCTGGAATTGAGCCACTTTCCTACTACATGCAAATGCTATTCTCTACAAAGATTATACATCTATGACATCAATTAGTTGTGATATGCATGAAGTTAATTTGTTTGGCCATACATGTGTGGGTTGATTGTCTCCATTTAAGAAAGTAGATGCTCCTTGTGTGCGTGTGTATGAATTTGGGCTATGTTCATTGGAAAGGGTGTTAAATATGGGTAGAACCGAGAAGGATGATCCTGTTTTTGAGAAAATCCATTTATTTTAAAGTTTTTTGGCCAAAGCCTTGTTCATTGAATGTAATGTCCACTTCTTCTATTAAGTATTGTCTTATTTTACGATGAGCCTTGATAAATGAACCTGCATGAGTTAGAAAATTATGTGTAAAACATATATATAATCATAAAAGAAAATAAAGAGTATCTATTTCTCATCCTATTTCCCACCTAATCCTTGGGAAGAGACCACAATCAAGTTCTTAGCTCTTTGGGTGAGGACCTCCTGGGGCTCTAGTCGCCTTTATGGTCATCCTAGAACAGTCCTCAAAGCTATTTCACCATCTAATTACGCCTTATTTCTTCCTAAGCCTTATGTATATCCTGTACTTTGGTATATCCATCGTTATTCTTATAATCCTTGGAAAGAGATTCATCTCTTCCTAGGCCTTATGGATACCCTATACTTTGGTGTATCCATCCTCACATATGCATAGGTCATTTACTCTAATAGTATATACTGATCTTCCTAGGCCTTATAGATACCCTATACTTTGATGTATCCATCCTCACATATGCATATGTCATTTACTCTAACAGTATATACTGACCTTCAGAGATGTATATCCATCTTAATTCCGTACTAAGAATTACAACATTCAAATTAGAATGTCCTCAACCTTATTTGCTAGATGATGTAAACCCTTATCTGCAAATGGAGATTCCTCCAATTAACTGATAAGAACTAAGTTCTGATCTGCTGTCTGATTTGATGTCTTATGATAATGGCTGCTTATTCCTTTTGATAATTTACTGTTCAAATGATTCTGAATATCTCAATTGGTGATCTGTTCTAGATACTAAGATAGGTGAGAGAACTATTTGATATTATGCTTATTCACCTTTTTTAATGAAACATTTCCAATCCTTGTTCGCTGATATGAAATCCACTGATTCTCCGAGTATTATTGTTGCTTCTTGGTTTCCAATCTATGTAAAGAAGTGAGATTGATTCGATGATCTATTTCCCAAATATGTTCACTAGTATGATTCTTCTGATCGCTATTGATCTGTTTGAATGATGACAAATGATTTCATATACCTTGCATGGGCATGTCTTATTATCGCCACCTTTCCTTAGTGCTAATCGCACCTTATGGAAATTACAAATTACTGTGTACATAATCAATCTGAAACTAACGATTTTTCTCCTTGCTTAATCATTTTCCTCTCAAGGTAAAAGTAATAGATTGCTGTTATTAATTGTATCATTGATTAGACATAATCGTTTAGTTGACAAAGTGACTCTTCATAATATACCATTAAGTTTATCATTGATTGATATTGCATATTACTGATTATTCTATAATTAAATATGTTCGATTCTGACTGGTGCTGAGGGAATTATCACTCGATTAGCTAAACCGATTTCCATGTTTAGTCGATCCTCTTCTATTGCTGATAATCGATAACATGATGTTTATACCATCACTAATAGATGTTCCTTATCTTCATTTTATTTCTTGCAATGTATATGTTGCGATCCAATATCTCAATTGTACTTCTTTTCTTCAAGGCAATTATTAGTCCTGACCTCTAATGGCGGGGGGACTAATGTTTTCGAGTGACTAATTCCTATTTGTTGCCGCCTCAGGAAGAGAGCAAATAGAAAACAATGTCATTTATACCATGGTCTATGTGATTTTCCTATTAAAAGGGATTTTTGAATTATAATTCCTGTTTTCCGATTGGTCTCCTCTTTTTTTCCCCGTAGTCTTTTTATTTTATGCCTAAGAAAATTTGAAAGAAAATAGGGGGTGTTTGTGGTAGCCTGCAACATTTTGGGAACACGTATCTGGATGTCGCTCTTTTTAGCTTTCTATGTGACTTCTACATGCAGTGCAAGGCCTTGGGTGGCATCATAGAGAGCAGTTAACGTGTAACTGTGGAAAGTTTAAAAATAATCGTCACTTCTCTTTTCCCCACTTTCATTGCTGAAAGTATTCTCATTTCAAAGGCCTGTAAAATGTTTTCTAGGTTTTATCATTTTCTTCCATGCTAAGATGACTGGTCGTGTGCACAAGTGCCAGGCTTCTTTCACGCCAAATTATTTATACTTAGCAACCGCCTTTTAATTTTACGTCCTCGCAAACAAAGTTAGCGGCACTTGGGGTCAAATTTGAAGGATTTTCAACTGGAAAAGTCTTGGTATATAGAGAGTTTTGCAGTTGTCTGATGGGCTCTTGTCATTGCAGTTCTGGGAGGGTGCACAATTAGGCAAAAATAGAGGGTTGAGAAAGCAATTAAACTTACCAAATCCTTTGGTAAACTACTCCTCCAATGTTCTTGTATGTTTTCATTCCGTGAAATAGTATCTTCTGCAATCTCATTTATATTCTTCTCACAAATCATATTTTTCATTTCTTGATTAGCTTCTTCGAGGGGAGAGAGTCCAGAGAGAAAACACCTTCCAAAAGTAGATGGTGTTAGATGGTTTTCATTTGGAGAGCTCCGTCTTCTACATGTGCGTGTGCGTGTTACCAGGCAACTATTTCAAGACCATATGCCGTGAACTTGGTTCTCCTCCATATTACATTTCCATTTCTCCCTGCCGATTTAGCTAGAGTTTCTTCTGCTCCTTGTCTATTTTGATCTCACATTACACTTTTTGGAAACCCTTAAATTGTATGCTTCTCCTGTATTTTTAAATCATATAATTTAATCACTAAATAACAGAGTCGTTAACAGACGAGACAACCTATGAATTAAACTCTTTTTCTTCATTGCAATTTCTAATACCCCTTTTCCTCCTTACCTAGGTTTAGGTGTATGTGAAAATCTCCTTTAGAACATTCGTAACTCAATATCAGAAGTAGTTTTCATTTCACCATATGTTTTGTTTGAGTTTTTTCATTATCAGGATCATTTTGTTTATGCCAACCAGAGCATGCCATTATCTTGGATATTTAGATTCAATTTAGCAACTAATTTGTGCAGTATTTCAAATTTTCAAGTAACCCAAAATCCCCATCACAGGTTACCTATTTGGTTGAATTTTTCAGTTCAAGAGGTTGCTCAAGACTCTTCAAAGAGCTTTGTATATGATTTCCATATCAATGTCTCGATCAATTTGCTTCTAGGTTGGACATACTCATAGTATGGAACTATTTGTTGTTTTGGCTACTGCAGCGGAAGCTATTTTGTTTGGTTTTCAGCACTATCTGGTTATACCGGGCACCCCTGTTATCATCCCTTCATTCTTTGTTCTTTAGATGGGTGGTTCAAATGTAAGTAGAAAATACTACACACTTTGGTAGTCTCAAAACTCTGATTATAGTCCATAATGGAGCTTTGTATGTTTCATATTTCTTAATTTTTTCTGAGACATATGAGGGTTTTAGTACTGATGGAATCCTAATTCCTGTTAATTCAGTGAAAGGTACGATTGACAGCTTCATTGAGGTGTTAATAGATTTTAATTAAATAAATTAAATATCTATGCAGGATGACAAAGCCAGAGTTGTCCAGACGTTACTGTTTGTAGCGGGTCTGAACACCTTTTTACAATCCTACTTTGGGACTAGGCTTCCTCCTGTTATAGGAGGATCCCATGCTTTCATTCTTCCAACTATTTCTATTGTTGGTTCTAGCAAATTTAAAAACATATTGGACCCGCACGATATATGTGAAGAAATTTGTGCATTTGAGTATTGTTCAAACTTGATTTGGAAACATAAATGGTTTATTACTCTTTGCTAACACAGGAATCCTCGTTTGCTTAATCTGTTTGCAGAGATTTTTGCATTCAATGTGAGTAGTGCAGGCTGCTCTTATTGTTGCATCCCGTTTTCAAATTATTGTTCGATTCAGTGATTTCTTGGCAATTGTTGCTAGGTCTTTTTAGTTTCTGCATCTTATCTGATCTATAGGATACAAAATTCTTTTGGATTTCATCACTTCACAGTCTCTAAGACCTGACATTATTGAGTTGATGGTCTTGCGCTTCTTAGTTTTTTGAGTCCACTTTCTGCAGTTCCTCTAAGAACTCTTGTGGGGCTTGGGCTCTATGAACTTGGCTTCCCTGGGGTGTGTATATAAGACCCATTTTCCTCGACCCCACTTTCTTAATAATGTCTATTTAGCCTAGATTAATAACAACTTACTTATGTCACATTTGTGCATTTGTGTAGTGATCTCGTAACTGTACATGAGACTTGTTCATGAGTTTGATATTCTGATATCGTAGCCAAGCTAAATTTCTCGTGATCACGATCACTGTTATGCGCAACACTAGGGCAAATGACAGCTCCCTGCTACTCCCCTACCTAAGGCAGGGAGTCCAGCTACGCGCAGCCCTTGTTGTATTTCTTTGACACTGTTCTCCTCTCTGTTTGGTTGATCTTTCTCATGAAGCTAGCATTATCATTCTTGGGTCTTCAAAAACTAACTTCTGATTATTATGTAGAGCGATGATTGTCTATATGTATGCTTACTCCTCATCGGGTGTGTATTACGTGTATACTATCCTCAGAATAACATTGATAGATATTTCGTTCGTCTTCAATATGTATTCCTTCTTGCCACCTTAATATATCGACATGTTTAATGTTGACAATATTTTATTTGTTTAGTCTATTTGTTCCCTCCTTAGACAAGTAAGCTTGTTTGACTTAATTGTTATGACTTGAGTTTGGACATGCCCATATATAAGTTTCTTGATATCTAGCCGATTCCTTCCTTTAATTGATCTACACTCTTTCTTCATGCTTTATATTCGGCATGCTCATATATGCAGTCCTTGATATCGTGCTTGTAATTATATTTGATTGCTTATGTCTTGTCTACATAAGATGTGTTATGTTAATTCAATTCTTCTTTCATTCTTGATCCCTCTATAATGAGGGTCTTCCAAACACTTTGCATTTTTATATTATATTATAGTTTATTAGTTTTTATTTGTATATTTTAATTTTATTAATTATTATTTATTATTAAATCTTGTTTCGGAAAGGGGACATCACATTGAACTAAACAAATTAGCCTTTCAAAATTATTGATACGTTTCTCTATCCTATCCTGATAGTAGGGCATTGCATTTCATTATTACAAATACATGTCGATATATCAAGCTGCACCAAGGTTTCCATCCCACCATTATTTCCAAGTAGCTATGCTCTTTGTGCATTGAAAGTGGAGATCAAGTATTATCATACATTTGTAAAAAAGATCCAATGGGCACTATTTGTAATCACACCGGTGGAACGTGTACTTTTTTGTACTTTGTATTTCGTGCGATTTTAAATAACTCTTTTGCTTGGCAAATTGTACTCTATTAGAAGTGAAAAAAGGCATTAGGAATTTTGGATAGTGGAGTTTTTGGGAACCAATAGCTCTCTAAAAGGAGGTGCTTTTAGAAAATGATTAGTTGTTTAGATCAAGATGAAATTCCTTGCTACAAAAGTCAACTATTGTTGATGAAGTTGACAATTGTATCAAAGTCCATAGAGTGCTAATGAAGAAGATAACTTGGATACAAAAGTCAATTTGGGCTTGTTGATTAAGCTGATAGCTTGGTTGAAGTTGGTTGGACTTGCTAACAAGATATTGTGGCAAATTAGAAGTGGCTACAAAATTTGGTATTGGTCGATGAAGTGATGGGCATAGTATATTTGTTGATAAAGTTGTGGCTGGCGTCATTGCAAGAGCAAGCATGAAGTTGATGGAACGATCCTTGATGGTCAATTGACTTGGGAAAGGTCGCGTCATCACTCTCCTCATGGATAGAGTGACATTATGGAAAAAGCCATGTGTTATGAGTGCTTTCAGTTACAAGCATGGATTGTCAATTGCCAAGATGGTTTGTGGAGCCAAGCATATATGGTTAGCATATGCATGATTTAGGTATGCAATGCAAATGTGGAAAAGATTGTTGAGTTGTCACTTACTGATGTGGATAGTAATGGGTAGGAAATTGTATGTCTTGGATGGCTGGCAAAAAAAGCTAAACTCATTAGTCTCCAAGGAGGGTCATGGGTAGACGTGTGCATGGTGATATGGTATTGTAATTGATTAGATGTGTGGGAAATTAGAGCTATCAAGAAATTGAATTGCGGTGGTTAGATGGATGGTTGTTCTAGGAAACTGCCCATATGCATAGGGTTGTTTCGTCTCCTTGATAGTATCAAAAAGACCAAGAAAAGAAAAAAGAAATCGAAGGACTTAATATATAGATTCAATTTTTGGTATGCATAGGGTACTGCAATTGCCAAGTTGAGCAGCTAATAGGATTATATAATTTGGAGTGGAGTGCTTTTACAATAGGGTTCTAGATGTTGATAGCCATGATGGGGACCTTTGTTTATTACAAACAATAGACCAGTGAATGGAGCAAATTGTTCTTCAATTTTTAATGGTTGTTTCAAATGTCGTTATTTTTCACTCAATTGATTATATAATGTTGTCACGACACTAATCTAATTGAAGGATTGAGAAAACATAACTGAGATGGCGGCTTATTAAGGAGGCAAAGTAGTGTGATTTAGAAATTGTGATATCTTGAAAGACTGTTTATGGCATTGTAATCCTCTTATCATCTTTTATAGGCAATGAATGTTAGTCTATGAAGCATCACTGCTCCAAAGACCTTCATAATGTTTAGGTACATTTGGGTATTATTAGACCTGCATGCATTGTAAAAGATTGCTATACTTTGTAGATTAATCTTATTGGATTTTTATTCCTGGTTGTGTATTTTGATATTGCAATTGTGTGTGTGCATAATTGTGTTTATTCCAAATTAATGGTAGCATTTGTGTTTTTTTGTAGATTGAATGTGCATGTGTATGTTTTTGTTCATCTAAGGGTGCTAGTTGAATGTGGTTTTATTGCCTCAATTCATGTATACATTCACTGACTACAGAGACCCATATGTAGATGTGATTCTTTTATCCTTTTAGAAATCAAAATGTGTTATAGTGATTTATTTCTCAGTGCATTTGAATCAATCACATATTATCATTCAATACCAAAACGTAGCAACATGCTAGCACAAACGTGTGTTAAGTGGGCTCATAACAAATAGTAGATATGCTATATGAGTGGGAAACTTTGAATTTGAATTTGAAGTCTTTGATTTTGAAGTCTATTACTATGTGCCTTAGAATTGAACTATGTTAATCCAAGCAAATTAAAACTGAACCTTACAGCTAAATAATAGTTTTGAGGGAGGGAGCTAATTATGAAAAAATGTTTGAATAAAGGTGCAATAATGATGAGTTTATGATGAATGTACAAAAATTGATGTAAACGAGTAAATAGAGATGGATTGGGATTAGACCATGAGCTAAACCTAACACGAATACGTTGTCGACATGTTATTGTATAAGACCTTCCCATCAAGGTGGGCCCACAGCTAAATGACAAGAGTATGCTGATTCACAATTACAATATCAAATAAGTGAGATAATCTAGGAAGAGAAGCTTTCTCAAAGTTGTATTTGTTTGAGAAAATAAATACTCCGACTTGTTTTTTGAACTTTATCAACTTCTATATCCATGGCACCAAATTGTTCATTTTAAATATGAAATACAATATTCAATTTCCCCACTTAATTACATAAGTGGATGAATATGTTTATTGTTGTTTACTTACCACAGATGAAAACAAATCTACCAACTCTGTCCTTTCATACCTTCAGAGTGGTTTGATGATCGTAGAAACTGAAAGTTCTGCCCCAGAAAAATCAATTCATACATGTCATGATATTTGAGAAATAAGAAATAAGAATGCTTCATATTGTATTTGTGGTGGGATTGACCGGAAAAGCATAAGGTGAATTCCAGTCAGCATCAAAGATGTTTGTAAGCTGTGCAACAATGGATGGATCATAAGAACCAAAGCTAACTCCCGCAGTAGTGTAAAAGTAATCCCATATAAGATTGCTGGTTCCAATGTGTGCTCGAACATCACTTACTGCATATTTTCCATGGTTGACCCTTGTATATCCAGGGTAAACATTTCCCTTCACAGTTGCTGCACCTGTTGCATTGAAACCAGGCACTTGATAATACTTGATCTCCACTTTCCCAGAACATTTATTGTAAGATGATGTTGAGCATAGTACATTTGTGTAGAGAAGAGATTGCAGATATTGCTCTGTATCATTCAGAGTGTGAGCCCAATATGCCACTAGAAGTTTGACGGTTGCATGCTTTGAAAAAACCACCTGATAAATATGTCATTTATCAATCAGTAATTAAAACCAAATTCCTAAAAGCATGTCATTTATCAATCATGATCATCACTTGCACTTGCAAAGTGCAGGTAATTCTTAGCTATCTGATGACAAGATGAACAAAATCCAATCTTACTTATCGCTAAAGCTTAAATGCTTGGGAATCTAAGCCCAACAACTAACATAAGGGTTGGAATGTTACCAAAACAACTAGATCAAGGCGATCAAATTCCTCGAGCATGCTGAAAATCATGAAAATACAGCACACTATGCACTCATCTTGTGGTTGTCTCTTTCGACAACATTGTTCACCTTAAAACTACAGATTTCCTATTCAGGTTTCTGCAAAGCCATTATATCTATGTATGAAGCTGACACATCCCAGTTCAGCACAAAGTTGTATTCCTAGGGTAGTAAGATTGTTGAAATATTGGAGTTAATGGGCGTTAAATATTGCAAGGATTCTAAAAGTGTCCAGGGGATTGATTCTAGGTGGAAGGTTTAGATATACCTTTTACTATTGCCTTATCTAGGTCTTTTCCAAATGGTTACATCCTTTCTTTATCTTTATATAGGTTTTTCCCCTACGAAATCCTCTAAATGTGTATAAATATAAAACCAGGTTTATATAGATGTGAGTTGCTAATCCATCCATTTGGATATCTTGATGTTTTCTTTTTGGCCCTACTCTATTCTCTAATCATCCACATTATTAAGTGCTTCATATTTCAAGTGCAGTTATCCTGGATCCATTAATTCTTAACACAGTTATAAGGTTTTGTTTCTGTTTAGATTTCCCATTGGCCTTGTAGTAATGGAGTAAGTTCTCAGGTGTTCAACATAATGCATGGTGTAGTGAAAATTCAGATGTAACATATAAAGAAAATATGCTGTGCTATATTTAAAAGAGTCCAAATCTACCTCCCAAACAAATTTGTTGGGTCTCTGATGACACTAACACTAAGAACTCATTGGTGGCTAGGTAGCATCCTAGAAACAAGCAATGGAAGTAGTTTCTGGAATCTACTTTGATGGCTGACCTAACCAGAATATTGCAGCAGTAAAATAAGGCGTTGAAGAACAATCACCTGAATGAAAAACCTTCCTGAGCTTTTGAGCTCTTCAATTCAGTTGTAACCACTATTTTAAGCTACTTTGCTGCTCCAAAAGTAGTCTTTGTTTCCAACTTCATTGAATCTTCATGGGATCATGTGGTTCTCAAATTGGAATACCAGTCTTTGTGCCCTAAGGGTTTGCATAAAGGTTATTCAGATTGTTGTCATAAACACAATCCACATTTAATTCTAAGAGTATAACTATATATGTAGTATGTACAGTGCTTGCATATGAGGCATACATAATGTCACTATAAATAGCTGATGAGCTATCTTGTTCCCATGACTTCGGCATAAATTCTTATGTAAGGCAGTCGTACAGAATTTAAAAAAATCAACAAAAGCTCATATTGATTGATGAACTGCCTAAGAAAATTTTCAAACTACAAGCTCAAATTTGGGAAAGGCATCGATAAAATTATCTCCACCGTCCAAGAACATCCATCATTAAAAAAATGGCACATGTTTCGCACAATCAAAAATATCCCCACCAGAAGAAAATATAGTTCTAACCATAGGAGGTATGCTCCTGTGCACCGACAGCTTTTTAAATCACTTGATTAGTTTATCACCCAAACAAATTCCATTTCAAGCAAAGTTTTCAATTATCTCCAAGAGTTCAAGATTACCTGAGATATTGCAGATGAAAGAGTTGGCCAGAACACTGGTTCTTTCACATACTGAGATTGGCCAAGCCAGTCCATTGTACTTATTCTTACCATTCCTTTAAATTGAGCAGATTTTATTGTATCAACCCAACCTTGTTCATCTGTTTGGTATCTGTAACATGAAAGCTATACCAGGCACATTGCAGTTAAGTGACTAGATTGAACAGATAGTACTTAAACAACAAAGAGTGCATCAATGGTGCTTTGTCTTATACAGATATTAGTGTACCTCGGGAGGAGCAAATGAAAGATAACTAGAATGATCTCCTGTTGTGTTCTTCTTTCTACCAGGAGTATCCAAATGCACACGAAACATGTCGGGATATTCCAAGGGAGGATAGCCTGACACTCTTGGAGTTTCAACGCGGCTAGGAAGAGGTGACCTGCATGTTTGGAAATGTTTCATAATGCCTGGAAAATCAAAAAAGACAAATAAAAAATAAATGCATCCTCGTATGCTCTTCTAAATTGCAGCATAAACATCAGAATCACTGATGGAAGAGATAAACCAGATATGGTACAATATTTCTTTTCCTTGTTTTTCACTTTCATCCAAAAGCAGAAAGCTTATTAAATAAGCAAAAGAATATTTTCATCTTCTTCAATAGGAAGAAATATTCATCCTCCCATTATATACCACTACACCGTTTCATATCATTAGGTGTACAGAGAACTAATAAGTATTAATAAATTTCCATGAGTGTTTATAAATGTATTATACCGGTAGTGTCGTGGTTGATGACTAGTAGACAAGTTGTTCAACCAAGTGGAGGTCATTTTAAACAGTAACTGTGTTGCACGTACCAATGTAAAAGTAGACACTGGCACGTGAGAGATGTTGAACTTTCCTAGGTTTGAATGCTAGCATCCCATTAGGGCTGTATTTAATTTCCTTTAGTCTCAATTATATAGTGGAGCATTATGTAATATCCGCTAGTCTCCAATTTGTCATGGAACTCTCTCCCTTTCATATCAGTATCTATGCCTTATTCTTCCTGAAATTGAACTTTTCAATTTCAACATCTGGGATGTTTCTTATGAATTGGACAGACTCAATCCCTATAAATCATTCATATTGAATTATAATATTCAATTTTACGAAGCTAACTAGTGCACTCATGATCATCAAGTGATCATTAAAACTTGATAAATCATATACACCTGTTCCAATTTCGTCAATCCTTTATACCAACTTGGTAAAAGGGTTAAGAATAATCAACCTAATTGAAAATTAAGCAAAAACATCTCCAAATAAAACCAATTATATCTAATTAAATGCACAAAATCCTAGGGATGCATCCATTATACAAATGCAATTGAATCAAAGAACCTAGCACACAAAGAACAACAACTCCAAGTTGAACTAAGTATATCTAGTTAAACACACAAAAACAACAACTCCAAGTTGAACTAAGTATATCTAGTTAAACACACAAAATCCTAGGGATGCATCCATTATACACATGAAATTGAATCAAAGAACCTAGCACCCAAAGAAGAACAACTCCAAATTGAACCAAGTATATCTAATTAAACACACAAAATCCTAGGGATTCATCCATTATATACATGTAATTGAATCAAAGAATCTAGCACACAATGAACAATTTCATAAAAACATGTGTTCAATAACTTGACCCTGTGTTATACTGAGAGGCATTCTATATGGTACCAGGGCACCACGTCTCAATGACTATATATAAAAGCGAAAACACAAAATCTAGCACACAATGAACAAATTTCATAAAAACATGTGTTCAATAACTTGACCCCGTGTTATACTGAGAGGCATTCTATATGGTACCAGGGCACCACGTCTCAATGACTATATATAAAAGCGAAAACACAGCTGACTTATATTTAAAGAAAAACCAAAATTAAAGATATAGTCATCATAATAATTTTAGAAATAAAACATATAAATATGAAAGTTAAAACAAAATAAATATATATATTAATTTTACTTTGTCAACAATAAAATAATAAATATATGTTTTATTAAATAATTAATTTTTACTTAGTAGAAAGCTTGTTATTTATCTATTAAACATAAAGATATGGAAATTTTAATATACATGTATTAATGCTTACAAATGAAACCATTAAAAATAACATAAAAGTATACAATATTTATTACACTTTTCAAAGTAAAAATAAAATAAAAGAATCATTGATGATTTTTTCAAAAGTAGAATTACTCTACTGACATTTTTTAATAGATGAAAGAATTTGAAATCTGCCTTGACTGTGTGTGTAAAGTCAAAGTAATCAACCTATAGTACTTCACCATAAGAGATTGATTCAAGTAGTTTATAAGCCTTCAAACCATAACAGAATGTAAAAAAGAACCCATTTATATTTGGGAGTAATTCAAAATCATGCAAGGGGGAGCATGCTTTCTACAAATCTTAATGTCTTGGAAGCCTTTAGAGACTTAGACGATGGCTAGGATCAAAGTAAATAGGCAATGTAAGGCATTATGGTGAAACCACACAAAATGTGACAGAAAGTTCACCCAATCTCTCTTAAAAATATCAAATTATTAGGTGTGGTGTGTAGATTTTAACCCCCATCATAGCAAATTGTTAAATTCTAAATGCTCTTAAAATCATGACAGAGCCATACTAATAGTGCTCAAGATGGAGAGCTCAACACAGCATTTCAAACCACACCTCAGCCACCATAAAATGGAAAGCTATCAACTAAAAACAACAATAAGAGCATTCCATGGGGGCATGTCCCTCAGGGTCTGGGTGACATCCTTGACATCTCAGGGACTTGGGGACTTGGAGGGGACATCCCCTTTTTTCAAGACTGGACAGCCTGCTGTAATAGGTGCATGAAAACTAAAAAGGTAAATTTTTAAGAAAAAATCTTTAAATCCCTAAAAAACTAAGAGGGATAACTGTCACTGCAATTCAGCACATCGTATTTAAGTTTTAAAATTCCCCAATAACCATTCTCAAATAAAGAAACAAGAATTACAAATGCAGTCTACAAGATAAAAGACCAAAGCAATCATAAATGAAAAAGTGAGTAAAAATGCAGTTGAAAGAATTTAATCAGAAAGAATCCTCTTCAATAAAAGGAAAAATAAACGCAGTGCATGCATCAGAAGGCTTGGATTGTATAAATTGTATCCATAATTTATTTTATTTTATGTCAATTTTCATAGCTAAAACCTTGTCTTTCTCATTCAAATGGTTATATTTCAATATCTTGCCTTGTTAGTCATGTTGTTTTGGTCATCTTTGTCTATGTCTTAATATAGGGTAAATGGAAAGAACTTTCGAATGCTTTCAAAAAGGAAAAGAATAAAGAAAAATTTTCTACGAAAAATGGTTAAGCAATGAAGTTGAGGGTGTGCCCTTGTGAGGGACATCAGGTTTAATTTTCAAAGTTCGAATTCCATTTTCAAGGGTACACCTTTGTAAGAAAGAGCCAATTTCAAATCTAAGTCCGAAATCGCATTGTCAAGTGTGCACTTGACAAAGGGAAATGAGCAATTCAAATTGGAATCAAAATTGTCAGTGTACACCTAATAAGGGAAAAATGAAATGCAAAGTTAGTTTTAAAATCACATATATATAGGCACGCAACTATATAAAGGAAATATGTATGTGCCTAAAAGGAGCAAACTTCAAAGTGCAAGATTCTGTCTTGGGCTTCACCTAAAAAGGGTTTTACCAAAGTTGCATTCTAATGTGCGTGCACCTAAAAAGTGCAAATTCAGGCCTATGTATTAGGGCATGTCTGCAAGAGATACAGCCTGTATTAAAGTAAATTTGTTTAGATTCAAAAGAGTGAGTGGGGGCATGATCTATGCATCTAACTAAAGCATCTGAATTGGCTTTAAAAGATGATAATTTTGCATAGTTAAGTGTGCATTGGTGTGCACTCAAACAAAGTGAATTTGCATTTCAATACAAACGTGTAGATCTATTGCATAGGCGTGTGCCTATGAATGGAGATTATTAGATTTAAGAAAAAGTCAAAAATCTTATGTTAAGGTGCACACTTGTCTATGAGAAATCCAAAAGTGTAAAAATAAATCTAAATAAAATAGAAAGGTGTGCAATTGTGATAAGGTGCAAATTGAAAGTTTCATTTTACATTTCTTGGGGCATACAGGCAAGGCAAATGAAGGTTGCTAGGGGTACCCACCTATGAACAAACAACCAATTAGGATGTAAAAGAGGATAATTTATTATAAATAAAAAAGTGTATCTACTCAAAACCATAGTTACAAGACTTGGACTCAATTCAAATTCAAAAAGTTGATTATTGACCCAAACTCTCAGCAGTTAGACTCGGTCAAGACTCAAGAAATTGAAAAAACCATGAAATAAAGAGATTTTAAAGGATTTAAAACTTGTATCATGCACCATTAAAAAAAAACTTTAAAGAGACGATAAACTAATCAAATACAAGCTACTTTGACTACACACAAGAGTATATATCAATAACATGAGTATAAAATAGATTTTAGCTAGATATATATTATAAATATTGTCGAGTGTATAAAAACTCACGAATCATGAAATCCATGGGATCAAAAAATATATCAAAACTATAAGTATATGGCTCAATGAGGCTTGCATCACTCATCCCAACACCCATAGTTGTATGGCAATTCCCACGTGGGCATCTAATATAAGTCCTTGATGATGTTGTGGCATGATATCTAACTATATGTTTGTTAGCTCCAAATTTTTGCACCCAAATGCTAAATCTTGAAACCTTAGCAATTTTGGAGTAACATGGGAACAATCACAAGCTTGTGGGTAAACTACAAGGGTGACTGAACCTCCGGGTTCTAGGCCGGCTCCTATTAAATATAACCTCGTACCTCACCTAATCTAAGAAAACTAGAAACTTAATGGAAAAGGGATAAGAAAGACTTAAGGTAAACAACTTGGATGAAACTGAAAAAGGAGGTGATACACCAAATAATAATGAAGAATAATGCTCTATCCTCACACAATGAACAACTGAAACCTATACAATCTGGACACAAATCTTTGAATGAACTGCTATTCATATAAATATTTCATGAGAAAACTCTTAAAGGATAAAAATGAAAGGATTTTGGCCACATTCAGAATTTATCAATAAGGTGTATAACGCATAACCTATGAACATCATAACTATTGCTTGAAAATGCAGAAAATGAGACAGTACTTAAGGTCAACACATGAAATAACATCAATCACCAATTCTACAATCAAATAGCTTTCCAAAACAGGTCCTCTATATATGTATTATGCTCAAAGGCAACAGAACAATGTATCAACACATGAGTAGATCATAAAATGAGGAGAAAAATGCCAAGGACAGATAGTCACAAATGCATAAGTATGCTCTTCCCAAAAATCCACTAAGTCCCACAATGAACAAGGAGAAAAGATATAAAGGAAAAGTCCCACCCAAAACCCCTGAAATGTGGAAAGTGCATTTCAAAATGCAGGGGTCAAATGTGAGAAAAATCCCTGAAAAAGTGGACTCAAAACTTCCACCTAAGAAGTCCAAACAGTCTAAGATCTATTTGACTAAGCATAACTTGATGACAACTCAAAAAGTCCATAAAACCCTCCTAGAATGACTCAAATGACTCATAAAAAGAGTCCATACCAACAACAACCCCTAAAAGTATGACAAACTGCCACCTCTACCTCATTACAAGAGTCCAACTTGACTTTTTCAATCCCTTATCTCTTCAAATCCGAAAATTTGAACCTAAAGACCTACAATCAAATTTGCACTTTACTAATAATTAATTGATTTATAATAACATATCAATTAACTATTAGTAATAACAATATTGCAATTTAAAAGAAATAAAATTAACTCACTATTAAATATTAAATAATATAATAATATATTTCTTAATTTAAGTAATATACTATTATATTACTTAATGTAATGTAGAGAGTGGGTTAATTTATTATGATTCATAAGTTTCAAAGTTCAATTAAATCCGATACAAACTGGATTTCAAAATATCTCACAAAACAATAAAATGTCCAAGTTTACGCCCTAAAAGCAAAACAAACACTTTTTTGCTTCTCATTTCATTTGATGCCTTGGCTGATAAATCATGGAAGCTGTTGAGGAGGGTTTTGAAACCCTAGAATAACGCCATGAAAACACCGCTTCAACCACCATTGAAGGAGATAACGCAACTTTCTGTTGAAAATCTTTAACTTTAAATGACACTTTAGTTTGGTGCGTGGTCGCCATGGAGGAGAAACTGGGTTTGAATGCAAGAAAAATGCTTGAAAAACGCGGGTAAGAAAGACCCATACTATTCTGTCACGTTGAATTTGCTATTTTGTTATACTTTATTTCGAATATCTGGCCGCCATTGTTGTAGAAGGAACGTTTACTGTATATATGTTGACGTCTTCTGAATAAAGTCGTTTGCTTCTTTATGTATACTTCCTTGTTTATTTCCCCCTGTTGTTGAAGTCCCCGTTGTTCTTATGCAACCAATTTGATAAAACATCTTTGACATTGGAAATTTGGTAACTTTGATTCATGATAGGGTAAGTGCAGGTGACCCAAAGACATGAGGTTACCTGCACTTGCTTTAGCATGAACCTAAGAATACTCCGCAAAGTAAGTACAATTCTAAATTTGATTCAACCATGACTCCTGCAATCTGAAACAAAAGGTTTCAAACAAGGTAAATGTACCTTTAATGTTTCATATGAAATATATTTGCAGCTTTTGACCACATTGTATATCCTATTCGTCTTTCTTATGTATATCTCCCTGTAACTGAATCCATGTATTGCTGATATGCTGGGCTCAAACCCTTATGGGCGCCCATTTGCATCCACATACCAATGACAGATGAATTCAGACCTGCACATGAAACAAACACGTCAGTGATAAAATCTCCTTTGTGTTGATAATGATCCTGATTGTTCCTATTTAAGTAGGGATTATGAACAAATGGTATGAGTGCATTGGTATGTAGTGTTAGGAACCAGACATTGCTTAGACCTTTGAAGATCTAACCCATTTTGTTGGCTAAATATTTTGCAAGTCACTAAGACTACAACTTGCAAAACGTGTGTTTTAGGCAGCAGTATGTGAGATTTCTCTCTCCTCTCAGCAATAGGGGAGGCTCCCTTCTTACTGCAGGTGGC
>MU224136.1:3533010-3549865 GCA_018584345.1 Thuja plicata | reverse complement strand
TCATTTACACCCAATAATTTAGAGGATAGTTGAAGCTCATAAAATGTTAGCTAATTAAGGAAGAAAAGGAAATATAGTAGCCAAAAAGTTCTTTAGATGTTAATATATTTTTACTTTGTCTATGACTATGTAGTCGCGTATTTTCTAGAAAATAAAGCAATCAATGATCTTAAATTAGAAAAAGTTTAAAAAACAATAATAATTAAAATAAAACAAATTAAAAAATGGACAAAATAAATCACAACATTAAATTAAACATTATTAAAAAATAATAAAAAAATTATAAAGTATTTGTCGAATTCTAATTCCAATTCGAAATGTAGAACCAAACATAGAACATGGAGTGTCTAATTCATATTCCAATTCGAAATTGTTGAACCAAACGCGGAAGTTGGAATTTGTCAGTTCCAATTCCGATTTCGAAATTGGCAACCAAACGCAGAAGATGGATTGACTAATCCATCTTCCGGGTCAACCAAACGGTCCAAATTATAACCAGAAGACGCAAAACCGAAATTTCAAAACCCAATTTTGAGATAATCAGGTTTTGAGTCAAATTCCAATTCCCCAATCAAACTGGGCATACCAAGAAATAGCTAGGAATATGAAAGTAGAGGCACCCAAAAAATATATTTTATAAAACATTTAGTTTAAAAAGGTATTTTTAATATGCAAAAGTAACCTTAAAATGCAATTTTAACCCTAACTTGACTTGAAGTCGCACAAAAGCCTCATTTGATAAACATGACGTGGAAATGTCTTCTAGCATTCCAACTTCCCGTTTTCCATTGTTCAATCTTGCTTCTTCATTTTAGAAGTGAAGGATGGAATGGCATAAAGTGTGTCTACTAAGTGGTATGGGAAACAACAAGCTTGCACCAAGGAGACTTATCAATCAAAGGTAGGTTTATTTTGAGTCTTTTCTCAAATATTTTTAGATACTTTTCCAAGCTTTCAAGTTTTCTTTTTCATTTATTACTTTTAAACATATTGTAGAGAATATTGTTGTTGTTTTCGATGCTAACAAATCCTAGAGTTTACATTTTCAACTATTTTTTCCTTGTTAGAAAAATTTGTATAGAATGACTGCTACAAGTTTTGGTTCAATGGGCTTCAAATTTAACCAAGCATCACCTCTTTGGCAACATGTTAAGATAACTACGAAGCTTCCTAGAGGTGGCAGTTTTCTTTGGCATTGTAATCAATGTTAGAACGAGTATAAGAACTTGAATACTTGATAGTGAAAGCTTGCGTAGGTGCTATGACCAATCAAGGAATCAGAACTTATCTAAGATTGCCAAGGGAAAAAATTCTCTCATTTATCAAACAATAAGAAGTTGATGGTGCGAGTGAGAGAACAAAATAAGACCTAATCCTTTATCCGAGCAAGGATAATGCAAGCCACCTACAAGGGTATCTACAATAGTGGTTGCCTCACTTTTTTCTTGAGACATCATCTTCTTGGGAAGATGATCACCCTCTTTCTCGCAAAAGAGTCCCACTAGGTAAGGAATTTCAAAATGAAGCATGGGTTATTGCACATTGCATTTATGTCAATGGGTTCCTTTCAACCTAGTGAGATCACCATATTGCTGGGAAATGGTGACACCATAGCTAAAAAACTCACACTCGGGAAAAACTCAAAGAGGCCCAAAAATGTGACTCCAAAAAACTTGACAACTTAAAATTTTGCTTAAATTTAATTAGAAATGCAATTTTTTGCAAAATTCAATGAGGAGATGCATCTAATGAGTAAATAAAAGAAACAAGTATAGTTATATTTGAATGATTTAAATGCAAATTGGGTACAAAATGGCATCCTCATGTGGAATGTTGATGGCTGATAGTCTGAAATAAATTAAAATAACAAATTGTTCTTGTAAAACTAAAAGTAAATACTACATCAAAACATTTTACATACTCCACTTCCCGGCTAGTAAAAACTAGGGGAGAGGTAGAACTAGAGAGTCTATTCCTAGGAGTCCACTATGGTTGACCGCCTCGCTTGGCATGACAAGTTGTGGCTCGACCTCCATCCTAGATGTAGGTGCTGCTAGTACTGGCAATGACTCCTCACCATCCTCAACCTCCTCATCGTCCTCAATGTCATCTAATGTGAATCCAAATCCACTCCCTCCTCCATTGCTTGCCTCTCCAAATATTAGATGTTATCCTTGGGAAACAATGGAGGTTGATCCTACACTGTCCAATCACTGTAAGGATCTATATCATCCAAATCAATTGGACCACATGATATTTCCTCTACCTTCCTTATGCGCAACCAAAGATTAAATTGTACAAACACAAGGTCATTGAGGTGTTTCTAAGCTAACTTATTCCCCTTCTTTATGTGCATGGCCTTGAACAAGCTCCAATTGCTTATAGCTGGATGAACTATAAATCTTCACTCCATGGCTCAAAATCGCTGCAAATGACCTCGTGGAAGGTTAAGAGGGTGTTTTTTCACTAGAGGAGCAGAATAAATCAGCCAAAATGAAATTAGAATGAGCTTTTTTGTGTCCCAGGCATTATATTCTTCTACAACTAAGTTTTTGGCAAAAACTTGACGAGTAAAGTCTACGAGTTTTTTGGTGGAAATACTCGCCATTCAAAAAAACTCACGAGTTTTTAGACACTCACCAAATTTTTGACAAGTGTTTCGACTGTGGATGACACCAATCAATCAAACACCCTTTAGTTACATAGGTCCTAAACATAAGATGTGCACCATCTTATTGGAAAAAAAGAAACATTGTATACTCGCATCACTACAACCAGTCAAGGATTCATGGGTTGAAATATGAGTGTCCATATTTCTAATGGATGGAAAGATTCTAAAAACTGGCCATCAATTAATTTCAATCCAATAAGCCCCAAAGAGGCAATGCTTTTAAAGACAATTGATTGATGAGCAAGTCAAAGATGCAAACTTCATTGTCATAATCCTTATAGAGGTGATAGAGATGGTGGGTCCTAGAATGTCCAAATCATAACAAACAAGGCTAAAAATGTATGACAAAAAGTCTATTGATTAAGGCAACATATAGGCACATTTCATGGACACCATGTATCGTCCACTCTCTCAAATTGGTGATGGAAAAGATTCACACAAAAACAGAGTGGGTGAAAGAATCTAGGTTAGGACATTCAAATGTTCGTGACAAACCATAATATGACACAATTCATCTTCAAGCACTTTCCAAGTTAGAGTTATTGAAGGTAATGTTATGATATTTCAATATTTTTAAAATTACTTTTAAGTAAATGCAATAAAATTTTAAATATAAATTTACATGACATCTACATTTTTGAATTTTAATTTGTCATTTTTTAAACTATATTAGGTTGATAGGACTTGATTTGCATCACACATTTTTGGACACCATGTACCATCCAGTTTGTCAAATTGGTAGCTTTGTGTGGATTACATATTGAGTTTCACCAAGCCCATAATGAGTATAATCAAATTTGCTGATATCAAACAAATATTTTTGGCAGAAATATATGATGGCATGAACCTCATTTTTAAAAGAACGAAGCACATAATAGCAATTAAGGAGAATAATCACACAAGGCATTTTTTTGAAACAATGCAAAGTCTCATTCTAGATTGTTGGAACAAGATGGCCAAATGATTGCATATCCACAACATGAAGATACTTTCTTTGTCCAAGAGAGTGGCACCATATAGAGATGCAAAAGTTGTTGATAGTGTTATATCCCTATTTTACTATGTTATTTTGATATGCTATTTCACTTTGTCATATGCACAATGGTTTACTAAGGCAATGCTTACAGTATTTCGAAATGCAATGATGAATAAGTGGTTCAATTATGATATACTGCATTATTGTGGAAATGATGAATTTGACATTGGTTTGATGAACAAGATTCAAGACTTATATATGTTTTGATAAGCAAGTGTGCACTTTATAATTTTGAACATGTTTATGTATATGCTCCAAGTTTATAAGATGTCGGCTAACTACATCTTTTGTGTGCAAGTGGATGCAAAAGTCGTTGTCCTTCGAGAAGGGAGGGGTGATATCATCAGGTAGAAGGTGTAACATCTAAATAAAGGATCAAACTGTCATTTGAATCTCTAAGAAGTGCCACGTCTAAGGCTTTTAAGCTAATTTTCTAGAATCCCTAAGTGCCACATACAGGGTTGTAACCTAGTTTTGCGGGCCAAGGACTAGGTTTTTATTATGTCAACCTAGAGGGTCAATGGGATAGTTAGGGTTTTTCTCTTTCCTTCCGCAAATCTTTTTGATCGGAATAACTTATATTTAATTAAGTTTTAATAAGGACTTGAATAATTGTAAACTGAGGTAGTATACTCACCAGTTCTTTTTAAAGCATAGCCTATTACATATAGATAGTAGGGCCCATGCAAATGGCATATATATATATACACACACGTATGTATGTATATGAGTACTCATGCAAAATGTATTGAAATAATGCATGTGTACATATATGCCTACATAAGTGTGTGTGTGTGTATGGATATATATCTAGATATATAAGAATTCACATGATACATGATTACGTATGTAATCAATCTTCTATATACAACTCAAGCAAATTATGACATCATTGTTATGAAACTCTTAAAAACAATATGATTGTATTAACTATTCAACTGAATATATAGAGTTTACAAAAACTTTTAACAAAAAAGCAAAGTCGTCTAAATATAGATGACTAAAATAAAACTGAATAAAATAAAGCCTAAATGACCATTAATAAAAAAAATCTAGAAACTGGCTAAAAATAGCAAAGAAACTAAAGGCACTAAAAATATTCTAATACCCTCCCTTAATAGTCATTCTATCAACTACACCACGTTGCCCCCTAAACTTGACAAACTTTTCTAGACTGAGAGACTTAGTGAGTATATCTGCAGTCTGGTCCTCAGTGGGGACATACTGCAGCATCAGTGATCCATCTTCGACAAGCTAGCAGATGTAATGACAATGAAGGTCAACATGCTTTGTTCGCTCATGGAAGACTGGATTTTCGGCTAATTTTAGAACTCCCTGATTATCACAGAACAAGGGAGTAGATCTTGCTTAAGGCATGTACATGTCTCCAAGCATCCGTTGAAGCCAAACTGCCTCACAAGTTGCTTTAATAGTAACCATATATTCAGCTTCGGTAGAGGAGAGAGCTACTGCCTGCTGCTTCTTGTTGGTCTATGTGATTGCACTTGTGCCCAAACTGAAAACATACCTAGAAGTAGACTTTCTGTCATCGACAGAACCTACCCAATGTGAGTCTGTAAAACCAATGAGCCTAGGATCTGTGTTGTTGCCATAGAGAATGCCAAAATCAGGAGTGCCCTTCACATATCTCAACACACGCTTTGCTTCAACCCAATGTTCAACTTTTGGGGTTGTCATGAAGCGAGATATATACTCACAGCATGACTGACGTCAAGTCTAGTGGCGGTGAGATAGATGAGGCTGCCCACGAGTCGCCTGAATGTTGATTCATCCATCATCGGTGAATCTGATTTAGCTAAAAGTTTCAGCTCTTTCTCCATACGTGTAGATGCTAGTTTGCAATCATGAATCCGAAATTTATCCAACAAACTATTGGCATACTTTGACTGAGAAATGAAGATGTAGTTATCTGTCTGCCAAACCTCTACACCAAGACAGTAATGGAGAAGTCCCAAATTTGTCATATCAAAAGTCTGGTGCAAATTTTCACCACTAGAATAAGAATCTCACCACTACTATGCTTGACATACAAATTAGAATCAGAAGGACTACGTTGAAACTCTTGATCAATCAAATACTTATCAATCTTGATGTACCATGCTCGGGGAGCTTGTTGGAAGCCATAGAGAGCTTTTACCAATTCGCAAACCTGGTGTTCTTTACTGGCAACCTAAAAACCTGGAGGTTATGTCATGTAGACCTCTTCTTGCAAATCACCATTGAGGAAAGCACTCTTTACATCCATCTGATGGATTCGCCATCCAAACTGAGCTAAAAGGGCAAGAACAAGACAAATGGTGCTCATTTTGGCGATGGGAGCAAATGTCTCCTCATAGTCGATGCCCTCCTTCTATGAAAACGCTTTAGCTACTAACTGTGCCTTATACTTATCGAGTGTGCCATCAGCCTTATACTTGACTTTATACAACCATTTGCAGCCAATGGGCTTCTTCCCTGATGGAAGATTTGACAACACCCAAGTGTTGTTTTTCATGAGACTCTGATGTTCAGTTGTCATAGCTTGTTCCCACTCTGGTATGCCTTTAGCCTCTAAATATGTCTGAGGATCAAAAATACTGTGAATGTTTGCCATAATAGAAAATTTGACTGTGGTACACTACTTGCTCTTATTCTGAGCAAAACTACCCTCAACAAGTTCATCATCATGAAGATCACTAATGGTCTTGCCCCACCACTTAGGTCGAAGAGTAAAAGAACCAACATCCATTGCAGGAGGAACATCGCCTAGAATCTCAGGATGTGGAGCCTGAATGTCCTGCAGAGGGGCGAGTGGCATAATGACATATGAATCCCTCCCATTAGATGAACCGAATGGAAGACGAACATCCAAATCTGTAGCCTATGGAGGCTAATCCTCCAGACTCAAAACTAGAGAAGAAGGCTGAAATGGACCTTGTTCTTCATCAAACACCACATCGCAACTAAATATGAGACGATCAGTATCAACGTCAATTAGCCGATAAGCCTTATGTGTATCATTGTACCATGTGAACATCAATTTTTGAGTCTTGGAATCCAATTTTGGTGCACTTGGCATCTAGAATCCAAACATAAGCTGTAGAGCCAAAAACCTTCAGATGACTGATTTTGGGCTTCCGTCCAGACCAAGCTTCCTCTGGGGTCATCTTCTTAGCGGCCTATGTGGGAGACCTATTCAGAAGATAAACTATTGTAAATACAGCCCAAAATTACTTTGGAAAATTTCTATGCTCAAACATAGATTGAGCCATCTCTGTGACTATACAATTCCCGCGCTCAACAACATTGTTCTGTTGTGGGGTGTAAGGTGTGGTAAGTTGATGCTTAATCCCATGTGATGCACAAAAGTTGGAGAACTCAGATGAACAAAATTCTCCACCATTGTCGGACCAAAGAGTGACAATCTGACAACCTAACTCTTTGTCAACTATGGCCTTGAACTTCTGAAACATGTTGAACACCTCTGATTTACGCTAAAGAAAATACACCCAAATTTTCTTGCTAAAATCATCAACAAAGAGCAAAAAAAACCTGTAGCTAGTGACTGATAGAGTGTCCATGGGTCCACAAATATTTGCATGAACCAACTGCAAGACCTTGGATGCGCTCCAAGCGTCGCCATCTGAAAACGGAGTGTGATGTTGCTTCCCAACCCGACAAGCTCTGCAAATTCCATGATTTTGTGTCTGAATCGCAGGTAGTCCATCAAACAAACTATCGTGAGCCAATTGAGAATGAATGAATAAATGATTTTAATGACGTCCACGAGGCCCAGTAGCCTAAGGGACCAAAGGAACACTCAACCCTAAACGATTTCCATAATCTTTTCCAACTCCGATCTTCTTTTATGAATCTTGACCAGCAAACCAGCAGTTTGGTTGACCGTATCCTCTTCAAATAGGCTGTTCATGTTGTCCACTTTCAAAATGCTTTCATACTTAGCCCGAATGTCTTCATATGCTACGCACTCCATGAGAAAGTGCCATTCGGTTTCAATTGCGCCCGTCCCACAAAACATGCAAGTTTTCTCCCCCCAAGCCTCTTTGGGCCTCTTCCATCTGCATGTCTAGCACCTGAGATGATGTGATCCCGTCCTCAAATGCGTCATTATCCCACACCACTGATGCCAAAGATTTCACTGCCATGGCCTGCTCCTAAGAATCACCTGTATCAATGAGTCTATAAAGACCATGATCCTCAAGACCTGTTGCAACTATAGTGTGAGACTCCCTGTCAAAAATGCTATAGTTGTGAGAACTAAAGACGACATCCAGTTGTGGAGAATGAAGCATAATTTGACTGATTGATAGTAGATTGAGCTTCATACTTGGGAAAAAGTATACAATGAGAAAGATAAAATCCCTCCCAGAAAGTGAAATGTAAACATTGCCTTTGTCAACAACTGTATACTCCTTGCCTCCTCTAAAGACCACTGAATCAGAGAAAGGCGTGAACTTTGTGAACCAATCTTGATGATGTGTGAAATGCTGAGAGGTACCAGAGTCAATGTACCAGGCAGATGATGTCACATGATCTAATGGGCATGTGGCCATGAACGCATAGGAGGCAGATTCCTTCTTATCCAAATGCGTAGTAGCTTGGGCCTTCTGCTGAGACCCTCCCTATGAAAATTACGCGGATGCCAACCGTTTCTTAAAAGCTATCTTCATATGACCAAACTCGTGACAATAATTGCACTAAACACTCTTCTTCTTTGAAGATGCCTGAGGTTTACCTATTGTTTTCTACTGGGAGGACTAACATTTACCTTTGTTCTTGTTTGAGGCTTTGGCTGTGAAGGCCACCTGATCAGTAGAGGACGAAATAGCATTGCTTCCAAATTGTTACTTCCATCTATCCTGCTGCAAAATCTTGTTGCAGGGATCAAAAAACTTTAGATCAAAGCTAGTAGAAGTGATATTGAGCATCTCAATGAAATGCTTGTAGGATCGAGGCAGACTTTTCAATGTGATCACTACCATATCGTCTACCTCCATCTTGCGACCAATAGCCTCGAGCTAGTCATGGATGTCCTTGATCTTCATAAGATGTGCCTGGAGAGACATCTTCTCATCCATCATGACAGAAAACAACATATTTTTCAAAAAGAAAGTGCGGCTCTTGTCAGACGTCTCATGAAGATCCTTCAAGAATTCCCAAATCTCTTTAGTTGTTTTGTTGGTTGGCACAATGAGCTGATCATCTGTAATTGAAATTTTTTTGAGCATGACAGCTTCCCGGTTATGCTCATCAAATTTGTCCTAATCTGACACAATTTGAGTAGGACGTGTTTCTTTACCCAGAACAATTTTGTCAAGACATTGATATTCGAATATTGTCATCATGTGTTGCTTCCAGGTGTTGTAATTGTGGCCATTAAATCGTTGATTTCCCTCCAACATAATGTTGGTCAAAGACGCCATCACGGAATCTAAGGTTGTTGGTCAACCCTATGAAGGCACAAAAATTGAGCCAGATTCTGGCGATCAACTGGCACAATTTCCAAGGCAAAATACATTGAAATAAAAAGATTGATGTGCCTTGATTCAAAATGCGGAAGCCTGCACAATTTGACAGAAAACTCTAGTAGAATTTCACAGATCGCGTGAGTAAGCCACGAATTTCAGTCAAAGCCTACCCAAAAAAACCGAAAATCACAAGCAATGAAATGTGAAAATAGAGCCGAAACGCTATAGACTCTACAACATAATGCGGGTTGCATTAATGTGAGCTTTTGCAGAGAAACAAAATGCAAAAAAATCATGTCGCATTACAGGCGTGGAGGTTTTTTTTTCATTGTTTAAAAAACGCAGAAAATCACACACGGAAGAAATGCCACGTTTTTTTAGCAAACCAAAAATGCGATGAAATCACATAAAAAAGGCGCAGAAAAATGAGGAATGATTGTGTGTAGGACTTGTCTGAAAAAAAATGCCGAAAAAGCACCAAAAATCGCATCTAGATTTAAGTAAACACAAGCGATTTGTAGAAGAAAAATGGCGGAAAATTCGTGTTTTCAACTAAGGAATAATAGAGACGCGGGCCGAAAAAAAACCTTGAATAGGCATCTATAAAACTCCTTCGCGATCAGACTACAAAAAAACCTCAAACGATTTTGGACCAAAAAAAACTTCGAATTTCAAACCAAATCATTTGCCCAAAAATAACACTGCTTTGATACCATGAAACTCTAAAAAACAATATGATTGTATTAACTATTCAACCAAATATATAGAGTTTACAAAAGCTTTTAACAAAAAAGCAAAGTCATCTAAATATACACGACTAAAATAATACAAAAAAGCAAAGTCATCTAAATATACAACTAAAATAATATTGAATAAAATAAAGCCTAAATGACCATTAATAAAAAGAATCTAGAAACTGGCTAAAAATAGCAAAGAAACACTAAATATTCTAATATGTTATTCGTATTTTTTAAAGCAACATCTTGAGATATTTTGGAATCAAAACTCTCATTTAATCAAAATGAGAATGAGATTTCATAGAACGTCATTTCGTTTCAAGGTAACTGATTTTGAAATGAAATGAAATGCATGGTTAATCTTGGAAATGAAACCAAATTGAAATGTAACTTTGGTAACCAATAAAAGAAAGTTCATTCTTGTTTGAGATTATGAACGATAGTAGGAGACAGAGAAAATAGCAAGCAGAGAAAGAAAAGCTCGTTGTTATTCAAACTTCAGGAATTACAGATGTAGTCAAACAGGCATGAACGGCTCCTTTTACACTGTTATTTCTTTCAATTAGTAAACTTTACATGAGCAAAGGCTCGGAAACTCTTAAGTCTTTGAAATGAATGAATAAAAACTTTTATCCATGACTTCATCAGTAGTTTTGTCATTATTTATGTTCGGTTGTACATGCAAGATGATTCTTTTTCATAGTGCATTGACAAATTCAGAAAGTTGGATTGTTCTTTCGAGCACACAATGAAATAGAATGTTTTGAAGCTGCCGCTAGTAGAGCGTTGCATGTATAATTTTCTATTGTGCATGTGAAGTGCTAAAATAAGCTCAATACTAAGAGCTTGAAGAAATTTTTAAATCAAGACAAATAACAAAAATATTAGTCCACACTTCAGCTCAATAGTAGAACTCAATTTGTTGGTTATGTATAAGACATGTACAAAATTCTACCTGAGCTCGATAGTTGGAATTTTTATGAAAAAATCCCATTGGAGAGATAGAACTAAAGTGTAATATTCCCCTCTTGTAATGAAATTTAATATTTAATCAAAATAATTGAAATATAAAATAAATAAGTAGTAGCTTGGGCCTTCTGCTGAGACCCTCCCTATGAAGATTACGTAGATGCCAACCGTTTCATATAAGCTATCTTCAAGTGACCAAACTCGTGACAATAATTGCACTAAACACTCTTCTTCTTTGAAGATGCCTGAGGTTTACCTATTGTTTTCTACTGGGAGGACTAAGGTTTACCTTTGTTCTTGTTTGAGGCTTTGGCTGTGAAGGCCACTTGATCAGTAGAGGACGAACTAGCACTGCTTCCAAACTGTTACTTCCATCTAACCTGCTGCAAAATCTTGTTGCAAGGATCAGACGCTTTAGATCAAAGCTAGTAGAAGTGATATTGAGCATCTCAATGAAATGCTCGTAGGATCGAGGCATGCTTTTCAGTGTGATCACTACCATATCGTCTTCCTCCATCTTGCGACCAATAGCCTCGACCTAGTCATGGATGTCCTTGATCTTTGTAAGATGTGCGTGGAGAGACATCTTTCATCCGTCATGACAGAAAACAACATATTTTTCAGAAAGAAAGTGCGGCTCTTGTCATACGTCTCATGAAGATCCTTCAAGAATTCCCAAATCTCTTTAGTTGTTTTGCTGGTTGGCACAACGAGCTGATCATCTATAATTGAAATTTTTTTGAGCATGACAGCTTCCCAGTTATGCTCATCAAATTTGTCCTAATCTAACACAATTTAAGTAGGACGTGTTTCTTTACCCAGAACAATTTTGTCAAGACATTGATATTCGAATATTGTCATCATGTGTTGCTTCCAGGTGTTGTAATTGTGGCCATTAAATCGTTGATTTCCCTCCAACATAATGTTGGTCAAAGACGCCATCACGGAATCTAAGGTTGTTGGTCAACCCTATTAAGGCACAAAAATTGAGCCAGATTCTGGCGATCAACTGGCACAATTTCCAAGGCAAAATACACTGAAATAAAAAGATTGATGTGCCTTGATTCAAAATGCGGAAGCCTACACAATTTGACAGAAAACTCTAGTAGAATTTCACAGATCGCGTGAGTAAGCCACGAATTTCAGTTAAAGCCTACCCAAAAAAACTGAAAATCGCAAGCAATGAAATGTGAAAATAGAGCTGAAACACTATAGACTCTACAACATAATGCGGGTTGCATTAACATGAGCTTTTGCAGAGAAACAAAATGCGAAAAAATCACGTCGCATTACAGGCGTGGAGGTATTTTTTTCATTGTTTAAAAAACGCAGAAAATCGTGCGTGAACCGCAGAAGAAATGCCACGTTTTTTTTAGCAAACCAAAAACGCAATGAAATCACATAAAAAAGGCGCAGAAAAATCAGGAATGATTGTGTGTGGGCCTTGTCTGAAAAAAAATGCCGAAAAAGCACCAAAAACTGCATCTAGATTGTAAGTAAACACACGCGAGTTGTAGAAGGAAAATGGCGGGAAAATCATGTTTTCAACTAAGGAATAATAGAGACGCGGGCCGAAAAAAAACCTTGAATAGGCACCTATAAAACTCCTTTGCGATCAGACTACAAAAAAACCTCAACAAATTTGGACCAAAAAAAAACTTCGAATTTCAAACCAAAAAATTTGCCCAAAAATAACGCTGCTTTGATACCATGAGACTCTAAAAAACAATATGATTGTATTAACTATTCAACCAAATATGTAGAGTTTACAAAAGCTTTTAACAAAAAAGCAAAGTCATCTAAATATACTCAACTAAAATAATACTGAATAAAATAAAGCCTAAATGACCATTAATAAAAAAGAATCTAGAAAGTGGCTAAAAATAGCAAAGAAACTAAAGTTAAAAAAAATATTCTAATATGTTATTCGTATTTTATAACCGGCTGGGAAAAAGTCGAAATATTTCTGTGGAAACATTTATATATATATTTCATCGATTAGAATAAATGTAAACCGCCATATGGTTTTGGAGTTCTAAAAGAAAAATAATAATCATTCTTTAAAGCAACGTCTTGAGATATTTTGGAATCAAAACTCTCATTTAATCAAAATGAGAATGAGATTTCATAGAGCGGCATTTCGTTTCAAGGTAACTGATTTCGAAATGAAATGAAACGCATGGTTAATCTTGGAAATGAAACGAAATTGAAATGTAACTTTGGTAACCAATAAAAGAAAGTTCATTCTTGTTTGAGATTATGAACGATAGTAGGAGAGAGAAAATAGCAAGCAGAGAAAGAAAATCTCGTTGTTGTTCAAGCTTCAGGAATTACAGATGTAGTCGTACAGGCATGAACGGCTACTTTTACACTGTTATTTCTTTCAATTAGTAAACTTTACATGAGCAAAGGCTCAGGAACTCTTAAGTCTTTGAAATGAATGAATAAAAACTTTTATCCATGACTTCATCAATAGTTTTGTCATTATTTATGTTCGGTTGTACATGCAGGATGATTCTTTTTCATAGTGCATTGACAAATTCAGAAAGTTGGATTGTTCTTTAGAGCACACAATGAAATAGAGCGTTGCATGTATAATTTTCTATTGTGCATGTGAAGTGATAAAATAAGCTTGATAGTAAGAGCTTGAAGAAATTTTACATCAAGCCAAATAACAAAAATATTGGTCCACACTTCAGCTCAATAGTAGAACTCAATTTGTTGGTTATGTATAAGACATGTACAAAATTCTACCTGAGCTCGATAGTTGGAATTTTTATGAAAAAATCCCATTGGAGAGATAGAACTGAAGCGTAATATCCCCCTCTAGTAATGAAATTTAATATTAAATCATAATAATTGAAATATAAAATAAATAAGTAATAAATAACTAAATAACAAATATTAAACAAATATATTGAGCAATTACTACTATGTAAAAGAAATAAATATTGATCAATGACATTATCAAGAGAAGCATAATTCACAGAGAGTTACTATCACCGCCTTCACATAGCCATATTCAACTAGTCGACATTAGACTAGCAGTGATGAGAGTGTACACAACGTGCTTAATATCAGTGACTGATCTGAGCATGAAATAATATTAATTTGTGACTGCAAACGGGACCGACAAATGACAATAACGTGATTTACAACAATACATAGATGAGGACACGAAGGCAACGAATTGTTAAGTATTACAAGTGGCAAATACGATACAGTAGTCAAGGAAGGTAGTCTTCAGTATACAAAAAGGTTAACAGCCTCGATTAGATAAATTCATTGACGGTATTGAAGCCCGAGTCAGGAGGAAACAATCATCTATGAAAGAGTATTAGCATCGAGGTGTATGTATTATGGAGAACAATACCAAATAGACTAAGTTGATAATCAATAGAAAACATCGGCGTCAGTATAAGAGTAATTAACGACAACCATGGACAATGCCAAAGCATACACCGAAAGAACACGATTTAGTGCTAAATTGATATATTATACAATTGCAAATGAATGGTGGTAACCATCTTCAATATCGTCTTGAGAATTACAGATGAGATTATGTAATGACGAGGCACAGACAGGTCGTTATAAAGAGACTCCCAAATCAAAATAAACACTTTGTCACTCTATCCATGGATATATCGTATGGTAGAAGCTGTAAGAGGCAATTGTAAATGAATGGTGGTAACCATCCTCAATATCGTCTTGAGAATTACCGATGAGATTATGTAATGACGAGGCACAGACAGGTCGTTATAAAGAGACTCCCAAATCAAAATAAACACTTTGTCACTCTATCCATGGATATATCGTATTGTAGAAGCTGTAAGAGGCAATACTTAAAGACTTAGCCAACTCACCAACTAAATATGGGATTGTACGATTAATATCCGAACGATTGGGTACCGATGATGAATGAATTGAGATATCGATATATACCATCAATTAGTCTTGAAGAGGCCAAATCAATATTAACATAAAGCATAGTGGTTAACAACGACCCCTATTAATGGATGACAGCATAGACTAATCTGTGTTTATTGGAAGGAAATCAATTGTTAGGAAGAGACAATGGATGTCTCTTGGAGATGTCCTATCAATTTACAAGACATAAGAAAACAGTTAATCCCTCTCAAACAGGCATTCATTTAGAAGATAATCGGTGTTCAGAAAAGGAATCAGAGAATATAAAATGTATTTGATACTATTTATAAGAAGGTATTCAGAAAATGAATACATATCATTCGTGCTTATTAAAGAGAATTCATATTACATCATTTGGCTTACAAGTATTTACATGAATCAATGCTGAATGACAGAATATTATATCTACATTCTGTCAGGATCAGAGGTCCTTATATATTTAATATATATTATGCATATATTTAATAACCATAAAACCAGAAATATATATCTCTTACATCTTTTATATATATAAAATAAGATCATAAAGGTGTAAATATATATATTAATATGATATTATATATATGTAAGTTAATAATAATAAAATCAGAATTATATGTATGTTTTATACATATAGTGGTAATATATGAGATATTAATATATATGCGTCCATATTCAGACCTGTTATTACTTAGTACCTGAAGAGGAAGGGACTGAAGTGTTTCCAAGGAGAGGCTTGTCTAAATCCAGCCAATAGGTTGATTCCCAAGATAAGGTAGGGATCAACAACTTTAAGCGCCTTGCGGGCATAGTCCCAAAATAGGATAAGGAATTGGATCTGTAAAACTTTGAGGGAACCTATTGTGATTGGTATCTAAGCAACTTGGTTACGTCCTAATCTTCTTCTTCTCAGACTGAAATGGTAATAAGGGTAGTATGGACATTAAGGATCATAAATAATAAGATTGCTTAATATGTTTGGTGAATGTATAACTTTCCTTACTTTGGATTATGGAATAGCGTAGTTTGAATCAATTTGTCTTGATCAATTCAGTTCAAGCCTTAAGTATATTAAATATTGGTTAAAGCTAGCCTAAGTCTAGCAAGGGACATTACATAAAGGCAGCAAATCAAGAAGACTTACAATTTCATACTCTTATAACAAAAAAAGGAGTATGAATTTGTTACTAGTCAATTTCATACTCTTATAACAAAAAAAGGAGTATGAATTTGTTACAAGTCATGTTTGTCGTTGCGCTAAAAGATTGACCATTTAATGCCCGATACAACCATATGACTTATAGAATTCACAGGAGGCGGTTAAGCCATGTTGCGTTAACGCGCGAGGGACACTGGCCCGCCGCTAACAATCCCCCTCCCAGCGTCACTCACCACAGCCTGCGGGGCTTCGAACCTGTGACCAAGCTCTGATACCACTTGTTACAAGTCATGTGTGATACCCACTCATGTTTTGCTTTTTAGTTTGTGATGTCGTACTCTTTTAGGCATTGGTTTCAATTGATTGGCCGAATTCTTTTAGGCTACTTTCATGAGAGCTACTATTCTTTCAGTTGATGGTGACTATTGATTATGATGTTATGGATATTATCATGATGTGATGATTTATGTTTTGATATGTTTAATCAGAAAGAATCTTTTGTTATAATGTTAGCTGTGTTTTGCTTTAAGTAATTCAACGTCATGGGACCCTTGAGTCGTGTAATCTATGTGAGTGTAAGACATGTGTATAAATGGTAACCGCTTCCGCATGAATGTATGTTTCTTTAAGTTTGTTATAATGTTAGTTGTGTTTTGCTTTAAGTAATTCAACGTCATGGGACCCTTGAGTCGTGTAATCTATGTGAGTGTAAGACATGTGTATAAATGGTAATCGCTTCTGCATGAATGTATGTTTTTTTAAGTTAACATAAAGAAACATACATTCATGCGGAAGAGATTACCATTTATACACATGTCTTACACTCACATAGATTACACGACTCAAGGGTCCCATGACATTGAATTACTTAAAGCAAAACACAACTAA
>MU224136.1:3464211-3532485 GCA_018584345.1 Thuja plicata | reverse complement strand
ATGTGCGAAAGGCTAGGTGGCAAAGCAAGTCGATAAGCAACTGGTCCTATCCTCTCTAGGATCTCAAACGGTCCCACAAAACGAGGTGCCAACTTCGAACCCTTTCCATAACGGATCAGACTCTTCCATGGGTGCACTCTCAGGAACACTCTATCTCCAACTACGAACTGCCTATCCCCCCTGTGAGCATCTGCATACTTCTTCTGTCTATCCTGTGCAGTCACTAAATGCTCACGAATCCTCACTACCTGCTGCTCCATGTCTCGAAGCATCTCAGGACCAAGAAGAATACGGTCCTCTAATCTGTCCCAGCTCAAAGGTGTACGGCAAGGACGGCCATACAACGCCTGAAAAGGTGCCATGCCAATGGAACTGTGATATCCGTTATTATATGCAAACTCCACTAGGTACAAGTAGTCCTCCCAGTGAGTCTGTCTATCCATGACATACATCCTCAACATGTCCTCCAGAACCTGGTTCACCCGCTCCGTCTGTCCATCAGTCTCAGGATGATACGCTGAACTGAAATTCAGTTCAGCACCTAAATCGTGTTGTAAAGATGTCCAAAAGGCTGAGGTAAAAACAGGATCTCGATCCGATATAATACGAAGAGGAATGCCATGAAGTCTCACAATGTCCTGCATGAAGACTCGGGCTACAAAAGTTGCTGTGTAAGATGATCTCATCGGTGAGAAATGAGCCACCTTGGTTAACCGATCAACAGTCACCATAATAGCATCGTGTCTGCGAGGAGTCATAGGCAATCCAACCATGAAATCCATAGATATAATGTCCCACTTCCGTGATGGAATGAGATTAGGCTGAAGAAGCCCTGCTGGATGCTGGTGATCTGCCTTGACCCTCTGACACTCTAAACACCTAGCCACAAAGTCTGCAATCTCCCTCTTCATACCAGCCCAATGATAGAGCTATCGAAGATCTGCGTGCATCTTCTTGACACCAGGATGTGCCTAATAGGGTGCATGATGAGCCTCGGATAACACTAATGTACGCAAGTCATCCAATGGTGGTACATAGATCCAGCCCATATGATGCCAAAGACCATCTGTCTCCAAAACATAACCAGAGAATCTGCCCTCTAATGGTCTCCCTGACTCTATCTCAGCTTTCACCTCCTGATACAATGTATCTCTAGGAAGTGACTGGAGTATCCTACTCCTCAAGTCCACGCTAAGAGTCAATGCTAGAACGGCCTGTCGCTTGCGACTCAATGCATCAGCAACCACGTTTTCCTTGCCCTGAATATACTTTGTCTCAAAGTCATATTCGCAAAGGAATTCCATCCACCTTCTCTGTCTAGCATTCAGATTAGGCTGGGTAAAGATATACTGAAGGCTACGATGATCGCCTCTAGCTGCGCGTGTCTCAGGAATAATTCCTGAATCAAATAGAGATGGATACAACATTGTTGGTACAGCACTTTGTACGAGGGCTTAATGCCCGCATTGTAGGGGACGTGAAGCTCTTTACCCAGCCTAATCTGAATGCTAGACAGAGAAGGTGGATGGAATTCCTTTGCAAATATGACTTTGAGATAAAGTACATTCAGGGCAAGGAAAACGTGGTTGCTGATCATTGAGTCGCAAGCGACATGTCGTTCTAGCATTGACTCTTAGCGTGGACTTGAGGAGTAGGATACTCCAGTCACTTCCTAGAAATACATTGTATCAGGAGGTGAAAGCTGAGATAGAGTCAGGGAGACCATTAGAGGGCAGATTCTCTGTTTATGTTTTGGAGACAAATGGTCTTTTGCGTCATATGGGCCGGATCTATGTACCACCATTGGATGACTTGCGTACATTAGTGTTATCCGAGGCTCACTGTGCACCCTATTCGGCACATCCTAGTGTCAAGAAGATGCATGCAGATCTTCGACAGCTCTATCATTGGGCTGGTATGAAGAGGGAGATTGCAGACTTTGTGGCTAGGTGTTTAGAGTGTCAGAGGGTCAAGGCGGATCACCAGCATCCAGCAGGGCTTCTTCAGCCTAATCTCATTCCATCATGGAAGTGGGACATTATATCTATGGATTTCATAGTTGGATTGCCTATGACTCCTCGCAGACACGATCCTATTATGGTGACCGTTGATCGGTTAACCAAGGTGGCTCATTTCTCACCGATGAGATCATCTTACATAGCAGCTTCTGTAGCCCGAGTCTTCATGCAGGACATTGTGAGACTTCATGGCATTCCTCTTCGTATTATATCGGATCGAGATCCTGTTTTTACCTCAGCCTTTTGGACATCTTTACAGCACGATTTAGGTGCTCAGCTGAATTTCAGTTCAGCGTATCATCCTAAGACTGATGGAGAGACGGAGCGGGTGAACCAGGTTTTGGAGGACATGTTGAGGATGTATGTCATGGACAGACAGACTCACTGGGAGGACTAGTTGTACCTAGTGGAGTTTGCATATAATAACGAATATCACAGTTCCATTGGCATGGCACCTTTTCAGGCATTGTATGGCCGTCCTTGCCGTACACCTTTGAGCTGGGACAGATTGGAGGATCGTATTCTTCTTGGTCCTGAGATTCCTGAGATGCTTTGAGACATGGAGCAACAGGTTGTGAGGATTCGTGAGCATTTAGTGACTACGCAGGATAGACAGAAGAAGTATGCAGATGCTCACAGGGTGGATAGGCAGTTCGTAGTTGGAGATAGAGTGTTCCTGAGAGTGCGCCCACGGAAGAGTCTGATCCGTGATGGAAAGGGTTCGAAGTTGGCACCTCGTTTTGTGGGACCATTTGAGATCCTAGAGAGGATAGGACCAGTTGCTTATCAACTTGCTTTGCCACCTAGCCTTTTGCGCATCCATGATGTTTTTCATGTTTCAGTTCTTAGGAGATATATACCTGACATTATGCATGTACTTGATTGGAATGCATTACAGGTCGAGGACGGGCAGCTGGCTTTGGAGCCAATACGTATTCTGGAGCAGTGGGGTGTGACCCTCAGGGCTCGCACCATAGAGTAGGTAAGGGTCCAATGGGACCCAAATGATGAGTCTTTAGCGACTTGGGAGGATGCAGCTAGATTACGGGGTTTATATCCCTACTTGTTTACGGGCTTCCAGGAGTAAGCCTAATCCTAGGGGGGGTGGATGTAATACCCACTCATGTTTTGCTTTTTAGTTTGTGATGTCGTACTCTTTTAGGCATTGGTTTCAGTTGATTGGCCGAATTCTTTTAGGCTACTTTCACGAGAGCTACTACTCTTTCAGTTGATGGTGACTATCGATTATGATGTTATGGATATTATCATGATGTGATGATTTATGTTTTGATATGTTTAATCAAATGGAATCTTTTGTTATAATGTTAGTTGTGTTTTGCTTTAAGTAATTCAACGTCATGGGACCCTTGAGTCATGTAATCTATGTGAGTGTAAGACATGTGTATAAATGGTAATCGCTTCCGCATGAATGTATGTTTCTTTATGTTAACTTAAAAAAAAAATTATTCAGCACACATACTGACATGTTCTAGGTTAATCTCTCTTGGGTTCCCTGGCGGGGCGTTACATCATGTTTGTCGTTGCGCTAAAAGATCGACCTTTTAATGCCCGATACAACCACACGACTTATAGAATACACAAGAGGCGGTTACGCCATGTCGCGTTATTCCGCGAGAGATGCTAGCCCGCTGCCAACAGAATTAAGTCCAAGCTGAAAGTATAATGGCGTTAAACCATAGCACTATACTTGTAAAAATCTGCTGAAAACTTATTAACAGTGAAAAAACATTTAATTGAACTATCCAGGAAAAGCTTTCTTCTGAATAGTAACAATACACTCACCTCTGTAATTTTTAAAGGATACGTAATTGGGGATTACCATGGTCATACTTGTTACTGAATAACAGTTGTATTAAATCGATCAGATTTCCACAATCCATAAGAATTTTCAACTTGATTTCTGGTTTTGATGCTAAAAAATTACACACAATCAAAACCAGAAATCAAGTTGAAAACAGTTGTATTACCAGCATTAACTGGGAACTTAATAAAAACTAATTCAAAACCAAAGAACCATATTCACTTGGCTCTAGTAAGCCTAAACTTGTTTGATGTTGCTGATGGTTAGGAAACCTAGAGTTATGATGTAGACATGACTTTATGTGAGCAGAGATGGCTTAGAATGTAAGGATGTAAAAATGTGTAGAGCTAGCACATTTATATATCTATATTAGAAGAAAGATTTCAATATGGTGTTTCTGGATTCGATTGTGTGAGTGTTTTTTACATCAACGTTTTGGATCACACTCCGTGAGCATTTTCTCCTTATGCTCTCTATTATCCTGATGATGGATCACAAAGTGTGATCCGAAACGTTGATATAAAAAAAACGCTCACACAATCGAATCCAGAAACAGCATATAGATATCTTATGGATTGTGGAAATCTACTCGCTCTTAGAAAGATTTCAATTTAAAATAACTAAACGACCATCTTGATAACAATTCTTATAAAATGATATCTTAATCAGATATAGAAGACCTACTCAGACTGCAATTAAAACCTCTGTCAATAACATAGAAGCTATGGATACAATTCCTTAATGTCTTTGCCATAACTGAGAAATACTTATATCTAGACCAGCGGGGTCAAATGATAGTTACAATTTTGAGTAGGGTGGTGAACTAGGACTGCACATATGACATGCCTGTTGTTAGTGTTTGTAGCTGCAGGGAGACATTTTTCTCTTACCTGCGATGGCTTCATCAATTCCGCAATTGTATATGTGATGTCTTTACTCAGTGATGTGACTTAGACTGTGAAGACTTGAAGAGTTTTCAGCAAATTGTTCTTGGGTACCGTCGGTTATCTTCTACTCATATGCGTGCATGGCTGTTACAATGTTCGTGGCTTCAATACTGTTACGGTTCATCCATGTGATGGATTCCGTCCTTTGGTTCATCCATGTGATGGATTCCATCCTTTGGTTCATCCATGTCATTCATTGAAGTCAATGAAGAATAAGGAATGACACATTATAATTGTCGTCGGTTGAAGTATTCGGTATTCATACATCCAAGTGTCTTTCTTTCTTTCAGATCGTCATCAGTATTAAAGAGTTTTCTTTAATTCAGAGCTTTTTGGGAATTCTAAGGGTCATCATATATGTAACTGCCGCCTTGGTCTCATGCGTGTGTGGCTGTAAAGTAACAAATACAAAAATATCGAAGTCACCGGTATGTGGTGTAAAAAGTTATGTTGTAGCATTTTTATTGGTTCTCTGTCGCAGGTATCCAAGAGGTCATGATTTGTGAAAGAACAGGTTTCTATTGAGAAGACGGAAGTTGGTGTTTGTGAATGCTATCAGCATGGTGTACTTACGGGCATGATTTTTGCATGCATTATATAGTAATCATCCTGTGACCTGTTGCATTATATAGTAATCATCGTGTGACCTATTGTTGGTGATTAAAAAGAAGTTCATATTCTGACGATGTTTGTTTTGTGATAACAGCCTCTGTGAAGAAGTCGTTCATTTGACTTAGCTTGTGAAGCATTACATTGTATGTTATGATTATCAATAAAGGATAGATTTTTCGGGTGTGGCTGGGTTTTTCCCTCAGGCTGGAGGGTTTTCCTAGGATAAACTATTGTGTTATCTGCTGGAGGGTTTTCCTAGGATAAACTATTGTGTTATCTGCTCTTGTGTGTTTTTAAGATTTTGAATGTTGTTTCTTGCTATTCTGGTTCAAAAACATTAACACGTGTTTAAAATAATCCTTGGCCAAGGTGGCACATTTCTTAGCAAGCGTTTGTCCATTCATAAGACCTGGCTCAGTAAGGTCATACTAGATAGGAGATAACCTAGTGTGTGACCGACTAGAGTAGTGTGGGGCCTAAACACCGGAGCTCAGATGGCATAGATTTATCGGATGTTACACCCTCAAGCAGGGCAGGGCCATTCTCCGGTTGGAGGATGTGTGGGAAACCATTTGGTTCGTGGTTGGGGGTAAAGTACCTTGATGATGCTCCCCCTCTCTGGACGTTTGTTAGATGTACTTGGAAACACCTCGACATATTACATAATTGTATTAGGTTTTTTGTCTTCCCTTCAGTACTTGTTTGCTTATTGCTATCAGTAGTGATAGAGATATAAGTATGTTTCGATTTCCAATTTCATAAAATTACTTGCTGCAAATATGAAATGATGTATATTTAAGTTGATCAGCTCTTGTAATTTACTCTATTTTCAAAAAAAAAGTTATTGCTATCTACGTAGTATTTGTTCTCAACAAATAATGTTGAATTTTTGTTTCTTGCATAGTAGTTGCATGTTACAGATAGGTACAACATTGCATTCCAAAGAATCTTCTTGGATTGAAATATGAAGGATACCGTTGTGGATAAATTTGGCAGCTTCAAAATGTCAATGAATCACAACCTAACCACTCTTTTAAGACAAGTAAAAGGGCACTCGTACATGATGGTGCTTACATGAGCAAGGTTCTATCCACCTGCAACCTTTTGTAATCAAAGTTATATCACAAATAAACATTTTTTTAATATTTTGGCATTCTTTCACAGCTATATATTATGTTTTATAATAACAAATATTGTACTGATTTTCTGTTCGATGTCAATAAGTAGTGAGTTCTTAAAATGAGCAAAACTACAGTACATACTCATTTATCCACTCAATTAAGTGTAAATAGTTGGCTGCAAAAAGGCAGAAGAGTTGGTTAAGGTGAGTGCCAACTTGTGCCTCTTATCACATAAGAAAATCAACAAGAAGAAAGGGGAAATGAAGAATTGGGACATAACATGTGAGTATGCCAACTTGGATGCATATGTTGCAAGGTTTTACAGTCTCTTTCAATGATGAGAAGGCTCCTACACAGGATGTAGCTAATCAAAGTAGTACAGCAGTTGCTTGTAATTCAAATGAACCAAGTGATGTCTTCAATGCTCTCAATGAAAACCAGAAGAAGATTATTGATTGTTTTTTGTATTGATCTGACATTTGACATTGAATTATCAATTATCTTCATCACCATCAATTGTGTATTCAATTATGTAAATATTTTTAACATTTATTTTATTTATATATACATACTGGATGGTCGTACCGAACTTTGAGAAAAAAATTGCCATACCAGCAAACTCAAACCTGATCCGTACCCAAATCAGTAACTTAGTCAACAATAGTTAAGCTAAGTAACTGGCTGCAAATGTGTGAATGCACCAGTAATTAGATTTGATTCATGCTCGACAACATTTTTATGCAAACACTACTATAGAATTATTATGGTAAATATACTCTTACAATCTATTCATGGCTGTGGTTTTCTTCTTATTTCAATCTTGTTGTTTCTAAACTTCTATGGATGTTCAACATTAGGAAAGTTTCTGAAGTTCCATCGTAAAATCTATTTGCCCAGAATCTGGTTGCTGAAGCTAAGACATGATCTTTCAGTTTGAAGAATACCATTTCCATCCGTTGAACCAAATTATAAAATATTGTAAAGTAAGGAATTACCATCATGTATTTTTCGATCATTGTACAAGTATATTGCAATTAATAAATTAAGTATTTAAGCAATGCAAATCTTGTATTTATATTTTAGTTAATTACAATTGCTAACCTTACATATGATTCGACTGTCGTGGTCAATATGTATTGGCTGGATTGTCCTATTCGAAGCCCTTCATCTATAAGGCCGTTGAATATTCAATGTAAGTTTGTCTTGAGCATTCTTGGAGACCATGTAGTTTACTATGGACCACAATGAAGATATATACCTTTTTCATGCTATGCTGAGTATGTTTATGTATATGATGATTTTAGACATATTTTTGCATAATTAAATTTCATATTTATTAGTGGTAAATAGATTGTTATAAGTTTGATAATATAACTCTGCCTTCATTTTTCATTCAATTTCCTTCGATGAGGAGCTTGTACTGTATTATCATCCCTCATCACAACTATCAATACCTCAGAGCTGCAAACGGTCTCAGACTTCTAAAAATTTAGAAAATGAAATATAAAGGAAAATTATTTATGAAAAAATAAGTCAATCAGCAGGAGAGCACAAAGTAACAAAGGAGTTGAGTGATTTTTCCCAAAAGGAAACCAAAAGAGACATCAGTTAACATACAATAAATTGGATGACAACCTTGTGCCAGAAAAATTCATAGAACAATTGATGGTGTGCTACTAAATTTCCATCAAGACCAGAGCTAAGAAAAATTGAGTACTATTCAACTGCTGAAAAATCAGACCAACAAACTGATCCAGAAGATAAAGAGGACGACAGCTCTACAGAAGGGTCGGAGAAGGAGCAGGAATGTGGGGGCATACTTGCCCAACTATTTATTTTTCAGAAGGTTGAAACCAGCCTTAGCCAAGACAACCTAAGGCTGTGCACTGGTAGCATAAGAATGTTGGGAATGTGAAGTCCAATGGTCAACTGACTCTTTGACTTCTCCCAACCCTTCATTTTGTAGTCACTTATAAGTGTATAAAGAGATGTGTACAGGTTGTGTACTGGTGTATTAGTGATAATGATTAATAGAATAGTTCCCTGCTTTCCCATGGATGTAGTCAATTAATGGTGAACGACGTAATTCGCGGTGTTCTGTGTTGTGTTGTGTTTGTCTCTATTTTTCTTTCTGCTGTTTTATGTTGTTAAATAGGTTGTCTCTGCTCGTTTTATAATTCACAATTGGTATCAAAGCTTGGTTAGATTGAGCAGAGATGGAAGAAGATAATGAAGCCAATTTGACCATTGCAGAATTTCTGAGCACTTTAAAATTTGAGGAATTAAACTCAGCAAAGAGGAGTGTTGTGAAAGCGAAAGTTGAAGCAAGGCGTCGTGTACATTGGTGGGATAGAGTTAAGGTGGCTGGTACCGAATTTAATATGGAAGAGGAGGAAGAAGGGGATGCAGTAGAGAGAGAGATTGACAAGAAATGGTCTCTTACACTACCCCCAAGTCTTTGGTAAAGAATTTGCCACAGGCTGTAGAGTTTGCCTCCCGAGATGAGGAGGATGCCTCCCAAGATGAGGAGAATGCAACCTGCAATCAGGTGGTAGGGCACGAAGTCTTGATAGCGGCTGAGAGGAGAGGCTTGTGTATTGACCAAGAAGAGGGTCAGGAAGCCCAAGTTGTCCGGCCTGGAGATGAGGAGGCACAAAATCAGTTGGTTTTAAAGGAAGCGCGGATAGAAAAAGAGATTGCAAGGCTGAAGGGGGAGAATTTGTTTCTCACAGAGCGACTATTTTCTATGAAACAAGAAATGGGGGATTTGCGATGCCATATGATGAATTTAAAAAATAGAAACCCTTGGCAGGAAGTTGATTTACCATACCACCAGGAAGAGGGCCAACACACCTACATAACTAGTTATTTGCAAGAGGCTTTTGAGGGTAGCAATGTGGACCATTTTGCACCTATGGAATACAGTGTGGAGCTGCCTGAGAGGGAAGATGAATCAAAGGATTTTCTTGCTTGTGACGATGCTGTGTATGAGAAGTTTTTTGGAGGAGGAACATGTTGTTTTGGTTTGGGAACTAAAGAACAAATTGATTTATTATTGCTTGCGGAGAAGGTAAATGAAATGAAACAAGTGCTGACTGTTCTGGATGAGTTATTTGTTGAAGGTATGCGACAGAGAGATGAATTTATTTCTGATTGTGGATTAATGTATAAGTTTGTGCCTGAAAAAGTAGTTTTTGAAGATGACTTTGTCAAGAAAATTATTAATTCTGCCTTGGCATGGAGAAGATTAATTTGTAGTGTTTGTGAACAGAATTTGGCCAAGTTGAAATCTTCGATAGGCCTGGTTGTAATGTAAATTTAGAAGTGGAAATGCAAGGGATGTTACAATACATGGCTGTACCGGTTGGACTTCAAGGGGGAGATTGTTGGGAATGTGAAGTCCAATGGTCACCTGACCCTTTGGCTTCTCCCAACCCTTCATTTTGTAGTCACTCATGAATGTATAAAGAGATGTGTACAGGCTGTGTACTGGTGTATTAGTGATAATGATTAATGGAATAGTTCCCTGCTTTCTCGTGGATGTAGCCAATTAATGGTGAACCACGTAATTCGCGGTGATCTGTGTTGTGTTGTGTTTGTCACTATTTAGTATTTTTCTATCTGCTGTTTTATGTTGTTAAATAGGTTGTCTCTGCTCGTTTTATAATTCACAAAGTACACCAATACAAACTATCCCAACAATCAGTTTTATGAGATTTGTCAGATGACCAGTTATGTGGCATCATATTAAATTGAAAGGATCAAAATAAGGAATTCAAACAATCGACCTATTAAATTGACCCAAACAGAAAATTCAAAGAAACCTGTCACGGAGTGGTACATGGTGTGTTTCACCTGTCTACGTATAACCCCATCCCCTACCCCAAAAAATAATAGAGAAGAGAGTGGAATGGAGATTCACTAGGGATTTATTTAGTCTCCCTAAGCGAAAGGGGCTTATGATACTCTCCCTAAAGAAAGGATTTTATTATATGAGGATTTTTGAGTCACATAATCAATTCCATGATGTCTATTTTTAAGGCCTGTTGGGAATTCACCATGAACATGCTCTTATGTGCTACAGTAGAGTATGTTCAGAGTATGTTTTGGAGAACTGGTTCCCTGTACAAAATCCTATAGAAAGGGAGAGTGTTTTAAGCGTTGTCATTGCGTTGTTGTGACTACAAAGGGATTCATGATAATCTCTCTACACAAAAGGGGTTCACGATAGTCTCCCTAAACAAAAGAGATTCATGATATGAGGATTTTTGAGTCCTAGAATCAACTCCAAGATTATCTACAATATGCCAATCAGATTTGAGGGGTTTGGCATATTTTTATAATCTTATATAAAGGAAAATCTTTTCAAAATTTTCAACCACGGAAGAATAGGGAATTCTTTCTAAAATTTTCAAGCACAGAAGAGTCGAGGGAGACCCAGCAAGCAAAATCCCTAAACAAAACAGAGATATTTAGTCCTTGCTACCCTGTTTTCATTGGTTGGTGCAGTCAATATAAGAGAAACAAAGGATTCATTTGATCATAATTTTCCCGGGCTTAAATTTTGTAAGGCAAAATTCGTTGGATTTAAACTCTTCTATAGCAGTGAATTTTGCTAGCATGGCTCCCAGCGTTTGGCAAATAAAAGTAAAAGCAAAACAAAGTGAGCATCTCTGACCTTATGGAAACGTTCCTATCGGCTGCGCGCTGGAGGGATTTGAAGACAGACAGGCCAACGGGTGCCCTGAATCTTTCCAAATCAGCTGCAGAGTAGCCATAATCACCAGAATTCGGATTATTAGGCTGGGCCAGCAGCTCCCAGTACTGCGCTATTATATCCAATTTGCCGCTGCTGTTGCCAGCAATCCACCGTAACACATCCCCTGCACCATTGCAACCCACAATTGTAGGAAAAAGTATCCTGAACTTGGAAATGATTAGATTCTAAGCAGTTACAGTCCTACCTGAAGATAGCACTCCAGGTACTCTCTTCAGCTCTGGCATGTCCGTCGGAATGGACTGAACGAGCCATGATTTGCACGTCGCCTCACTCGCAATTGAATATGAAAATGAACACAACAACAATAGCACCCACATATACTTCATTTTTGCATGCTCGGAGTACATTTCACAATTTTGGGTGTATTTGAGAACAGTGAATATATCTTAATTGTAGCTTATTCCACCATTTCATTGCAGCGATTTTTTCTTTTTATCAGATGTCTCCGAATTGCAGCGATTTTATTGCAATAAATTTAGGCAAAAATTCAAGTCAACTACTCAATCAGAGTATTTTTCATTCAGTTTGAGGAAATCTTTATTATAAATAATAATTTATAGCAATGGATTTAGGAAGAATTGAAGTCAACTATTCAATTATAGAATATTTCAGTTTGAGGAGATCTTTAAAAATAATCTTTATAGCAATGAATTTAGGCTAGAATTGAAGTCTACTGCTCAATCATAGTATGTTTCAGTTTAAGGAAATCTGTAAAAATAAAAATAATAATATGATTTAAGGAAATCTTTAATTATTATTTTAAATTATATTATATTAGAAACATATTATAGTTGTTCATTATTGAGATGTGATTATATTATTTTTTTAACATTTCGTATGTTTTTATATTTTCATTTAATTTTTTATAAATTAAAAATATTTTTAGTATCAAGTGTCATTATCATATTATTTTTCTATATTTCTATCAAATTTTTTAAACAAAAAAATTATTAAAATTATTTCATTATTATTATCATATCAAACTAAATAGATTTTATGTAGGGATACTTTCAATCTCTATAATTAATAATATTATTTTTAATCTATTATTAGATTATTATTTTATTAAATTATATTTGTGTATGGTAAATATAAAATAATGTAGAAAGATAAACCATCAACTTTTGGCTACAATTTATTATTTATTCTTTTTATAGGAATATCTTTCAATATTATCTTCTTTAAGATATTTTATCTTTTTTAATGTTTCAAAAAAGCGAAAAAAATTATTAGAAAAAAAAAAGATAAATATTAATTAAATTACCCATAAAAAAACTATTTTCAATAATAAGATTATAATGATTTTGTATTATTTAAAAAATTAAAATATATATATTTAAATGTCAATCTATATTTTATTCTTATATTCTTTTTTATAAGAATATCTTTGAATATTTGCATAAACATATATTAATCATGTTTTTTTTTTCTTTTAAAAGAGCAGTTTGAGATTCACATGCATTCCACCAACAAGAAACAAGAGTATGAGTATTCAATATCACTTTCAAAAGTGGCTCAAACACGAGTTAGCAAACTACAAATTTGATCGGGTATCTATAGCATCTTCTTTTTTATTTCAGTATATTACACATTGTGCTAATATTTTGGTAAAAATTTTGATTAAATGTGCATACATTTATTGATGGTTTTCCACAATTTTGAAGACCATTCATTCTGATTTGCTAAAATATTGGATGAATAGGCATTCTTCCATAAACAAAGAGAATTATCCAACTAGTCTTACTCTCTTTGCAATATTCAAATTTTGAGGAATGAAATTAACCCTTGCGTGTGAGGATCAATTAGAGGGAACACATGATCTTAAACTTTTCCACTCCCGATCCACAAACCATGGTTGCAGCTTAATTGCATGTATCATCTTTGTTTTCAAGTTCATACACATTTTCTTGAATGTTTCTAATTTGAGTTGAGGTTTTATAAATTCTTTTCTAATAAATTATAAATATTCTACCACTAAATCAATGTATTCAATGAAATAAAAACCAATTATATCATATTAAATTCATGCACCGTGTTTGATGTTTGCACATTTTGCATGCATGTCTATCGAAGATTTCACAACTGCAATATTCAAACCTTCCCTATCTTCTTGACAAATGCTTTTGCTCTGAATAAGGCTCCCACAATGGTTGAGGACATTAGATTTGGTTTTATTCCATTAAATCTATTTTACGATCTCTAAGTATTTTTATGAAATGATAAATACTAACAAAAGATATTATAATTAATTAAATTATAAATATTTTAACTAATATGGAAAATTTACTTTTTGTATAAAAAATTTATTTTTTATTTTTTCACATTTAAATTCTAACTATAGTTTCCTATCGGCTTATCCCTTGAACCTCCTTAGGTGCAAGTGCTAGTTATTAAGATTATATTATATTTTTATATAGTATATATTTAAAACAATATAGAAAATATTTTTAATTTCTAAATTTAAGATAGAGTGGAAAAAAATTCTACATCAGATTATGCCTCGGGGTATCACAAAATAATAGTATTGGTTCTATTAGACCACCTAATATGTTAAAAGGATAGCAATCAATGTATAATTAAGAGATACTACTTTGATATCCTAATCCTTGGATGTTTAGCCAACATAAACAATGAAGTGTGGGTGTATGTAAAAAGTCTCAAAAAATGATAATGACATCCAATCAAAAGTTTGTGCTTTCACTAAATAACTCCAAATCATTCATATCCCTTGGTTGATTGTCAATTGGCACATCCATGTTTGATCTAACTTCCTTATAAGTTGCATTATTGCATTCATTTGTACGTTATTTGGTCCTAGTTTGCTTCTTAGGCTTCAAGTGTTGTTCATCTCTTAGATCTCTTTCATTATACCTTTTGACGAATTCTAGAAGGCCTTGAAGAAAGGGTTGATTATATTTTTTATTATTTGCCCAAGTTTGTCCGTAGAGAATCTTGGAACAGTGATAAGTCCTTCCTCAAGTAGATTTTTGAACTTCCTTTTGGACATTTGAATGGTGACAATGACCTGCAAGATAACATTTAAAGATATGAGTTTGTTAGTAAACACAGTAAGCACCCTTCCTTCCCCTTGGAATTTTTCCTTGTTTCGATAAACCCAAATTTGCCAAAGAATTTCAATAGATAGCAAAAGCCAGGAGATATTAAGCTCTTTAGATAATCTTTTAATATTACCAAATAAAATCTCAGACAAATTTATTCTAACATTCTACCCAATGAGGTCAAAACAAAAAATGTTTTAAATCTCTTTCGCTATGAAGCAATAAAAGAAAGATATGATTAATAAAACAGGGAATTCAGCAAATATTACACATATCTAAATCATTAAATTCTGCAATTTATATGTAAGCCTCTGAAGAAGGAGAAGCCATCTTAAGTGCACTTTCTTTAGCTCTAGTATGTTGTTTTGAGAGCCACAAAAGATACATTGTCATTCTTTATTAGAGAGGTTCAACTTCCAACAATTGTTAAGATGGGTAAATATATAATTATTATAATTGCACAAAGTTGTAAATAATCTTTGGATTAATCTTACTCATCTCGATACCATCTGACCAAGACACATCATTATACCAGACAACATTAGGAAGAACACTCTTAGGAAAGTTGAGGGAAGAGAAGGCCTCCTTGAGCATCGAGTAGATTCTCCATTAAGTGTTGGGAAGATCAGATTACTCTCTTAACACATCTCAATATTTAAGCTAACCATTAATACTGATGTCTTGGAAATCTTTAATACCTTTTTTGTTCTAATTCCTAGCAAAGCAACCCTGCAACAAGGTCATAGGCTTATCTCTATAATTAAGGTTCCACCAAATGGATTTATTCATAATAATCTTATCATTTATGATTATGATGTTATTAGTGAATAGGTTTCTCACAACTTCCCAAGCCTTCCAAAAGATCTTGAAAACATTGGAGTCTATAAGAGACACTAGTAATGATCCTACTAAGATATCACCAAAAGGGAGCCCCTTCTAGGACTTGGCTTGTTTGGGCAAAAATATGCTAATGTTATTCTGAACCAATATTTTCCATAGTTCTTGACCTTTAATAACTTTAAATATCTATTTACTACTAAATCCATGCCATGAATTCTTAGATTTTTTTAGACACAATCCTCCCCATTTCTTTCCATAGTGCACTAGTACCACTTAAATGAGTGTTGTTTTATTTTACCTTTTCCATCAAACCAGAGGAATTTCCTTTTTTTTTTAATTTTTAGATATCATCAATTTGTTATCCATTGAATAACCAAAGAAAGGAGTAATAGAGATTGTAAGAGGGAAGAATCTTTTGAAAAAATGAATTCTACCTACCATAGACATATACTATTTATTCCACTTACGGATCTTACCTTCACTCTTGCTCTTAATCCACATCCACATACTTTTAGGTAAGGATTGATGGAAAATGAGATGTCAAGATATCTAACTTGTTTAGAGGACCCCCCCCCCCCAACTGAATTCATATTTGGAAAACAAAGGAGGAGACACATTGTTCTTTCTCAACATAACATATTTGGAAGAGGACAATTTAGCCACTAACACCAAACAAAAGGTATTAAGCTTAGTCATTAGTGAGTCCATATTAGCCTCTTCTATGTTCATGAAGAGGGCACTTTCATTAGCAAATTTTAAGTTAATCAAATGTGCTGATAAACATTTCCAACATGAATCTTTTAGATTTGGAGCCATTTACATCAATCTAATCCTCAACATCATTCAACAAAATTTTAACCCTATGATAGAAATTTCTAGGAAACCCAAAGGCCTAGGAATTCAAGAGAAGGAAGCAATAGGCTTTCTCAAAGTCTATAAGAAACATACAAGCATTATAATTCTCATCTTTTTCCTAATTCATAGCTTCCTAGCTAGTTACCAAGTTTTCAAGAATGTGTCTTCCTTTTATGAAGCCTATATGAGTATTACTAATAAATTTGAGGAGGATATCAATCAATATTGCCAAAATTTTGGCCAATAACTTTTATGAGACATTAAGAAGGGTAATGGATCTCCAAGTTTTTATAAAAGCTTTGTCTCCCTTTCTGGGAAGTAGTTTAATTATTCCTCTGTTTATATCACTTCTCAAGGAACCTCTACTTTCAGCTTCCTTATAAAATGCAGAAGATCTTTGCAAATCTAATATAAGTTAGCTTTGTAAAATTCTAGAGGGAGTCTGTGAGATTCTTATCTTTCTGGAGGATTTTAAGAATATTTTGGATTTCAAGCAAGGAAATATCTTTTTCAAGTGAAGAAATATCCTCATTGGATGACTTTTCAGGAATAATAGATCTATTGAATTCTCTAGCTTAGTGACACTTTGGTTCTCTATCCTCGGCAATAAATTTTTTAAGAAAATGCCAAAAACATATCTTTTACTTTATTTTGCTCTTGCACAACTTGATTCTCATTAGAAATCTTTCTATTTCTCTCTCTAGCTTGTTTACTCTTTAGGATATTAAAAAATAACTTTGTACCTGGTCTATCCAATTTTGCTTAGATTTGACTCATTCCTTTTATTTTCTGATTTTGAATTCTTCTTAATTCATAATTAATATTAACCAACTCATTATTGACATCTTGTCTAGAGGGGTTTTCCTGTAAGCTTTTTCCTACCTCAAGAAGCTTGTCATTCAAATAAAATTCAATTTTGGTACTGTCCATAGATTTCTTTTTTCCAATAGTTTAAAAAATAATTTTGCAACTATTGATATTAGCATTCCAATTTTCAATAGTTGTCTTATCTTTTATAATCCACTAGTTAATTTGTCTTAACATGATGATTGCATTGTAGTAGTCTTCATCCTTTAATAGATAAACACTAAGCAATATTTTATCAAAGATGCTAGAGACATTTCTATTATGATTACTGAACTAAATCTCAACAATGATAAGATGGTGGTCATATAGAGTGGAAGGATGCACTCTTACTCAACACCCTCCCTCCTCAAGTTGGAAGCTTAAACAATCCTTATTAACATAAAATCTATCAAGTCTATTGTATATCTTTCACTATCTTGCTAGTAATTACACCAAGTATACCAAATGCTATTATGGATATATTTCCTTCCTTCAAGGGTATCAAAGAGTTTAAGTTTTGACTTTAACCTCTCCGATATATTTTATTTCCTTCTTTTTTATCTTCCTGGTTTTCTATCATACTAAAATCCCCACCAATAATCTAGGGGATGTCTTTCAAATTGTACAAGCATTTCCATAAGTTTGGTTTTTTCCCTATAATCATTGGAGGCATATATGGAGTAGATTCCAAAGGTTTCCTCATCCTCAATAATGATCCAAATATTTTTATTACAATGAGAGACACCAAATTCCTTAACATACTATGCCCATTTTTTGACAAGCAAGATAAAATCCTCCTTTCCCTTTTTCATGTTTGGTGGTGTAGTATGAAGGATCATTCCAGATAAATATATCATCCATGTTTCTAACTATGTTTAAAAAATCTTTTGACAATGTATTACATATCAAGGGATTATTGCCCCCTTATATTCCAAGAAATGCAATGTAGCCCCATTGATTACTTAATCAAAAAAATACATAGTTACCCCAAATCTATCAAATAATTTAGGGAGTTTGTTATCAATCTATTTCCTTTTGGAATTCAGTCTAGGGGAGTCTATAACTTTATTCTTTCTTTTGTTCACAACATGACTTGTTGGTAGTGTGCCAATGTCCCTCGCAGGGATTCACGACATGGTTTAACAACTTCTTGTGTCTTCTATAAGTCTGGTGGTTGTTTCAGGCATTAACAGGCTGATCTTTTGGTGCAACAACAACCCTATCTTGTAACAAGTGGTATCAGAGCTTGGTCACATGTTCGAATCATGCAGGCCGTGGTGAGTGACGTTGGGAGGGGGATTATTGGCAGTGCACCAGTGTCCCTCACGCGGATTCGCGACATGTTTTAATAGCCTCATGCGTCTTCTATAAGTATAGTTGTTGTATTGGGCATTAACAGGTTGATCTTTTGGTGCAACGACAACCCTAGCTTGTAACAAGACTAAGTTTGTCCATGCCTAAAAATTTTGTCTAGAGAGGAAGAGCCAATCTTGAAAGGTTAGTCCTTTTCAATCAAGTCCAAAATAGGAATTTTCCCAGTATCTTGTATAGGGACTAATGCCAAGGAAAACTCTTTGGGAGGAAGGGGATCTTGGGATCTATCCTGATCCTTCAAAGCCACATTTTCTCCATTAGCCCCAACTTACAAGTCCTCACTAGAGTTCAAACTAGGAGAGATGGGGTCACCTTTCCCAATCTCTACTAATGATTGCAACGCCTAGTCCATGTTGGAATTATCAAAAGAAGGGATTGTAGAACTCTTCAAAGGTTTGTCATTCGCAACACCTTCAAGTGTGGATTTATGATTTGATATCTTCTTGTGTTTATTATTCAACACATCAAGATCCAAATTTGAATCCTTGATTACTTCCCACTCCTCAATAAAATCAAATATATTGGATATAGATAGATAAGTCAAAGATTTAGGTGGGGCTAAGTGATTGAGTAGTAGGACTTTCTAGGCTCTTGTCATTCTTTCCTTTATTTTGTAATTTCAAGGCAATGTTCCTAACCAACTAGAGGAATGAGAGCTAGATTTATCTTTGTTGGATTCACTAGATTTGGTCTCATTGGATTTATAAATGTTGGGAAACATTTTATAGGTTTTAACATCACTATTAATAATCTTGGAGGAGGCTTTCTCTTCCTTGTTTTGGGCAATTTTTTTCTTGATCTCCTCAATGACCAATTGTTGTGAATTCTTGTTTCTAGGTCTACCCCTATTAGGATCAGCTCTAAGGGGTGGTTCCAAAGGGGGAATAAAAAAGGATGTAATAATAATAGATTTAGAGTCAAGGAGATTGAGGGCCAGTTCACACCCTCAAGATCAAAGACTTCGACAATGAAAAATGGAGTGTTTACTTGGAGATCAGGCTTGGGAGAGGGAGAAGTATAGGAAGAGGGAGAAAGAGAAGATGAAGTGGGAGAGAAATCTAGGAGATTAGAGGTAGACTCTTTAGGTTCCAACACATCATTTCCTCGTGAAGCAACCAATTTTTATTTCTAAGGAACTTATTTAGTAGCCTTGATAAGAATAGGGTAGTTATTGCATATGAGACCTTCTATATGGAAAAGGAAATAGATATCCTTGCCTCTAAGCACTTCAATATCAAACAAAAAAAGAATATCCTCCATATTGACTTTGGTTTTGTTAGGAATATCGACTCCAAGGTTCATAGAAATAAGCAGCCTAACGTCTAGGTGAGGCAAGGTAACCCTAATGTTGTTCATCCTCAAAATGTTTCCAATGGAGGAAAGGAGATACAAAATCAAAGATCAAAATAGAGGAGGGATGTCTCTAACGGTAACTCATCTATGGAAAGACAACACCAAAATCTCATCATAGGACTCTAAAAGCACAATTGCCTATATTCCAAAATTGCTTATTAGAAACAATTTCTTACATATTAGAATCCTTAATAAATAATAAATATGCCTCTTTCCACCATATTATAGAATGAAAATGTGTATTCCTATATTTTTAAATCACACATTTTTTTAACTAGTTTCAAGGAACTTTATAGCAATGACCTTGGTAATGTCCATTGTCACTAGAAAAACATCAATGTTTTTAAGTCTTTCTTTTTCTTTATATATTACATAAAGAAAACTATCAATGTGACTTTAACCTTGAAAATCCTTCGACATTCATGTGCCTTGAAGTTCCTTTGAAAGTGTTTCCTAACACGTGAGAGAAAAATATTAAACATTTGTACTTTATGAAAAATTGTAATTGCATTTTCAAGAGGTGAATATGCATCAATGATTGTGATAAGTTGATGCAGGGGCATCTTGGGTTCATTGCAATTTTGCATCATCAAAAAACATTGGAGTTTTTTTTGTTCCTGGTCACCGGTTGCATTGTTTCCTATTGCGGTTGATTTTTACAGATCCTTGGCGATTACGGTTGTAGATTTGTGTTCAAGAGATCATTAGGAAGATTTTCCCATGATCTCAACTCATTTGGAGTTATCACACCCAAGTTATGTTGGATTATTTGGTTGTGTTTAAAATGTGTTCTTCATGTTTCTGAACTTATCAGTGTTTGGATCTTTGGTTGGATTTCCTTGATCGGCAATGCTTGTGGCTCATTTTCACATGTGGCTATGTGTTTGGTTGACCTATTGGTATGATCACTCCTTGTGATTTAATCATTGGTTAAATGTCTATTGATCTGAGGCCGACTATGTAGTTAGTTGGTAACACGTTTTGTTTGTCTTGGAAAATGTAATCTTGAGGTCGACCTGTTTGCTCGCGGTCATGTATAAATGTTAGATCTTGGTCCTTGTTTTGGAGGAAGCTAGAGGAAGTCAGGAGAGTTAGTTAGGCTTGAAGAAGGCTGATTTGTAGTCATAGGTCAGGAAGAATAAGTAGGTTTTCTTTGTAATAAGACCCTCGTATTGGAGCTGGGCATGTTGACTGCGATTGCAGAACTTTGTAATTGTTTTACCTGTTAATGAAAAGGTTGCATGTGTGTTCCATACTCTAGATTTGTGTTTTTAATTCTTGAAATCTTTGAGTTTCTACTGTGTAACTCTTGCTTCAAGGTTGGATTGTTCATTTTCTTGGACCCTCTTACCTTGACCATGACGGGTGGTATCAGAGCAAAGGTTTTCGATTGCGGTGAATAGATCGTGTCTCGTAAGTGTGTGATTCCTTATTTGGTTTGTTGTGGGGTAGCAGAATAAGGATCTGGCTCATGGTTGCATAGGATTCATTTGAGATGGCTAGGAGAGGTGGATGAGGTGAAAACCCTAATGTTGTTGAAATGTTGAGACAAATTGTTGCTAGATTGTAAGCGATTGAAATGGCCCAGTGGAGAGGTCGACATATGGAAGAAGTAAGTGATGTTGAAGAAGAAATTGAAGAATACGTTGAAGGAGAAGCCCAAGAATAACTTGAATTGTATCAAGGAGAGGAAAGGTTTATTAAAGCTCTTTAGGGTTAATACAAGATCACATTGTAATCCACCATATAATCATGACAGAATGGATGCAAATGAGTTGTTGAATTGGATCTCATCTATGGACAAATACTTTGATTTCGAAGGTACTGATGAAGACAAGAAGGTAAATTATGCTTGTACTAATTTAAGAGGTCATGCTTCACTTTGGTGGGATCATTTGCAGAATGATAGGAGGAGTAGAGGTAAAGAGAAGATCAAATCTTGGGATAGGATGGTGAACAAGATGAAGGAAAAGTTCTTACCCTCTAATTATCAAGTCATCTTGATCATAAGATTGCATAATTTGAGACCAAAAAAGGATATGAATGTGAAGCAATTGACCGAGGAGTTCTACAAGTTGGATATCAGATCTGGTTTTAAGGAGGACAAAGTAGAGAGAGTTGCAAGATACCTGAATGGTTTGAGGATGTCAATACAAGAAGAGCTTAATATGGTCAAGATTGGGAATGTGGAAGATTCTTACCAGTATTCCCTAAAAGGTTGAAGATAAGTTAAGTAGAAGACAAGAACAAAGGAAAAGAGGCAGAGGTGGAAGATTCCAGAGACATAGATGTGCTAGATCGGTTGGTGACTTTGATAAAGGGAAGACAAAGGAGAAAACTCCTGAAAGGAATTCTTACAGAGATGGTTATAGGAACGAGGGTTACCAAAGAGGTTTTAAAAGGGTGTTTAAGGCACTTGTTTCAAGTGTGGTGGAGAAGGTCATAGGGCCTTTAAATGCAAACAAGGTGGGTCTGAAAAGAGGAATGAAACTAGTAGAAGGATAGCTCTTGTGGAAGAAGAGGGATCTTCTAAAATGGTTAACAACAATCAGGATGGAAAGGGAAAAACATTGATCATGAGGATAACCTTGTACCTATATGTGTGAATTTGGGTAAGCCTGCAAAATGCAAACACACACACTTCAATGATTCATTAAGTGGTTAGTGGGTTAGAAAACATGAAAATCAAAATACTAAAATGCCCCAAGCTAACCGACATCGGTTCATTGCCTTCTAGTAGACAGGAGTATGGACTTTTTTCTCAGGTCATCACAAAATCCAGTGACTACACACTATTCTAAATGAAGGATTTTTAATCTAGATGATTGATCTAAAATGATATGAAAAATGCAATTTGTTGTTCATCCAAGCTAATTAGATTCAATTTTTAGAGCACCAAATTGAAATGTCAAAGATTCATTTTAAAGCACCAAATCAAAATATGCTCTAAGTTATGATTGTTTGCATGCTTCAAAGTAAAATAACAATTAATGCTACATGATTAAAAGCTAAGAATGCTAGAAGAGAAAATGCAGTATAATAACAATAGAAGAAGTTAGGATCCTTTGTGAAGGAAAAGAGTTTCTCTTTTATAGAAACCTCTCTCAAATCGACGGTTGAGATCGAAAGAAAAGAGTGGCTCAAATTCGATTTGAGGAAGCACAATCCATGTGCAAAGAATGTGATTGGTTGAAAGATTCAGTTGACTGAACTAACTGATTAGTCTTTTTGGAAACTTCTAGAATTAGTTCTTAGTCAACTGAAATGTTTCTGAAATGATAAATAGTGGAGAATCAGTTAACTAAGTGGAACTGGATTGTTTCCAATTTGATAATCAGTTAAATAGATTTGATGATGTCATATGCATTTTATATAATTTAAATGATTTTGAATGCATATTTGTTTTTATTAATTAATTTAATTCCCTTTTTTATTTAATTGATAATTTTGTAATTTTATTTAATTAACATATCAAAATATTAATTAAATAATTAGTATAAAATTTATTTACCAATGTATTGTGATTTTAGGAATTAATTAATTAATCAAGTACGATGATTGATTAGGACCTAGGGTTCAGGTCAAATTAGCTTGAAATTGATAGATTGAGGAATTGCCCGTTTGATTTAGGACTTAGGGTTTTATCAAGATTAGGGTTTCTTGATTAATTGTTGTGATTGGGGGTCTAGGGTTTAGATGACCATTTTTATGTGATTACATCTGCCCCTCTTTGAATTGATGTGCGATCAACGCATTGATTCAAAGACTTGTTAGCGATGAGATCAAGAATAGTTTGATTTGAAGTGGTGAAACCATTCTTTTGAAGAAGAAGACCAACTTCGAGGTTGATTGGAAGAAGATTAATCAAAAGATATAAAATAGAATGCTCAGTTTGATTTTAAGTGATGAAACTAGAGATCTGTCAAGAACTCTTAAACCTTTTGATTGGTTTGAACGAATAACCAATTTGATTTGAAGCAATGAAACTGATTATCGTTAAGAGATTTGATTAACAAGAAAATTGACTTGATTTGAAGCGATGAAGCCAATTTGATCAATGTATCCTGTTTCAATAATGAATAGCTTGTATAAGACCGATCTTATCTGGTTTCCAGTGTATTCACCACTGTATAAGACTATTGATTAGGTTGCCTTTGATAATTAAGATGATCTCAACTTGATTTGATGCGATGAAGCTGGGATGCTCCAAGTGATGGGGTTTTTATTGAGGATGTGATTACTAGATTGTTGATGTCCCGATCCTGCCCCCTCGGGAGCGAAATCAAAATATGGCTAGGTGCCCCAATGATCAAAAGCAAATTGATTGATTATATGATGCAAGAAGAAGCTAATCTGATTAGAAATAGGTCCCACATGGTTAGGACAAAAGATGTACTTGATGGGAGGTCATGTTTGACCGAGATTGACCAAAAGTATGATACTTGGATTGATTGGAAGAAAAGTGTGAGATTTCTATTATTTTGGAGTCCAGAAGACTAATTGTGCAAGCGGTCAGCTGCAATTGACTGAAAAAGTCAAATGTTAGATTTCAATTTCGATCTTGAAAATGGAATCAGGGCAATTTAATTAGCGAGGGGTTTCATGTTCATGCACAACTGAACACTTGACGATGGGAAGATTAATTGATAAGAACCTCAGATCTTTCATACTGGAGAGAGATATTGATATTATGTAGATTTCAACACCATGCAGATGCAGATGCAAGACTAACATGAATGCAACCTAAGGTGTAGTCACTGAACCTTTAGCAGTGAAATTTTTCATCATCAAACATTTTTGTAACATCGAAGATGATACAATCCTTACTGGTGCTACTGCGACCATAAGAATATAAATATGACTTTCATTGGATAAGATATGAGAAACTAACATAAGCATCGGGGCACAAAAGTCAAGATGACCTGAATGTTGTTTCTAGTTTGATATAGCAAGAGTACACCAATATCGAGGCATTCAAAGCCAAGATAACCATGAGTGCAATCGGGCATAAACAAGCAGAGTAATAACAGTCAAGGAGATGGTTCTGACCTCACTTTGGCGTACAAATAAATAGGATCAAGGGATGTGAGGATTTTCTGCCTTAATGTGGGAGCTCTTACCGCATACACCGAGTTTATTTAACGTTGTTGGATCATCGGGCCACACCAACAAGAAGTAGAAAAATAAAATATTAACGAAAATCAATGAGAATAGACAACATAAAAATAGAAGTTCAACATACTTCAACCAGTTTCAAAGTTTCCAGATGTGTATATGTAGGAGGTGTTGAGAAACATCGTCGTGCTGGTGAGTGTGATGTGTTTGATTGCTATCGATCTGTTGTTTACCTTTGTGGTATCTAATGTGTGTTAAGAAACACATATGTGTCCAAAGATAGTGTTAAGAAACATTGTTGATTAGGGTGTTGAGAAACACCTGTTTGCATCAGTAGCGAGTTGTCCTTCATAAATGACAAGATTATTGACTCTGGTGTAATCCAAAGATGTGATCAAATTTGGGGACCCATGCCCCATGGTAACAAACAATGATGACTAACTTGACTCATACTACAAGGACAAAGATGATTTGAGTGCCCATAGACTATGACTCTGGATCAGTTTCAAGACAGGATGGTTCTCAGAAGAACTAGAGTGTCACAAAAGTGACTAAAAGATATGTACAGATTGAAGCGAAGGATTGCCAAGGCTGAGCATTTATAGATGGAGCACTGAGGTACAAGAGGCACCTATTTACCAGGTTTTCACCTACTTGGCACAGATGCTATTTAGCAGAAATTGACTTGATTTAAAGAGATGAATCCAATTTGATCAATGTGCCTAGTTTGAGAAATGAATGACTCGTCTAAGACTGATCTATCTGGTTTTGAGTGTATCCATCACTGTATAAGACAATTGATTGGGTTACTTTTGATTTATGATAATCTCAACTTGATGTGATGCGATGAAGCTGAGATTCCCTAAGTAATGGGGTCTTTCTTGATGATGTGATCATTGAAAACCTGGTAAGCATGCCTGTGTCACCATCCTTTTTTTTCAAATTTTTTTTTTGTATTTTTCCATTTTTTTTCCAATTTTTAGATTTTTTAGAGATTACTCTTGTCTCAAGAAAGATCACATTAGTTTGCCCCAAATGTCTATCAAGGTGGAGATCAATACAGATGGATTAGAAAGTTGGTGGGTGAGGCAAATAGACAATGATGGATGAAGAGGGTGAATGCGACCCTCAAGGACAGTCTCCTCAAGATTACCCAAGCTAGGGAAAAAATAATATAAAAATGTAGGCTCATGGAGCAGTGTTGGATAGCATATAAGATAATGACTTGATGTCATGAACAACATGTGGTCCAAAAGAGTGGACATGTTAAGATTTATTAGAACTTGTTTTTCAATTTTGATCAAGACCAAGGGGTCAATTTTGGATAGGATATAGCAATGATAGCACAATTAGGATAAAGGATGATGGAGGTATAAGTGGATGGTTTGGATCATGGAAGGAATGCTCAGAGATAGGGAGGATAGGCTTGGGATAAGCAAGATCATGATAGGGTACCATGGATGAGAGCAAGTGAATAGGCTGATGGAAAGGATAATGGATGTTAAGATGCATAGTGTTCATGGATAGGCTCAGCCTTGTCAAGATCACCAGAAGGAACATGGATACTCACTAGCTAGATGGATTTAAGATATGATGGATAAGATGACATGGAAGGAAGTTGCCCCCAAGTGAAGAGTGCAAGTAGGAGGAATTATGGATGATGCATGTTTGCCAAGTTTTCATCATGGTACTTATCCAAGTTGTCACAAGAAGTGGTTTTCACCATAGGACGGATTGATTTATCTTTACTTTTGCTACCAAGGTGCCTGTTTACCAAGTTTTCACCAAGGCACTTTTTCTTCCTTCTTTTTTTTTGCTTTTAATTTTATGGAGGAACTTAAGCTTCTTTCTCTTTAGATAGTACTCCTTTGAAGGATATGCTATGATAGGCCAAGGCCGCTGAAAGTATGCTCAAAGATGTTGATAGGGTGATGGTAAAGAAGAATGATATGGAGGATAAGGGAGATGGTAGCCAAGGATTTATGTGATTGATTGGATAAGAGGAATGGAAGGATATGAGATGGATGGGTAAGAGGTAGGTGCAGGATATTGGATAGGGTATGTGTTACCAATTTAGTTTGCATACTAAATTGATAAGTTGAAATTACTTTTATATGGAATTATGGATTGAATAATTGTTGTTATGAATTACAGAATTCATTAAATGCAGAAGTAGAGTATAGAATGCAGAAAAAATTGATTAAATTATTCACTTTTATTCAAATCTGAAATATAAGTACAAAGACAATGCATTTTCATGACATATTATTCAAATGCTATTTTACAAAGGTGCAATGATGGTGTTCAGATTTCAATTATACAAAATATGTACAATGCATTCAGATCCACACAAGTTGTGACAACTATTAACACTGCATCTAAATAAACACATTGCAAATATAAAGAAGTAAAGGGATAAAGGAAAAGCCTCCATTGCATGTACAGGGAAGCGATTGTTAGCTTTGTGTTGAAAATATGGGTTGCATCTTCAGCTTTGGCGAGCCTACAAGATAGAATTGAAAAGGAGTCAGTTCTGAAGAACTGAGAAATGGAGACATTCCTAATACCTCTACACTACTCTAGAAATAGCAATATGCTTATGCAGATAAAGCATTAAAAGATGCAAAGGAGAAGGAGGAAAATAGAGAGAAAATCATTTTTATGCTAATGTTGTTTGCTTCATGTGTAGATTCAGGTATGAAGACCAAGTAGGTTGTTGAAGGGACACACATACATTACAGGTGTGAAACCTTCCAACTGAAGTCATGTAGAGGCAAAGACCAATTAAGGAGGTTGTAGAGGGGGCATACATACATTATAAGTATGGGACCTTCTGACTGAATTAATGTTGCTACAGAAGATGGGCTGTCGAAGGGACATGACATTCTATCATGAAACCTTTCAGCCTCCAACTTGATCATTCGGTACTACAGGAAGTGTTCAGCTCATTTCAGATTTTTTAGAGTTGCTACAAGTGGTTAAATTTCTACAAGATTGTTGAAAGAGGTATTTTTTCTACTCTGCTACAGAAAGTTGTTTTACAAAGTGTTGACTGTCATAAACAAATCAGATTTGTATCCAAGAATGCATGGCATGTCAAAATTAAGCATGTGAAGCAGCAAAGCAAGATGTCATTCAATGGTGAACAAAAGGTTTAATCGTTGAATGTAGAGTTCATTATTATGAGCAACAATAATCAAATGCATTACAGAGTTAAGGAGCGGGTTTACAGAAAAACCTTATTAGTAGTAGTCATCCCTAATTAAGCAAAGGATAAGTCCATATGCTATTGGAAAATAGGGAGAAGCAACATGAATATCATTTTTATTTCAAAACAAATGCAACATTTCCAGAGCATAAGAGGAACAACCTAGCCACATTCCAAATTCTTAAGTGTTTTTAATATATCAAATAGTGTGTTGGAGAGAGAACTTTTAGACATGAATCTATGTTGTAATTACGAGAAGGGGAAAATATGTTGTTGTTTTAAAACAATGATAAACTTCAATGCATTAGAAAATTACAACAATGTTAAGGAATTTCCTTTTTCCAGTCAAGTTTTTTCTTGTTAGAGACAATTATATGTCAGCTATTAAGGAGATGTATCCATAAAGAATCAACTAAAGTGCTATAGTTATAGACAAAGATAAAGCTACAAGATCAACTCCAGATTATTAAGAATCAACACCTGACAACATGATGATACAATAACAGTAATCGTGATAGTGAGCATCAGCAACTAGAAAATATATACCATCATGATATTAAGCTTACAACAACAATGTTGATGATAGTGATTTATATCAGAGCCAATTATAATTTGTCAGCATGAGGGATTTTAAGAATCACATATATCTGCAAACAACATCATAAGGCCATTTGAACATAGAGAATAGTTACACAGCCATGAGCACTGTCAAGCAGCCATGTGCTTCAAGATGTTTACCAAGTATCAACTAAATTAGCAATACTATAAGCATTCAAAAATAAGGAACAAATCATTGGCATATTTGCTGCAAATAGGGTGTGGAACTCACTCAGAGTTAATAGCATATGCTCTCGGTTGTGCAACTAGAACAACGGGAGTTCTTATTTAGAATTATACTAAAGAGCTTTACATCAGAATAAAAGAAATGCAATGATGAAGTTATGAAAGATGTTTGAGAAAAATGTTGCTAAGTGTGGTAATTTCAATGACATAATAAATAAACAACATGAAGTATATTACAACTACATAGATAATCAATTTTCCAGATCTCAGTTTTTTAAAAAGGGAAAAGGTGAGCAATTTTTTCTAAGCCATTTATGCATTGAGAAATATAAAAAATTAGTGGAAAGTATTATGTATTAACCATGGACAACAAAGGTGTGTTGAGTAATGCTAGGTCAAAGCATTAATGTATTGTTGATATAAGAGCATTTATTAGAAAGGCAAAACACCAAGAAACAACAGTGTGATAATTTACATATGAATTCATCATAAATATGTTATTTATGAAGGGAAAAGTACACAACAACATTCTTTTTCAGCTTGCATAAGGGTCTTATAAAGAAAGTTGAGATCTCATATTTTATGAGAATATTACTATGATTGTAAGCAGAGTACAGAAGGTAGAGTTTGCTAATATGGAGTTGTCACATGGTACAAATGGATGGTACTAAAAGAATGTAGAGAAATTCTACTATTGCTATGCAAGAAGGAAGTATAAATCAAAAGGCCATGGCTTTACAAGCTAAGAAAGTTAAATTGAAGTTGGTAAAATGTTTTCAAGTTGAATCCTTTCTAAATGATAAACTGTAGAGAAACCCTTTTAAGCATTCACATGAAAGTGAAATATTTTGAAGAAAAAAAAAACATACTAGTTTGAAGGACATATTCAAAGGAGGACAATTGCTCATGGAAGGAAAAAATGAAGCCATTCATGTTTTTGCAGCTATAATACATAGAAAAAGAAGGGAACCATGGCATACCATTTCAAGCCATAAGTCAGAAAGTAAAAAGAAGAACCCAAGGTGCCATGTTTATTATTTTACATCTCTGAGCAGAGATCTCCATCAGCAAATGTGCAGAAAATGAGTAGCATTGAACAAATCCTCAAATATTAGGGAGAAAAGGAAATGATAGCTGGAAAATAGCTCATCCAACAACAGGCAAATGAGAGTTCCAAAATCAAACCAGAAACCCTCCATGGCACATAACAACAACAAGTAGAGTGTTCAGCTCCAAGCTCTGTCATTCTTGGCAATATTCATGGCAGAGAGCAGCCCACATTTTTTACTCCAAACCCTATGGAAGCAGTGGCCAGAAGCAGTGCGAGAGAGAAGCCCAAAGGCAAGATGAAACAAATGAATGATGATTTTAGGGTTTCTACCCTTTGTAATCCGTAGCTTTAGCTTAGGTTTCATTTCGAGCCTTAGGGAGTAAGCTTTAGCTTACTTTAGATTAAATGATATTTCCATTAAGATTTAAGTTTATAACTTAATGAGTATCATTTATTAATGATATTCATTAATTTATAAATTTAAATCTTATGGAAATGTTACTTTTGTTTAAACAAGTTTTAGTTTTAAACTTTTATATATTATCTAAAAATAATCTAAATTTAAATAACCAAATATATAATTTAGTGAATATCATTTTTAAATTAAAAAAAAAAGATACTCATCAAGTTACGTATTTTGTAATTTTAAATTAGATTAAGTTTTGGATAATATATAAAAAATTATTTTCCTTATAAAATGATTAACGTATCTACTTATTATTATTGAATATATTTTAATATATCTAAATCTTTAAATGAATAGTTAATCTATTTCATTTAAAAATATTAAATATATTAAAATATATTGACTAATAATAAGTAAATAAATTAGGAGTTTTATTATTTATTCATTAATTATCAGTTGGTTATATGATAATATGTTTAATTTAAAATAAATAGTATAGATTATTTGTTTCTAAATTAAATATATTAACAAATTATCAAATAGTAATTAATTAATAAATAACCAAGGCATTAGGGGAGAGTTGTCATTTTTTTGTATGCTTTATTGTGGTAATAATAATTAAATTGTCACTGTTATAAGACAATTAATTATTAATTACTCTAGGTGCATCTTTAGAGGGCTGTCTTGTCTAGGAGTTGATTTTGGGACAAGTTCCACCTTTTCTAGGTGTTGACTTCAGTTAACTGCTTGCCTCATGTCTATCTTGGGAGGAACTTTCAGTTCATAATCAGTTGTGTGGCAGTTAAGGGTGTGCTTACAACATCTTGGAGCTCTCTGGAGGTGGTTTTTCAGTGGTCTTTCAGTTAGCATAAGTTGGGGAGCTATTTTGGGGCAGTTTGGTCACAACTCTTGCAGTTATATCCCTATTTCAGTGGGATTTTTCTTCACATTTGACCCCATTCTTTATGCATGATTTTGGGAGATGAGGAGAAGTTCTTGGGAAGATTTGGAGTGGTTTTCAGTGGCACTTGGCTTGGAGGAGTTTTTATAGCAGTTTGATCACAGTTTACAATAGTTATGGCCCTGATTTGGTGGGATTGGTCTTCATATCCAACCCCCACAGATTTTGCATGTTTTATGGAGATTTGGAGGAGTTTTGGGGGGATTTTGAGTTACACTTTGGTTATAAATGGTTTGGTGGAGTTGTTGGAACACTTGGAATTCAGTTCCTGATAATTTTGCCCCTGGTTTTATGGAGTTTCTTCATGCATCCGACCCTTTCAAATTTGATGCCTATATCATTGTATTTTGACCTCATTTTGGGGACCTTCTTTTTGGCTCACATTGCAAGCTTGTGGGTAGATTGTGAGGGCATTTTGTAGCAGGTTCAGAATTTGGGGAATAAGAGGTATTAGTGAACATATTATTCCTTTGCATCTTTTCCTTGTATTTTGTAACCATTTTTGCAGATTCTGAAGATAATAAAGCTGACCCTATTATTCATATCTTTTTTTCTGAGTTTTTCTATCAATCCTTCCAAGTTTTTTGCATTTAAGTGTATTGTGTCCTTCAAGCATAGATTAGTGAATTGTTCCAAATTCCTATTCTAAGTTATAAAGAGTAAACCTTTTGTAGAAATTACCTGTTTGTTGGCTGAATTATTACCATTAGTGGCACAAACCCTAATAGTAAATTCTAGGTCATCCTAGGTGTTGTGAAGTGAATGTTATTACAGAGTTTAGTAATGTATCTCCTATAAGTACAAATTTATATTTTTGACAAATTCTCAATCCATTTTGGTGTATCACCTTCTTAATTAGTATTCATTTTTAGTTATCCTTCACCCTTTTTGCAAAACCAAGAAAATCACTATTAGGTGATATTCCAAATCAAATAGGAACCGACCTAGAATCCAGAGACTTGTTCTCTCTTCCATCAAGGAGAATGTTTCCATGTTTCAACAGGATAGCTAGATTCCAAATCAAGCTATAGGCGCAATCCTGATTGACAACAGTATGGTGATAAGATCAACATTGACACACCCCTTGAAGGGTAGTGGATGAATGGAGGAAAAATGGATGTAATAGCTTGAGGCTTTGATGGGTGAGTGGATAGGGATCTTGTTATGCGAGGACCAAAGATGGATGAAGTATTCAAGGTATGTATTTTGGGCCATGAGGACCCAAAATAGAGTTAGAAGATGGGATATGTTTATATGGAGATGAAGTGGAAGACTTTGGAAGCTTGGATGCCAACTCTGACTTTTCCTTTTTGTTCAAGCCTTTTAAGAGAGACTTGGGAATCCACATAACTTGTGATTTTATTTTTTTATCCAAGTCCTTTAGAAGAGACTTGGGAATCCACATAGCTTTTGATTTTATTTTTGTATCCAAGTCCTTTAAAAGAGACTTGGGAATCCACGTAGCTTTTGATTTTCCTTTTGTATCCAAGTCCTTTAGAAGAGACTTGGGAATCCACACAGCTTTTGATTTTCCTTTTCTTTTGGATGATTTAGAACACAATTCTTCCATGATGGATTTAGGAACCCATATTTTCTTAGATTTAGAACATAATTTTTCCATGATGGATTTAGGAACCCATATTTTCTTTGATATTATTCTTTTCTCCGTGGACCTTTGTGGTCTCTTGAATATTTCTTTTTTATTATTTGTGATCACATTTTGATTAGATGTGACATAGTGATTTTTATATGTAAGTGGATTCTTGTATTTTTGAGTTTTTCTTTGTACATCCAAATTGCTTCCAAAAGACTTAGGAACTATGGATGTATAGGGTTGATATGACTGGTTCATATGGATGGGTTGATAAGGAGAGTTCAAGGATGCATGTCTTTGTTGATCTTGATAGGGGATAGGGTAAGCGGATAGAAAAATAGTAGTTATAGGCATGGATTACAGTACCATGATGAAAAGATGGAGAACCCTTGGCAAAGAAAGAACATGTTCCATTCTAGATGTCTTGTTGGTGGTAAGGTATGTAAAGTTATTGTTGATGGTGGTAGTTCTGAGAATTTGGCATATGAAAAAATGGTAGACAACTTGGAGTTGTAGAGATTGAAACATCCTAAACACTATGAGATGGAATAGATAAAAGATGATCACAAGGTGTTGGTAAATGAACAAGGTTGGGTTAAGTTGAAAATAGGGAAATATCATGATGAAGTATTGTGTGATATAATGCCTATGGATGTATGTCATGTTTTGTTGGGTAGACCTTGGCAACATGATAGATAAGCTATACATAATGGAAGAAGAAATACATATACTTTTGTGGCTAATGGTATGAAATATAGATTTTTTTCCTTTGGAGGAACCTTTTAAAGGGGAAGTTTGTACCAGTGCTAGAATTTGCATGATTGATGGAAGGAAATTCTTGGAAGGTATGAGACATGAGAATGTTTATTTTTCTATTGTTCCAAAGAAAACTGTAGGTATAGATCTGAGAGGTGAATATCCTGAAAAGATTAAGGACATATTGGATGAGTATGCATATGTGATTTTAGATAATGTACCTAATGGTTTGTCACCGGTTAGGAGTATCATTCATTGCATGGACCTAATTCCTAGATCTAGTTTGAATAATAAAGAAACTCACTGGTTGATGCTAGCAGAGAATGAGGAATTGAATAGACAAGTACATGAGTTATTGCAGAAAGGATTAATTAGAGAAAGTTTGAGTCCTTGTGCAGTACCTATAATATTGGCACCTAAGAAGGATGGACAGTGGAGGATGTGTATAGATTCTAGAGCAATAAACAATATTACTATCAAGTATCGATTTCCTTTACCTAGGATGGATGACATAATGGATTGCTTGAGTGGAGATAAGTATTTCACAAAGATTGATTTGAAGAGTAGTTATCATCATATCTAAATAAGAGAAGGTGATGAATGGAATACTGCCTTTAAGACTAAGATAGGTTTGTATGAGTGGTTGGTAATGCCTTTTGGTTTGTTTAATGTACCAAGTACTTTCATGAGGCTGATAAATGAAGTGTTGAAGGAATTTTTGGGTAAATTTATCATAGTTTATTGGGATGAAATTCTAATTTTCAGTAAGACAAAAGAGGAGCACTTGTTGCATGTAAGGAAAGTATTGCAAAGGTTAAGAGAGGAGAAGTTGCTGATAAATTTAAAGTGTACTTTTATGAAGAGTGAGCTTGTATACCTTAGATTTTTTATTTATACTAAAGCTTTGAAGATGGATCTTGAGAAGGTTAGAGAAATTGTTGAATGATTTGAACCTAAAAGTGTTAGTGAGGTAAGATTATTTCATGGCTTGGAAAGTTTTTATAGGAAGTTCATTAGGAATTTTAGTTATGTTTGTAATGCTATGAATGAGACAATGAGGGGAGATAAGAAGGAATTCAAATGGACACATGGAGCACAAAGAAGCTTTGATTTGTTGAAGAAAAAGGTAACTGAACAACCTATGTTAGCACTACCAGATTCCAGTAAGGTGTTTCAAGTAGATCATGATGCTAGCGGGAGTGCAATCGGAGAATTACTAAGTCAAGAGGGTAGACCGGTTCCTTAATTAAGTAAAAGTTTGAATGATGCAAGGAGAAAGTGTTATGTTTATGATCAATAATTTTATGCTATTTCTCAAGATTTGAATAAGTTGAGACAATACTTATTTCCTAAGGAGTTTGTGTTGTATATTGATCATCAAGCTTTACAATATTTATATAGTCAAAGTAAGATAATTTAGAGACATATGAGATGGGTTGAAGTCTTACAGAGTTACTCATTTATGTTAAAGAATAGGAGTGGTAAGTCTAACAAAGTTGTTGATGCTTGAGTAGAAGAAGGAATCTCATGACAGAGATGAAGGTGACAGTGCTTGGATTTGATGAATTGAATACTTTGTAAAAATATGATCTAGATTTTGTTGAACCTTGGAAATCTTGTAAGGAACCTTTGGTTACCGATAGGAGTTTTTTTTGGATTATTTCATATAGGATGGATTTTTGTTCAAAGGATATTAGTTGTGTATTCCAAGAGGATCTATGAGGGAAAGTTTGATTAAGGAGAAGCATTGTTGAGGATTAGCTAGACACTTTGGAATTGATAATACAATGGCAGTTATCAAGGAGCAGTATTATTGGATGCAAATTCAAAAGGATGTTAGGAATTTCATTCAGATGTGCAAGATTTGTCAGGTTGCTAAAGGGAATAGTCAAAATACTAGGTGGTATACACCATTGCCTGCACCAGAGAAGCATTGGGGGGAGATTAGAATGAATTGTGTGCTTGGTTTTCCAAAGACCCAAAGAGGTAACGATTGAGTGTTTGTAGTGGTTTGATAGGTTTTCAAAGATGGCTAATCTCATTCCTTGTAATAAGACATCAAATACAGTACACATAGCTGATTTGTTTTTCAAGGACATTGTGAGATTGCATGGGTTGCCTAAGAGCATTGTTTCAGATAGGGATAATAAGTTTCTTGGTTATTTTTGGAGGACACTTTGGAGGAAACTTAACACAGAATTGAAGTTTAGTTCTGCATTTCACCCACATACTAATGGATAGAATCAAGTTGTTAATAGGATCTTGGGTAATCTACTAAGATGCTTGGTTGGTGAGAAGGTAGGTAATTGGGATTTGGTTTTGGCACAAGAAGAGTTTTCTTATAATAATTCATTGAATAGGAGTACTGGGAGACCACCTTTCAAGATTTTTTATGGTTTACATCCTAAAGGATTTGCAAGATTGAGGGATATCAATATTGAAGAAAAGAGGAGTGTTGAAGCAGAAATGTTTACCGATCATATGAAGGATTTGCATGATAGATTTAAGAAACATTTGGAAGGCATGAATAATTAGTATAAAGAGAGAGATGATAGGAAGAGGAAACATAAGGAGTTTGAATTTGGTGATGAAGTGATGGATTTCTTGAGAAAATGTAGATTTCCAGTTGGTACTTATAGTAAGTTGAAGATGAATAAGTTTGGACCTTGTAGGATCTTTAAAAAGTTTGATTCAGGGATTGCTTATGAAGTTGAGTTACTAGAGGACATGGATATATCAAGTATATTCAACATAGAACACGTGTATGAATATTATGAATCAGACAGAAGTGAAGGAGATGGATTAAAGAGAGAATTGCAATATCTTAAGAAGCAAAAGGAGGAGGTTGAACATATCTTGGATACCAGAATTGGTTGAAGCACTAGAGGAAAACAATATGAATAATATCTTGTTAAGTGAAAGAACATATCAGTTGAGGATTCTTCATGGATTTCTCAGGTGGAGTTAAACCGATTCAGTTTTCCTTCATCATAGCAAAGTGAGAGGCTCACTTTTCAAATATACTAGGGTGTCTAATGCAAGAGCATCTTGGGGTCATTGCAATCTTGCATCAACCAAAAACATTTGATTTTTTTGTTCTTGGTCACCGATTGCAGTGTTTCCTTTCGTGGTCAAGTTCTACAGATCCTTTGTGGTTGCATTCATAGATTTTTGTTCAAGAGATCATTAGGAAGATTTTCCTATGATCGCAACTCATTTGGAGTTATCACACCTAAGTTATGATGGATTCTTTGGCTGTGTTTAAAATGGGTTCTTCATGTTTCTAAATCGGTCAGTGTTTTGATCTTCTATTGGATTTCCTTGATCGGTGCTTCTTATGGCTCATTTTCCTATGTGGCTACATTTTTGGCTGACCTATTTGTATGATCACTCCTTGTGATTTAATCGTTGGTTAAAGATCTCTTGATCATAGGCCAACTGGGTAATTAGTTGGTAACATTTTTTGTTTATCTTTTAAAATGTAATCTTGAGGCTAACCTGTTTGGTCGCAGACGTGTATAAATGTTGGATCTTGGTCCTTGTTTTGGAGGAAGCTAGAGGAAGTCAAGAGAGTCATTTAGGGCTTGAAGAAGGTTGTTTTGCAATCGTAGGTCATGAAGAATAAGTAGGTTTTCTTTGTAATAAGTCCCTGGCATTGGAGCTAGACATGTTAACTTCTATTGAAGAACTTTGTAATTGTTTTACCTGTTAATGAAAAGGTTACATGTGTGTTCCATACTCTAGATGTGTGTGTTTACTTATTCAAATCTTTGAGTTTCTATTGTGTAACTCTTTCTGCAAGGTTGGATTGTTCATTTTCTTGGACCCTCTTACCTTGACTGTGTCATAAGTAAAAAAAGATAAAGTTCCATCTTTTAGGTGTCCACTTTAGGATCTGAATGGTCATGCTTTGGTGGCCCAAGATTGGAAGGTGAATATTTTTTCTTGGATGTTTTGAAGAGTTACTCAGTAGTTAAAAATCTTTCAAGAAGAAAAATATTTTAGTGGCTATGGGTTAGGTATCCATTTTGGAGCCATTTGAAGGAAATTAATATTTATTAGCTATCCACTTTCCTATACATGGGTTTTTGTAAGTGATCATTTTCCTCTTGTTTTAGGTTGTCGTTATATTTTTCCCTCCCTTGGTTTGATTTAAATTGGATCCATGACATTGTTAATACTATAAGGTCCAATATTAATGAGAGGTGGGGTGAATCAGTAATTTATCAGATCTAAACTTTTATCTCGTGACTAAATGCTGGCCATAAGATCAACTTTTAATCAGACGATAGTCTCTAGATTTCACAACATTTAACTTAACCCTTGTTTTTTTTGGAGATCTCATGACTAAACTGATATAACCATATTTTTAACCTTGGTAAACTTGTGAGACTTCACGACTGAAGAAACTCAAAGTCACTTTATAATTTCTTAACTAAGGAGTTTATCTCGAGACTTCATGCTCACCGCAAGATAATCTTTAAAATCAATGGGCATCGCTGAATCTCTAAAGATTTGACTTAACTCCTGTTTATTTCTGTGATCACGCGACTACATGAAAATTTCAACCCAGCTTTAATTTTGATTTGTTTGTGATATTGTGTGACTGAAGAAACTCATAGTCTCCATAGGATTTATTAACTCTGGGGGTTTCAAATGAGACTTTGCGCGAACCATAGTATTAGGATCTGAATCAACGGTCATCGTTAAATCGCTTAATCCTTGAAAGCATATTCTTTTCTTTATGAGATAATGCGACCAAGCATTGCGATGAGTCTCGAAGAAAAATGGAATATTATGAAAGCTTAAAGAGACATCATGAATAACTTAAAACATGAAAAGATCACATGACTTAAGTGACTCAGATTTCTGAAAAAGGTAATTGCAAAATAGAAGCAGATCATAAAGAACAAGGGTTTTCTCTTGATATGAATGAAAATTGACCTAGGACCTAGGGTTTTTCATACTTCTTTGATTTTATCACTCCAAAATCTTCATTTACAGAGAAATTTTGATAGCACTGAACAAGAATTTGACTTTCTAAGCAAGAACATCACTGGGAACTCAAAAATTTTAAAGCAAGATTTCAAAACTGGAAATACAACCAACAGTGGCTCTATCTGAGGATGCTAAAATGCAAGTTTATAGCAAGAACCACATATCTATGGGAGGGAGACCATGATTACTAACCTACTGCAGAAAGAAAACACACAACAGAAACAAACACACCTATACATATAATACAAGACTATTGTGCATGGAAATCAAATTTTTAACTGAAGAAAGGTTTCAAGAATTATCCATGCACTGGAAATTCAAATACCTCTCCATCCATATTTTTCAATAGATATGAATCTTTTCCAAAACTTTGATGAATGAGAAAAGGACCAACCCATAAGGATTCAAATTTCTTATGCTTCCCTTTGTCTTGAGCCCTTACATTCCACTGAAGTACTAAATCATTAGGCTGAAACTTTTTGTTACTTGCTCTTTTATCAAATAGATATTTCATTTTCTATTGTAGTTTAATATTATCTTTTTGACTATCTTTTCTAACCTCATCCAATTTTGCTAGCTACAACATTCTATCTTGCAGTGGTTCAGAAACATCTAGCTCTTCTTCCTGAATAAACTTATATACTAGAAGCAAATTATTCATGGGCATTCTGGATTGCATACCATATACTAGTTAAAAATGGGACTTGCTTTTTGCTTTTTTTACTGTGATCCTGTCAACCTATAAAGAAAGTTTTAGTTTTGTAGGCCAAGCTCTTTTATTCTTCTCAAGGGTCTTTTTCAAGATTTTCAATATGCTCTTATTACTAGATTCTGCTTGGCCATTGGCTTGGGATGATATGGGGAATAAAATGACATCATAATCCCATACTCATCATAGAAATCCTTAATTTCATCTGACCTAAGGCACATAGCATTGTCCATTACCAATTTTGCAAGGACACCAAATCTGGTCAGAATATTTTCCATCAAAAAGTCAATGACCACTTTACTAGTTTCCCTCTTTGTAGGAATTTCTTCTATCCATTTTGTGAAATAATCTGTAGGAACTAGTATCCAACTATGTCCACTACTAGATTTCTCTGAAAACTCTCCAATGAAGTCAATCCCCCACATGGAAAAAGGTGTTTCAAAACTTATAGGATTTAGTAATAGGGCACCTGAGAATTTAAACTTGTTTGAAAACCTTAGACAAGGTTCACACTTTCTAACAAAGGCATGAGTATCTTTGAATAAGAAAAGCCAATAATAACCAGCCCTCAAAATTTTATGAGTAGTAGTTTTAGCAGAGAAATGTCCTCCACATACTCCAGCATGCATTTCAACCAAAACCTTCTCAACTTGACTTTGATCTAGACATAATAACAGTACACCATTTCTATCTTTCCAATACATATCTCCTTGTACTAGGGTGCATCTTTGAGCTTGCAACCTGAGATTTCTTTTCTGATTATTTGTCATAACCTCAGGGCACTTGGCATTCTTTAGATAGTACATGATATCAACATAAAAAGGTTGTCTTTCAATATTAGTTACTGTTGAATTTTGTACCCTTGTAGTATTTACTTGCGCCAAGTCCAAATTTTCTTCTGTCATTAATTTATCTAAGCCTTGTCCTCTTACCAATTAGGTAATATGGATTTCCAAATTAAACTCTTGAATTCCATTGATCCATTTGCACCACTTACCAGTCACTTTTGATTAAGGATATCCTTAACTGCTGAATGAGGTACATATGCCATAACTTTTGCACAAAATAGATAAGGTCTAAATGACTTTACATCTTTAACTAAAGAATATGCCTATTTCTCCATCATTTCATAATTCAACTATGCATCTTGGAGGGATTTACTAAAAAATGCAATAGGATGCTCAAAAACCTCCTCATCTTTATGCAATAAAACAACAACAATTGTATGGAAAGATGCAAAAGAGAATAAGGAAAAAGGCTTACTGTAATCAAGAGGTCTCAAAATAGGTGCCTCCTAAACTGCTTTCTTAATTATTTCAAAAGCTGATTGTGCTTCTTCACTCCATTGAAACTTTGCATCCTTTTTCAACAATTTAATTATTTGTTTGACAATCTCAGCAAAATTTGCAATAAATCTTCTCACAAAATTTATCTTTCCTAAGAAAGACTGTACACATTTGATATTCCTTGGAGTAGTGACCTTTTGAATGGCTTCTATCCTTTCTGGGTAAATCCCCACTCCATCCTTTGACACTATATGTCCTAGCAACTTTCCTTCTATCACTGCAAATTGACATTTTCTAGGATACAGGGAAATACCATATTCCAAAGCTTTATTAAATTTTTTTTTATAGGTATCCACAATGATCCTCTACTTTCTTGGAATATGATGTCAAATTATCTTGATGGATTACCATGAACAAGTCAAATTATCTTGATAGATTACCATGAACAAGTCAATAAATTCTTTGAATGCAACATCCATGGCTCTCTGAAAATTTTCTCTTGCATCTATAAGTCCAAATGGCATTCTAATATACACATATGTCCCCCATGGAGTAGTAAATGCAGTTTTGAATTGTTCAGATTCTTTAACTAATACCTGGTTGTAGCCTGAAAAACCATCCATCATTGATAATAGCTCACAACCAGTAACCTTGTGTAACATTGCCTCCATATTAGGTAAAGAGTAATTAACCTTCAGAGATGCAATGTTCAAATTTCTAAAATCAACACACAACCTTATGTCACCATTCTTCTTTCTCACTGGGACCAAATTAGAAACCCAAGTTGAATGTCTTATCGGCTGAATAATCCCTGCATCTTTTAGCTTCATCAACTCTTGTTTCATCTTGGGAGCCAACAATGGGTTTATTGGTCTATGTTTCTGTCTGGATGGCTTTGCATCTGATTTTAGTGGGATTTCATGTTGAAAAAGGTCTTCCCTAAAAGCTTTCAGATCTTCATAAGACCATGCAAACACATGCTTATGTTTTCTTAATAATTTTATCATATTTGTTCTTACATGGGGATCTAACCTTTTTCCAATATATACTATTTGAGGAGCGGCCTCTAATCCTAAATTTATTTCTTTCAAATCCTCAATTTTAGCATTGCTCATTTTTTATAAGTGATCATCTTGATTACTAAACAATGCTTCTAGTTCTACCAGTCCCTTAGGGATCTAATTAGAACTTAGTTGGACAACCTCATTCCCCAAAACACTATCCCTGCCATCAATGACCTCAAGTAAAGAGTTACAATCTATATGTTGGTCTTCATATTGGTCTAGGCATTGAATAAATCTAAGAATATCTTAGTTATGTTCAAATACTTTCCAGTTGTAAATATTATTGGGGACAATTGGTCTTGTCTTAATTTCAACTATTGCTACCCCACTTAAGGTCAAATCACCAGTCTTCAAAGCAACATTAGCTAAAAAAATTGCCATGATGTTTTTTGACCTTTCTATCCAGTTAATATTAAAGGCATCAAAAGATTCAATCTGATCCCAAATAGCATGCTTATACATTTTTGATCTATCATTTTTCACAACATATTTGGATCTAACTTGGGCAACTACTAGCTCAGAATCACCATAAACTTTTAAACATTTTATTCCATGCTTAGCAGCAATATATAACCCCAAAAACAAAGCTTCATATTTGGCAGTATTATTTGTACATTGGAATGATAACCTGAAAGATTACTTGAAAGTTGTACCTAATGGAGAAATAAATAAGACACCAGCTCTTGATCCTTCTTTGGAACAGGCTCCATCAAAATACATCTGCCATAAACCATCCTATAGTGTATTCAACTCCTCAATTAAGGGATCAAAATTTTTACATTAATGAACACTCCTCTTCACTCTAAAGTTCTCCATGTCAATATCTACACAGTAATTAATGTCAGTATCTTCATGTAACTCAATCATATGGGGTGTTCTACCTTCCCTGGACACCTTGACATTATTTCCAGCACTGTTGAAAGTAGCATAAGATAAATCACACTGAATACTACCACCCATTGAAACATGCCATTTCCTTGATAGAAACATGCCATAATGAGGTGGGATATCAACCACCAATACACTCATTGTCAATACTGTGTCAGGGCATATAGCTAACCTATAAGGTAAAGCCTCAATGGTACCAACAACAAGGATCTCTCTAGAATCCATTTCCTGACATCTCCCATGAGGAGTATCAAATTTTAATCCCATGGATCTCATTATTTCTGCAGGCATAACAGTATTAGATGCTCCAGAATCTATCATACAGTTTTTAAGCATCTTACCGTTAATGACCAATGTTAAGAAAAAAGGAACAACAATTCCTGCAGAAGTATTTGTATTTAGATAAATCTGAGGGATCTCAGAAATCATCCCCTCAGGCTCTTTTCCCTTGTTGTTAGACTTCTTTTCAACACACTCTAGTTTTTGGAGTTTCGTTGGAGAAACATTGTTTAGTACTAAAAGGACCTTTTCCTTATGTTCCTTTATTCTCATCACTTCTACAAATGGCACTTTGACAATCATTTGTGATAGACACTGACCCATATCAATAGGAGTGTATTTTATATTAGAGGACTTTGGCTTTTCAACAATGATATTATTATCCTCTATTTGAATATTTAGAGTAGATTCTTCCTTCTTCGATTTCTTATTTTCAACCTTGGAAGGGGAAGAACTTGTTTCTGGCACTCTAGTTTTTCCCTCATGTACAATGTTTGAATCATTAGCTTTGCTTACAATTTTTACCTTTGGTTTATTTACATTTTCAGTAGGTCTTTTTTTTTGGTGTATACTTGGCATCTACTTTGTTTTCTTTGATAAATATGCCAGCTGGTTGACTACCTACATCACCCACAACTCTATTTCTCAAGTGGTAGTTACTTCTTTCCTTATTTACTAGATCAGCTGTGATTCTGGCTTTTTCTTCATCAGAAGGTTTTCTTATTGTGGTATATTCCTGACTATTTTGGGCATAGAATCTTATATTATCAACCTCTTCATATTCACTATCAAATAAGATTTGTTGATGATATACCTCTATTCTTCCTTGTGAACCATACATATCATGGTTCTCAACTTTATTTTCAGAGTCTACATCAGGGCATACATAAGAATCATTCATAGAACATCCACTATGATCACATAAATCACCTTCTCCACCTTCTTGTTCTTCATTAACATTTATGTCTAGAGCTACAACACAAAAATTAGGATTGTGTGGGGCTTGACAAGCTTCACACCAATAAGTATCACTGCACATGTTTACAACATTTTTGTGTAAAGGATCAAGGGTCCTATTTGTAGTTTTATCCTTTCTTGGTGGAATAATAGGTTTTCCATCCTTAAACTGGGTACCATTTATGATATTATTTTTCCATTAGTATGCAAAGAAAACCATCGGTGACATCTACACCGAAAGACAGGATAAGAGCAAACCGACAGAACAGTTCAAAGTGTAAACAAAAGACACAATGTGAAGTGAAGACCAAAATTTCTAAGAGGAACCTAACAAGCTAAGAACAGTGCAAAACAACGAGCAAAAAAGAAAGGAACCCAACAGAACAAGGGACCCCAATGAACAGAATTTCTATGCAAACCGAGCATCAGACACCGAAAGTCAGTTACATCCTGGAAAAAGTGGATCTGACTTCCATGTCAGATAAAACAGTTGTATTCTATTTATAAAGTCTTGATTTGTTTTAAAACCAATACTTAAGGGACAAGGAACTTTATTGTAAGTATTTTTAATTAGTTTAACTAATTTAAAACATGCATACTAGGAGATCAAGGTAAAGTTGTAAACCTGTGATCATAGAGTTAAGTTTGTTTTACGTGAAACTACATTAGGTCAATCTATCTTTTAAATAGATATTGTAATCATTCATTATCAAGAATGAGATGATGAATGTAGCCAATGAGCACATCTATGGATCAGACTAAGAGTTTCAAGAAGTAGAACAACAAAAGGTGAATTTGGTTATCAAGAACCAAGAACAGAGGCTACCGAGCAACAAAGGTATTATTCAATCACATTAGGTGACACATTTATACATGTAATATTGAATGTATCTGTAATCAGAAATATTATATTGCATACACTTAGGTCAATGAGTAATTTTCTTACATTCTAACAAGTGAAGCAAAGTGTAAAAATCCTTTCAAGGAAGGTGGATTTAACAATCTAATTGTAAATCTCTTAATTGAGTGCACACTAAATAGTGTTGCTAAAGCTCTTAACAGAGTAGACTTTAACAAGTCTCCACAGATACTCCTAACACGGTAGATCATCAAAAGTGATCAAATTGTAAGCCTTAACCAGACCCTTCCAATATGCAGATAGTGAAGAATTTTTGGGTGTCATCCCCACCACAGCTTTAACCTTCTTAGAGAGGTTTTCTGTGTTATCATATCTTGTGTTATGTGTCAATTAATTTCATGAATATTTCTATGAATGTTCACATGTTTGTTAAGTTTATGAATTGATAAATCTTACACCAAGATATTAAAGAACAAATGATTGGTTATAGAAATGATTACACAATGGATAAAGGTTAAAAGATATAAAAGTTTTAGAGGTACTGATTCACCCCTCCCCTCTCAGTACATACTTCCCATTAATTCCAAAAATTGGTATCAGAGCTAGAAATATTATTTGGAAAGCTTAAAGAGTAAAGAGAAAAGATCATACAATGGAGAAGTACAGACTTGACAAAAGTATTGAGAATCAAAAGCTAGAAATTTAGATCTTGTATGAGTAGTACAAAGAAGCTAGAATCAAGATGACATAGTAGTTAGATGAAAGAAAGATTATATCATCTCGCTGTAATGAGACAGATTACCAAGAAGAAGAGATACCAGATCTATTTGAGTCTTTAGGATCTACTACAAGAAAAGCATCAAATACATCAGAAGAAAGCATCACAAGCCTAAATGAAATCAATCAACATTTGGCTGGATAAGTGAAATTTTTGCAAATCGGTTAAGAGACACATATGGTAAGAATGATTGATGTAGTGAACAATGATAGACAAGCTGAGCAAGAGAGAACACTAGCTATTGATGATAGAAGAAAGATTACAAAAAAGCTACAAGAAAAAGAGTCTGAAATACAAAGACTTACATAACATCATCATAAGATTAGAAATCAAATTATTCTTATGAGTCAAGATGCAAACACAATGAATGTTGAACTCATTGAAAGAATAGAAGCTATTGATGAGATAAGGGAAGAAAATGAAAAGCTGAAACAAGAAATAATAATTTAGCAACAAAATAATGAGATAATCAAAAGAGCTGAAGAAAGCAATAAAAGAATGGATGATTTCTTGATGGGAAACGAAGAGTCAACAAAAACACTGCTCTAAGCTATTGTTACCCAAATTTTTTCCACGTGGAATAGTAATCATAAATAGTAAAAAATTGCATAAAGGTACATCTCTTTAACATTACTATTAAGCTAATGAAGATGAATAAAGTGCTCATACATTCATATTATCATATTTTATTGTACTCTAAGTATTGATCAGATTCACACTTTCAAATTTATAATTGATCATTACATTGTGTTCAAACTAAATGTAGTAAACAAGTATTCCTTCCATGTTACATCTTTCACATTGAAAACTTAGAGGAAATATGCAGAAAAAGAAGTAAGAGAGAAGCATGATGAGGTTTAGGGGTCCATGCATTGCCTTTAAGAGGTCTTTTGCATTTTGGAGCTAATTGGCTGAATAATATGAGACTTCATGCCTTTGGCCTTATTTTTGTTTATCCTACATCCTAGGTCTTCTGTTGGTCCTGTATCCTGCATCATGGAGGAAACGATGTTAGATCCAAATTGGATCTAAGCAATACATGAAAACCTAAAAGCATCATACATCAATTAGACTCCCATAATTCCACAGTTACCAATAACATCAATGCAATGGAAAGATATGCATCTGCATTAATAGAATAATAACATCAGAGAGACATAACTTTTTGAAATCCTTCACTATATATAAAAAATGAAATGAAGAAGAGAACCATGATTGATCACATTATCCTGAATTACTATAGTTTGTGGGTGATCATTACTCTAATTATCCAGACACTGTAGGAATCCAGAACAATGTAACTATCTATTATCCCCTTTCCCATAACAAGTTTCATGAAAACAATATTATCTCGCAAAAGTGAAATAGTACATTGTGGCAATGAAATGTTCAAACTTGCTGAAAATAGATAATAGAGGTAGTGTTATTTGTGACTGTCACGAGCCCGTGCTCAAACTTCACAAAAATATGCAAAGGTTCAAACTAAGCAAGCAATGACAACAATCAAAACTAGGTGTAAGACAAGTTATGTGTGTGTACAGGAGAGAAAGAGATGTGCAGAAAAGGAAGTGAATGATTGCTTGCAACCAAATTAAAAGGTAACACTATTGTTCAATTTCTGCACAATTGAAGTTCTTCATCTTAATGTTGTTTGAAATAGAGGTCATGCATATAAAATCATCAAAATAAACAGTGCACAAAGATAGATCAGATACAGAGAACACTAATGTTGTTATAAAGTAGAGTGCATATGCAAAGAGCTAATTGTATTGTTATCAAAATGGAAATTGTATATACATGGCTCATACATTATTGACATCAGACAAGTACTTTATCTTAGTGTTGTTCTGAACATTATTATCTTTGAATAAAAGGAAAAAAGAACACAGTGACATCCATGTTTGCAGAAGGAATAGAAAGTGCACATTCAAACAATGGTTATACAAATATGCATATACATAATAAAATGGATAATCAATATTGTTGTTATAAGTTATGTGTGTGCAGAAGAGGATGAGCATATGCAAAAGGAGGAATAAAATGATATATTCAACTATGATATTCTTGTCCATAATGATCAACTGACAGCGTATGTTCAAGAGGAGAGGGATGACAACAATGCTGTTATAAAGAGATGCTAGGTCATAGCATTTATCATCTAAGTGAAATGTGCATAAGCAAAGAATTGATCAAATAATAGAGTGCCTAATCAAAAAGGGGAACATAATAGAAGTATTGTTTTGCATGTTCACCATACAGTGTATGTGCATGTATTGAAATAGTATGGTTGCATACTGTTGTTTGGGTTTAAATGATAGTATATGATCCAATATAATATGCATATATATAATGGGGTTGTCATAAGAGAAATGATATGCATGTTCAATGCTCAAGCTTTATTTCAAATAGTGAATGTTCAAAGCACAGAGGAGTCGACAAATGTTTTACTAAATCCAAACAAAAACAGATACAAAGCTCGACTTTCAAGAAAGCAAACAACAGATGTTCGAAAGCTTATCTAAAATATAAAAGTTTGAGTCAAGTAAAAGAGTAGCAATAGTACATCGATATACATAAAGTTTGGGCTATGCAAACCACACAAAAGATTATTTAATAGTAGGGTCTGAGGAAAGAGATCATTATAACAAGCATGGTGGATTTGACTAACTATTTAGAGCCCGTAACTCAGAATGTTAAAATAAAAACTTTGTAATGTAAAAATGCATGCAACAGTGAAATATAATGATATATTCAGATAAAAATGCAAAGAGAGGAGAAGATTAACTTATCTCTAAATTTAAATACAAAGTGATTAAGCAAAAGGCGTAACTTATCTTTAAGTTATAAGTCGCGGTGAAAAATGAAGAGCTCGAGTTTGACATATGATGCCATGCAAAGAAGAGGAGTCGACTCTAGTTAAAAAGAGCCCATGGTGTAGAGATGAACTGAGCTCAAGTGCCATAAATAGTAAGACTCTCAAATACCATGCATGGAGCTTGATTTTTATAAAGAAACGAGATGCATACAAAGCGCTATATTTAATGGCATGAAATTCCAGTTTGGTAGAAGAGCTCGAGCTCTTTAACTTATACTGCAACAACCATTTCTAGTTCAAACCCGAGCTTCATGCTAAAAAAAATAAAAAATAAAAAATAAAAATGCACATTCGTATCAGCTCACAAAGATGTAGAAGAAATGCCATGTTTCATGGCAATGAAACTCCAGTGAAAGTGCAGCCGCGGTGGAGAGAGCCTAAGCTCTCCTCACCCAAAGTGACATAAACAAAGGAGAGCTCAAGTTCAACTTAGTAATATATAAGACTCCAAGTTCCAAGCAAAAACCGCAGGTACAGAGAGTTAGAACTCTCTCAAAACTTCACACTATTACCCACCACATGGAGAACCCGAGTTCAACAGAGGTTACTAACTTCTAGCTCGCGCATCAAACACAAAGAAGTCCAGAAGAATGCCATATTCTCTGCATGGCGGCACAAACAGCTAGGGCTTTACAAAACCTAACATCTCTCCTAAACAATAGATTTACAAAGTGAAAAAACAATGCCTATGTCAAAATTGATAGGATTTGAAGTCCATCGAGTACAGGAGTTAATCCCTTGATAAATACAGTGCCACGACAAGTTCTCCAAATGCCACGACAGAGAGGGTTGATATTTTGCATCGAGCATTGGGCATGTCAACTTTACTAAAGATGGAGTTTACTTAAGCATGGGATGGGGTATCGAGTTTGGTTAGGGTTTATCACATATGCTTAGAGTTAGGTTTTTTTTAGATATTTTGGGGTTACATCTTAGGGTATGCTTTATGTTATATTTTGGATGTTTTAATATATGTTTTGATATGTATTAAGATATATTGTAAAGAAATATGAATCAAAGGCATCAACATTAGGAGACCTCAATTTAGGGATAGATTTTTGGCATCAACTATGCCTTAAATTTAGGGATTTAGCTATTTTAGAGGAGAGCTAAATTTTGGAGGCAATATTTTTGGCATCATATATGCCTTAAATTTAGGGTTATCTTTCTGTTTGAAGAGGACCTTTTGGTGGGGATTTCATTTTTGGAATTAGCCTTGAGGGGCTATATAACTGAACCTCTTTATCAGTTTTAAGGGTTCAGAATTTAGGGAATAAGAGGTATTAGTGAGCATATTGTTCCTTTGCTTCTTTTCACATATTTTGTAGCCATCAATTCATGTTGAGACAGATTATGGTCAAGTGAGTGCATACATTCCTTGTCATTTTTTTTGTACCTTCACATGTAACTATTTTACAGATTTTGAGGAGAATAAAGCTGGCCCTATTATTCATATATCTTTTCTAAGTTTTGCTATCAATCCTTCCAATTTTTCTGCATTTAAGTGTATTGTCTTCCAAGCATAGATTAGTGAATTGTTCTAAATTCCTATTCTAAGTTATAAGGAATAAATCTTTTGCAGAAATTACCTGTTTGTTGGCTGATTTGTTACCATTAGTGGCACAAACCCTAATAGTGAATTCTTGGTCATCCTAGGTGTGGTAAAGTGAATATTATTGTAGATTTTAATAGTGTATGTCTGGTAGGTGTTTATTTTTATAATTCTAACAAGTCTTAATCCAATTGGTATATTACCCTTTTTAGCTAGTTTATTCACTTTCAAGTTATCCTTCTCTCTTTTCCCAAAACCCCAAAAAGTCAGTTTTAGGCGATATTCCAAATCAAATAGGAACCGACCTAGAATCTGAAGATTCGTTATCTCTTCCACCAAGGAGAACATTTCCATGTTTCAACAGGATAGCTAGATTTCAAATCAAGCTAAAGGCGCAATCCTGATTGACAATAGTTTTTGGCACGCCCGGTGGGACCAAACTGTTTCACAATTTGGTTGAGCTTCATATTATTGTTGTTTTGGTGTTAGCAGCGGTATTTCAGCCTTTGGAGGTAGGATTCAAATACACACCTGGCGAGTCTATACAAAAGATCTACTGGTTTCAAAAGATCAAGTGCTGATATTTTTTAGACCATCTTTTATATTCAGATTTCCAGCTTATTACATGAATAAAAATGTCAAATTATTGTGGGTAGCAAGAATACTCGCCACTTTACCATGAAAGTAATATTCAATGGGCTAATCATCAGCCATATGAAAATCATCCTAATCCTATTTTCATTCCAAGTTACCATATTATAGCAGGTTGTCAGTATGTCAAATTTTCCCCAAACCAATATGCCCCTGCCCAATTTCCTGATCAATCTGAATAACTTCAATTTCAGCAAGAATTACAAAACCATAGGAAGGAACAAGAAAGTCTGCAGAGTTTACTGCAAGATTTAGGCAAGCAAATTAATGATGTCAAAAGAGAGCATGAGATCCAATCACAGCTAGAAGAATGCGAGTATCAAGCTTATATACATGAGCAAGAGAGTTTAGATCAACAAGCTTATCTTCATGAACAAGATCTTGCAAGATATTTGAAAGCCTAGAAGGAGAGGTATGAAGAGGAATTAGCATCTATAAAGGAAGAGACTTACTCACCTGTTACTTTCCTGAATCCATCATTTGAAATGGGAATTAATATGTTTAACACAATAGAGTTTGTGGAAGACGCTCCTGGTACTTAATCAAGATCAACCAACTATATCTTAGGAACTTGTTGGTAAATAGATTGTTCTTTTGAATTTAAATCTGAAATACTCAAAATACTTAAGAACAATTGAATATAATAGTTGGGAAATTATAATTGCATATTAATTTCCCTCTGAATTTAAAGGTACAACTCCCTTATATGAATGATTTTTAGTGAATTTTGATCTTTCCTAATCTAACAGGGGTATGTTCTTAACCCAAGAACAGAAGAGGTAAACCAAGCTAAACCCAGACAAGAAGTAGCTTAGGCGAGATGAATTCAACTCTAAATCTAGCCAACTCTAAGATTTCATCAATCAAATTAAATCCCAAAATTGGTAATGCATGAACTTCTACTGAAAATGCAGATGCAAGACTAAAGATTAATAATGAAATGACAATGAATCGATCTATATCAGAAGAACGTTTCCCAAACTTAAGATAACAATATATTTTCCCCTTAGTTGATTGTATCAAGTCATAATATAGAACTCTGGTTCGAATACAGATTGTAAACCTAACTTCAAAGAAACATTTGAATTCAATAGAAAGATAAATGAAATGTAATGGAATAGATAAAACAATGGTATTTAGACATGTAAATTTGACTCAAAATTTATGCAACCATTTTATTGATTTTGGAAATAATACATATAGAGTCCCAGATTGGACTGTTACAAAAAGGGGTAATCAAAACGGTTCAACTCCCCCAACCAGAAATGATAACCAAAGGTTTATCCATTACAATATTATCAAAAATAGTTCAAGAGGGAATCTAGCTAAGCATCATTTTTCTTCCCCTTGTCTAGTTTGGCCCTATGAGCTCTGATAGTAATGATGACTTGGAAAAGTTCTTCGTGCCTATTGATGTGGACATTGGTATATCAGACGAGCCATGTAGAATGTTCTTTGTCTAGAGTCTTGATTGCATCTGTCTGATCTTTCAGATCTTCCATAGCCCTGAAGATACATCCACTCAATTGCTAGAGTTCTGGGACCTTATCTAAATGAGAAGAAGAATATACTGCTAGATTATGCAGATGATTAGAGAATGACTTCTGCATGTTGGACACTTTGATCAGTTCTTTTCCCTGACCACTTGCTTGTGATTCTACATGGAGCGCCAGGAGGAGTTTAAAATATTTGTTTTGCTCTTCTTTGACCTTGACATCAATCTGTTGCAATCTAGCCTCCACTTGGATGATCATTTCAATCTTGAACTCCAGACTTTGAAGCCATTCAATAAAAGGCTCATCTCCCTCATGTAAAATCTTAGCCTTTAGTGCCTCCTTAGTATTCATCTTTACTTCCACATGCAACATTACTATGCATTCTTGACACTTCACTCTTTCTTCTGTGATAGTTTATAGATTTTTACCAATATTATTGCTCTCAACTTCCAGCCTTAAAAGAGCATTACCTAATTGCTCAATAACTGCTAATCATTCAGATTCTATCCTCTCGATCCATCTTTTGCCAATCTATCTGAAATGTCAATCTTTTTGCAGCTTAGCTATGATGGCTTGGTTTTTCACAGTACTGGGACCAAAGGTGGTTTGGGTGTTGGGAACGCTTGCAATCAGAGTGAGGAGTTGTCTGATGAAGTTGGTTATCTCAGCCACTTCTACCTTAAGTTGAATCTTTGCAGTCTTGAGCTCCTCGAGTTCTTCCTCTATCACCACATTAGTAGATTTCCACCAGTCCACCTTGGTGTCATGACAAGCCAACCCCATATCAAATGACTGCAATTGAAAGTTTGAAGTAGTCATATCTTCGAATCTACCTTCCTTAGTTGGATTGGCCACTTCCATAGTGAAGTGCCTAGTCTCAGGGTCACGACCCAAATTAGACATCCTCTTTACTTTCTTCTACTTTCTCATAGTGGCCTTGGGTTAAAGGGCCCATGACAGAGTGTCTTTTCTAGAATTTCCTTCTTCCATCCTCTTCCTCTTGTGTTCCAGATTATTTTCTATCCATGACTCTGCACTGGTAACTTTGTTGGCATAAACCAATTCCTCAATGAACAACTTCCTTATGACTGGGGGAGTAGCTTTTGGTCTAGAAGTAAATGGGTTCATTGAAGTAGGGGAAGAGGAGATTAATTTGACAACTTGAGAAACCTCATGTTGCTTCTTGACCTCTTTATCTAATTCTGTAGCAGAGGTACTGGAACTATCCTCTCCTACTTCAACTATAATAGGAGATCCTCACCTTGGAGTCTCTTGGGTAGAGGTCCCAACTTGGGTATCCACAACAATAGCTTTAACTGGCCGCTCGAGCTCTGTAGCTTTAGTAAGCTCAATTGTAGGTTTGACTAGGTCTGTAGAGACTTCTTCTTCAGTTGCTCCAATGTCTGGAAGATGGCCTTCTCCACAAGTCTTCTCTAATGAGATTGCCTTCTCAGGAGGCTCATCACCTCCTCCCACCGGCTGGGTTGATCCTTTAGCAATGGTTGGAATCATTGCCGATGAAGTTGCTGCAGCACTAGAAGTATCCTTTGCTGGGGTTTTCTGAGTGGGAGGCTTCCTTTATGACCTCTTCCTTCGGCCTACAGTCCACTCAACCCATTATTATGTCCTTTTGAAAATGCCACCCATTAGAGTCTGCAAGTCACTGATGGCTTGATCTAGCATGGGCTCGGAACTGATGGGAGTGAACTTTATCTTCTCCAGATATGTATTATCATACATGTGATTGTCATCATCTTCTATCCCCTCCACTGCAATGTTAACTTTGAACCTTTTGATTTGTTTAATAGTTAACCGGGCGTAGAACCTTTCCCTACTCTCCAAATCATCTTTACAATTGGCCCAGTAGTCTTCAATATCATCAACATGATGAATAGCATGGTTCATTTGCAAGACATCTTTGGAATAATTCATAGGATCATATTGCAACCTTAGGACATCATAGGTTTCCAAAGAAAACCTCTTCAAGAATGTCTTTAGAACATTCTTCACCTCTGACTGGGATGCACAACTATAAGCTCTGACAGTCATTGGGAAGTCATAGCCTTTCTTCATAGCATTAGCACATATTAAATTCACTTGGAGTTCTTGCCTCATCACCTCAATCAGCATGATCATATCGGTAGGATACCAGGGTAGCTTCAAAGGGAAGTCATCAAAACCTACAATATGAAGGTATGAGAAATCTCTGAATTGAATAAAAAAGCATTTGAATTGGCTGATAAAAGCCACGGATTAAGGAGAAAATCTCCTCTCTGGACAACTTTGTAGTTCCCTGCACAGTCTTATTGTAAATGCATCATTAACTCTGAGATAATTAGCATAGCTGTTATGTATTTGTAAAGAAGGGAAAAATTCATAGCTCTTTACATCTTCTGTAAATTCCTCCAACCTAGGAAGCCCTAGGCAAATTTGAATTGTAGCCAGAATATACAAAAGATCTGAAGAAATGTAGAACTCATCTTGATGCTTAGCTCTATTTAGGGCATCAAAGAGGTTCTCACTTACCATAAGGGCCCAATCAATGAAGTGATGTTGGGAGAAGATTACCTGAAATAGGAACAAATGTCGCTCAACAAAATTAAGGGTGTCTCTCTCACCTCTAATTCTGTGAAGTAATACTAGAATATCCACAATCTCTGGCTTTAGGTTTGTACCATATAATGTTTTGGGCAACTTTCCCTTGGTGCTCTTTGGTTCTTGAAACCACGACTTCATGATCTCCTTCTTCCATACGGTCCTATTTGCTGTATATTCAGAAACCACTCGACTGTAATTCATTTCTAAATACTCCACTTGTTTTAGGATACAAAGATAATTTTGGATGGACTCTCTATCAATAGAGAGAAGTACCATTTCGTCGAGCAGAAGAATTTTCTTGGTGTCTGGGTTGTATCGAGCTATACATTCTCAAACCAGCTCAGGAGCTTGAACTACTATAGGGAAACTGGCAGCTTCGACTAACCCGCTCTCCTTAAGATTTTTAGTAATAGGATGCATTTGATCCACCTTCAATCTATTTTGGAAGTTCTGCATATCGAAGAAATTCAATAAAGTGTTTGAGATCTTATGCCATTTGGAGGTGATGCAATCAATCCTTTGAATCCCATAAATATGGAAGCCATGCTTTGAATGATTTGATTAGGGGATTAGGAAAACCTCTTAAAAATGCAGGGGCAAAGAATAACTAATATCAGAGGTTTCAAATTCAAACAATTTGGTGAACAATGGTGGCTCCTATTCACAACCTTCAATCAATTTTATAACTTTTGAATTCTTACCGTTTAATGGCCGACTTCCTACGCCACACGAATGAAAAGACCTAGACATTAATGAAAAAGTCTGTTATGAAGTAAAATGAATTTATTTGGATTAATTACTTTGCTCTTACGGGCCATTGAGAAAGTGTCTTTTCACTTTAGTAACTGTAACGGTAACTTTCCTGAGGTAGCAGAAAATTACTTTTCCACTTCTCCTGTGGGTGGAAAAATGCTTTGGGAGTGTTCTTTGTTCAAAAATCTGCCAATGGAGAAATTTGACCTGTCGGGGTGTCAAAATGATATTAGTTGATCTCATCAGCCTTCTTTATGTCTTGGATTCCTTATGAGATAGATTCTTCCTCAAAATACCTTCATTTTAATGGCTTGGCAGAAAATGTACTTCGCGGGTCGAAACCCACTTGTTGGAGTAGTGGAGAAGCCATTTTCTGCTTTTTTGCCAACAGACTTATCTCTTAGCTTTCTTTATATTTAATCATTCCTCTCAGCCTGAAGAGGTGTAATTATGACATAGCAGTCCTTCTAAGCCCAAGTGATATATTTTAGAACTGCACTTCCTACTGAGACATCACAGAGTAGTCATCTGCGGAAAAGGCACTCTGATGATGCTTTTTCGCCGGTGGAGAAGCCCGAACCCAATTTTCTGCCAATGCTACAAAATGAAGATTTATGGCTAAATACTTCTGTTGAATATAAGACTGATGTTAGAAATCTTCAAACCATGGCCTTTACTAGATTGGGAACTTAACCTATCCAATGAAAAAAATGACCTTAGATACAGATCCCCTCCGACTCACAAAAGAGATGTTAAATTTGGGAAATCTGATAAAGGTCTCTTAGCCTAAAGGGAAAGCTAGACTTAGACTCAAGATTCACATGAAACTTTCAAGACCACTACTACACATTAAACATCCACTTTTGTTTAAAGGTATGCAGACCAAAAGTGGGGCAACAAAATTGTCTTCCTATTTTCAAGAAAATGCACAGATTGCACAAGTTTTTCTTGGAGGTCCCCTTGAAACTCAAAATACTTGTTCCCAAGAGAAAGATAAGGAGTTTTATGAGACTAGCAAGCTTGTTCATCCAAATCAAGAGCAAGGAAATGAGAATCAGCAACATAAAGCACAACTAAGGTAGTTTCAGCTAAATTTACAGCGACAGATTGTTGTTCAAGAAGCAGAAATAAAGTTAAAACATGCTAAACAGAAGCTTATTTGGCACAAGGTACCAAGCTTCATACATTTTGGGAAAGGTGAGTCTCCTAAATCTCTTGAATATGAAATTCTAAGTTGGAGTACTCCCATGTTCAGAGAGCCTGTAAATGAAGAGCCAATTAAGCTTTCATTCCCAAGTTTTAGTTATATCCTTCTAGCACAAACACCTATTATAGAGAAATTACAACCTTATGAAGAATTGAAGCCTATCCTCATGCAAGAGCATGAAGGTGAATTGGATATGATGCTAGTCAAGAAGGGAAACACTCAGAAGGAATATCAAGGGTCTTATATTGAAGCTGATTCCATGGAATTTGTGCTAGAGATTTCAGTTTCTGATCATCAAATCATTGATACATTGACACAACCTATTTTCCCTCATAAATCAGATACAACTGATCATGAAATTGTCAAGGTGGTTCGATATGAGTTATCTCAAGATCAAGAAGCTGACCAAATCTTAGAAGAGTGTTTTGATAACATTATTGTAGATTTCTGTGAGAAGCTTACTGTTGAGATGTTAGAATATGTGCCTTTTCAAGGGTTCTCTATTGTGGATGACATTCTTTCTAAATATTATGTCCAGGAATGCAAGCTGGAACCAAGTGCTCCTGATTCCTAGTGCATCAATAGTTTTTATGAGCTCGTACCTGACTTAACATAAGATGATGGTACTTTGACCATAGAGGAGGAGCTCACATGGTTGTTAATGATGCTGGAAAACCATGAGGAACTAGAGGAAAGTAAAGAAATCAGCAAGGAAGGATCTAGGTTCATACTCTCAAGAGGCTGTCCAATCCGTTATCTGGCCCTGTTGGAGAAAAGAGAAGAGTCCTCACTTATATCAACACCCAATTGTGAGGATGCTGATAAGGAGGACCAAGTGCAGCATGTTGATTAAGATTTCTTCTACCAGCAGAGTAAAGTAGGTCAAAATACTTCCTCTCTTCATGAAATGTTGCATGAGTTGGCTGGAAATGCTTCATTGTTTAGTTTTCTTGTGTTTTTCGATAAGCATATGCATCATTGCAATTTGAAGAGAAAGGGAAAATATTTCAATGAACCAGTAAATGGTTTTGTTTAGTGTGTTTTGTGGTTGGTTAGGTTAGGGTAGGTTAGTTTTCCAAATTTTCCCTAAGTACTGTCAAGCACAATTAGGTCAGTTTTAGTTTTAGTTTTCCCATCTTTCAATAAGGATTCAAGATTCAAGGTCTATTTGGGTTGCAAAGGAAGGGTTTCACTAAATTAAGGGTGGCTGAGAATAGTAAAAAAGGTGGGAAAGACATGTTTTAAGGTTGTTGTCAAAATCTGCAAACACAAGAAAATCATTCCTCAATGATCAAGAATACATTAACAATTTGTGATAATGAAGTTTTTTCTTCACTACCACCAATCATAAACATATACGCAATCATTGGAAAAAGGTTTCCTTATATCCACAGTCTAGGTTTAGGTTTCAAATAGATGATTAACAGACTCAATACCCAATGGACTATTTTAGGCTACTGGTCCCAATGTCTAGTAGGCAGACATCCATCAAAGGTCACCAGAATTGTTACCCAAATTTTTTACATGCAGGATAGTAATCATAAACAATAAAAAATTGCATAAAGGTACATCTCTTTAACATTACTGTTCAGCTAATGAAGATGAATAAATTGCTCATAAATTCATATTATTAGATTTCATTGTACTCTAAGTATTGATCAGATTCACACTTTCAAATTTATAATTGATCAATACATTGTGTTCAAACTGAATGTAGTAAACAAGTGTTCCTTCCATGTCACATCTTTCACATTGAAAACTTAGAGGAAATATGCAAAAAATAAGAGAGAAGCATGGTGAGGTTTAGGGGTCCATGCATTGCCTTTAAGAGGTCTTCTACATTCTGGAGTTGATTGGCTGAATAATTTGAGTCTTCATGCCTTTGGCCTTGTTTTTGTCTATCCTGCATCATGGAGGAAAAGATGTTAGATCCAAATTGGATCTAAGCAATAAATGAAAACCTAAAAGCATCATACATCAATGAGACTCCCAGAATTGCACAGTTACCAATAACATCAATGCAATGGAAAGATATGCATCTGCATTAACAGAATAATAGCATCAAAGAGACATAACTTTATGAAATCCTTCACTATATCTACAAAATGTAATGAAGAAGAGAACCATGATTGATCACATTATCCTGAATTACTATAGTTTGTGGGTGATCATTACTTTGATTATCCAGACACTGTAGGAATCCAAAATAATGTAACTATCTATTATCCCCTTTCCCATAACAGGTTTCATGAAAACAATATTATCTTGCAAAAGTGAAATAGTTGTGGCAATGAAATGTTCAAACTTTATGAAACCATATAATAGAGGTAGTGTTGTTTGTGAGTTTCATGAGCCCATGCTCGAACTTCACAAAAATATGCAAATGTTCAAACTAAGCAAGCAATGACAACAATCAAAACCAGGTGTAAGACAAGTTATGTGTGTGTGCAGGAGACAAAGACATTTGCAGAAAATGGAGTGAATGATTGCTTGCAATACAATTAAAAGGTAACACTATTGTTCAATTTCTACACAAGTGAAGTTCTTCATCTTAATGTTGTTTGAAATAGAGGTTATGCATATAAAATCATCAAAATAAATAGTGCACAAACATAGATCAGATACAAAGAACACTAATGTTGTTACAAAGTACAGTGCATATGCAAAAGAGCTAATTGTATTGTTATCAAAATGGAAATTGTATATACATGGTTCATACATTATTGACATCAAACAAGTACTTTATCTTAGTGTTGTTCTGAACATTATTATCTTTGAATAAAAGGAAAAAAGAACACAGTGACATCCATGTTTGCAGAAGGAATAGAAAGTGTACATTCAAACAATGGTTATAAAAATATGCATATACAGAATAAAATGGATAATCAGTATTGCTATTATAAGTTATGTGTGTGCAGAAGAGGATGAGCATATGCAAAAGGAGGAATACAATGATATATTCAGCTATGATATGCATGTCCATATTGATCAACTGATAGTGTATGTTCAAGAGGAGAGGGATAACAACAATGTTGTTATAAAGAGATGCTAGGTCATAGAATTTATCATCTAAGTGAATGTGCATAAGCAGAGAATTGATCAAATAATAGAATGCCTAATAAAAAAGGGAAGGTAATAGCAGTATTGTTTTGCATGTTCAACATACAGTGTATGTGCATGTATTGAAATACTATTGTTGCATATTGTTGTTTTGGTTTAAATGACAGTATATGATCCAAGAGAATATGCATATATATAATGGGGTTGTCATAAGAGAAATGATATGCATGTTCAATGCTCGAGCTTTGTTTCAAACAGTGAATGTTCAAAGCACAAAGGAGTTGAAAAATATTTTACTAAATCTAGACAACAACATATACAAAGCTTGACTTTCAAGTCAGCAAACAGTGGATGTTCGAAAGCTTATCTAAAATAGAAAAGTTTGAGTCGAGTAAAAGAGTAGCAACAGTACATTGATATACATAAAGTTTGGGCTATGCAAACCACACAAAAGATTATTTAATAGTAGGGTCTGAGGAAAGAGATCATTATAACAAGCATGGTGGATTTGACTAACTATTTAGAGCCTGTAACTCAGAATGTTAAAATAAAAACTTTGTAATGTAAAAATGTATACAACAGTGAAATATAATGATATATTCAGCTAAAATTGCAAAGAGAGGAGAAGATTAACTTATCTCTAAATTCAAATACAGAGTGAGTAAGAAAAAGGCGTAACTTATCTTTAAGTTATAAGTCACGGTGAAAAATGAAGAGCTCAAGTTTGACATATGATGCCATGCAAAGAAGAGGAGTTGACTCCAGTTAAAAAGAGCCCATGATGTAGAGATGAACCAAGCTCAAGTGCCATAAATAGTAAGACTCTCAAATACCATGCATGGAGCTCAAGTTTTGTAAATAAATGAGATGCATGCAAAGCGCCATATTTAATGGCATGAAATTCTAGTTTGGTAGAAGAGCTCGAGCTCTTTAACTTATACTGCAACAACCATTTCTAGTTCAAACCCGAGCTTCATGCTCAAAAAAAAGAAAAAGAAAATAAATGCACATTCGTATCATCTCACAAGGATGCAGAAGAAATGCCATGTTTCATGGCAATGAAACTCTAGTGAAAGTGCAGCCATGGTGGAGAGCTCTCCTCACCCAAAGTGACATAAATAAAGGAGAGCTCGAGTTCAACTCAGCAATATATAAGACTCCAAGTTCCAAGCAAAAGCCGTAGGTACAGAGAGTTAGAACTCTCTCAAAACTTCACACTATTACCCGCCACATGGAGAACCCGAGTTCAACAGAGGTTACTAACTTCCAGCTCGTGCATCAAACATAGAGAAGTCTAGGAGAATGCCATATTCTCAGCATGGCAGCACAAACAACTAGGGCTTTTGAAAACCTAACATCTCTCCTAAACATCAAATTTACAAAGTGAAAAAATAATGCCTATGTCAAAATTGATAGGATTTGAAGTCCATCTAGTACATGAGTTAATGCCTTGATAACTACAGTGCCACGACAAGTTCTCAAAATGCCATGATAGAGAGGGTTGATATTTTGCATCGAGCATTGGGCTTGTCGACTTTACTAAAGATGGAGTTTACTTAAGCATGGGATGGGGTATCGAGTTTGGTTAGGGTTTATCACATATGCTTAGAGTTAGGTTTTTAAAAAAAATATTTTGGGGTTACATCTTAGGGTATGCTTTATGTTATATTTTGGATGTTTTAATATATGTTTTGATATATATTAAGATATATTGTAAAGAAATATGAATCAAAGGCATCAACATTAGGAGACCTAAATTTAGGGCTAGATTTTTGGCATCAATTATGCCTTAAATTTAGGGATTTAGCTATTTTAGAGGAGAGCTAAATTTTGGAGGCTATATTTTTGGCATCATATATGCCTTAAATTTAGGGTTATCTTTCTGTTTGAAGAGAAGCTTTTGGTGGGGATTTCATTTTTAGAATTAGCCTTGAGGGGCTATATAACTGAACCTCTTTATCAGTTTTAAGGGTTCATAATTTAGGGAATAAGAGGTATTAGTGAGCATATTGTTCCTTTGCTTCTTTTCACATATTTTGTAGCTATCAGTTCATGTTGAGACATATTATGGTCAAGTGAGTGCATACATCCCTTGTCATTACCTTCACATATAACTATTTTATAGATTTTGAGGAGAATAAAGCTGGCCTTATTACTCATATATCTTTTCTGAGTTTTGCTATCAATCCTTCTAGGTTTTCTGCATTTAAGTGTATCGTGTCTTCCAAGCATAGATTAGTGAATTGTTCTAAATTCCTATTCTAAGTTATAAAGAATAAAAAATTTGCAGAAATTACCTGTTTGTTGGCTGAATTGTTACCATTAGTGGCACAAATCCTAATAGTGAATTCTTGGTCATCCTAGGTGTGGTAAAGTGAATGTTATTACATATTTTAATAGTTTATATCTGGTAGGTGTTGATTTTTATAATTCTGACAAGTTTGAATCCAATTGGTGTATCACCCTTTTTAGCTAGTTTATTCTTTTTCAAGTTATCCTTCTCTCTTTTGCCAAAACCCCAAAAATTTAGTTTTAGGTGATATTCCAAATCAAATAGGAACCGGCCTAGAATCCAAAGATTCATTCTCTCTTCCACCAAGGAGAACATTCCCATGTTTCAACAAGATAGCTAGATTTCAAATCAAGCTAAAGGCACAATCCTGATTGACAACTGCTATACCAAGAATGAAGAATCACCCAATTAAACTGATCCAAAGAATGTCTATGCAAATCCAAGACCGAGAATGCTGACATGCAATCACTGTGAAAATCAAGGACACAAATCAAATGTATGCAGGAGAAAAATGAAAGGTATTCCTAACCCCATATCTTCATTCATAGGATTTTGTTATAAATGTAACAAGATAGGACATAAAGCATATGAATGTAAGTCTGAGATGAAACAACCAAAGAAGGAAACCTACATGGACAAATACTATCCTACTTGCAAAATGCATGGGCACACTATCCTTGAATGCTAGAAGAAGAAAAAGAAAGCATGGAAGCCTAAAGGTCAAGAAACTGCCTATCAACTGAAAAGAGTTGGTAACCAATATGTATGGGATTACAACACATGGACTAACTATACAACATGTGGAATATTTGGTCACATTTTTGCAAACTGTATGAGACAATGGACAAGAAAGTCTAGAAGTTGTACTAACCCTAGAATGGCATGTTTACACTATCAATAAAGTTGGTCATCTTAAGAAAGACTGCAGAGACCGAATGACAGAGACCAGCACCTTTGCCAATTGAAATACCATTGAAGACATTAGGAAGATGAGAAAAACAATGTGGAGGAAAGCTGCAAACAATGATGAAGCTGGACCGAGCAATGAAATTGGTGACACCCTATCCAATGGATCTGGTGACATCACCACCCCCACATAAGAAGAACAAGTATGGAACTGCATTACACCAAGTTATATTTTACATTTGTTTCATAATATATTAATGAAATGCCAAATTAGCATAAGTAAAGATGCATCATGGTATTACTTGTTAAAATATGTGAAAACTAATCCATAGAGCAATACATGCCAAAATACATCGGTATACATTTAAAGCTGTATTGTATGCACTTACCGAGAATCGTCGGTTAACATGTAAAAGCTAAAGTTGCTAATGTAAACCGAAATCTGTCGATAATCAAGCAAGTTGAAAAGTTGTCTTCACCATACACCGAAACCCGTCGGTAAAAGGAAAGTTAAAAAGTACTGCCTGAAGCATCATGTTGTCATTGAAAGAGAAGTTAATGTCTTAAACCGACGACTCTGTCTTCACACACCAAGGAGTGGTTGAGCATTAATGACTTGACTTAGGGAAAAAAAGTATATAAAAGGTGATGGAAGGGTTTCATTTCTCACCAATGATTTGAGCGAAGTGACTAGAGCGAAACTAGAGCTAGAAAGCGATAGAATTGCAGAGTGACTCCAACCTGATTTACTACACTCCTAATAGATCAATTATAGCTACATAGGTGAAAAGTAAGTACCAGTATAAATGGATAACTCTATTCATCATTTACAAGAAATCCCTAATTTCAGAAAAAATGACCATGACACCAAGACCACTAAACTGAAAAGTATCAAGAAGGATAAGGTCAAACTTATCAAGAACAATGCATGTGAGGAACCCATTAGAGGATATGCCCTAAGGTTGTATCTCAACCCGACAATGGTGGATCATTCTCATGAATACCAACTAGGGTTTTGCTTGTCAAAGATGTGTGAGCATACATTCACTACAAGATTGCAAAAATTGGCGACCTAGAGGTTGAACAAGCTTTCAAGAAGCTATGTAATGATGATGGAACTATTAAATATTATCACAAGAACATCAAAGTGAAAGGGCTCACAAATGCCCTATTATTCCTGAAAGTGTTTAAAACCAAGTGGATTCAGTTAGTACTGATCAGGATCCACAACCACATGTCATGGTTGGATGAGCCTAAACCAATAACCCGAGATGTTATTCATGCAATCACCAGTTATCTAGTAACCAAAAAAGTAAAGGCATTGAAGCACCCTCCCAAGGCTGAAATTGAGAAGAATACAGGGGCTACATGGGATGGAAGAGGAATGAGAGTATCCACCATCAATGATAATGAAATGAAATTCAGAGCATGTGTCCTAGGATACAATTTCTTTCAAGCTAGAAGATTTAAGAAAATAGCATTCGGAGCAGTGGATACAACATATAAGATTGTAAAGAAAGGAACTCAACTGGATCTATCAGAACTTCTACTCAAGCAGCTAGAAGAGAACCTAAAGACAATCAGGAATGCAAAATCAAACTCATGTAAGTTTGGTTCACTTATTATGTTCATTTTCTTTTACTTCCAAGAATCCTTTCCATCAATAGGAGATGTAAAATGGGATACAACTAGACCACTCACCATACAGATCAGTGAGTTTATAAAATCACTGGAGACAATTTTGAGACAGTTATGGATGAGTACTTTACTGGATTCAAGGAGAGAATGGAGAAAAGAGTAAGGATCCCCAAGAAATTAATTGAGAAATTCAAGAATGACATATGTTTCATGGTAGACATAAACTTCACATATATCAAACCTGATGTACCAAGGAAAGCATGGCTACAACCACTTGACTATGAAGTGAACATAGATCAAGCATCCAATGCAATTGATGCATTGATAAATGAACCCTTAGATAAAACACAAACCAAGTTTGACACTCATGAAGAAGCCAAAAATAGAATCAAAACTGGCTTGGTTGTTAAGCAGATAGACAAGAAAAAGAATAAAATGGTCAAGAATTTGAAAAAAATACTATCAGTAACATAAGAGGAAGAGACTGAATAGATAGAAGAAACTAAGGGTCAGTCACCCATCGGTGAAGCTAAGAAGGAGAGTGACTCAGAATCAACAAAGTCAGATACACCATTACCTCCACCAGCTAAGAAGCCAAGGAATACAACTGCAACAAGGACAAGAAGTCAAAAAACCAAGGATGCAAGTATGTCACCATTGAAGAAAGGTCAGGTAAGGACCTACAAGAGGAAAATCAAAACATAAAAAAGAGGGCCAACAAAGAGAAGAAGGTTGATCAGAACTAAGGAGAATATAGAAGACACCCAACAAGATGAGGGTGTAGAAGCTAAGAAGAGTAAAATTCTAGAGAATATTAATGAAATATGTGAATCTATTCCACAAAGAGGAGGCCTTACCAACACAAAGATTAGGAAATGGCTAACACTAGAGCCCGAACACCAAAATAAGGTAGAAGAGGCAGTGATAAAGGTAATGATAAAATTTAAATATGTTCCAATGCAATTTGATGACAAGATGCCCAAGGATCTGAACAAAAGAGTATCTGCAAGATGGTCATATGCATTGAAGAAAGAGAAAGAGATAAGGGAAAGGGTACTTTTTTCTCTCATTCCTCCTGAACCCAAAATAGAGGAGATAGAAGAAATGTTACAGAAACATGTACACAAGTTCTCACCAAAGTTATGAGCATATAAAGTTCTACAGGGTAGGCTAATAGAACTTGAAAGGGAAAGCAATAAGAAATGGAGTAAGATACTCAACATACATTTTTAGGAGGCAAGCCTAGACAAAGATTTACCTCAGACCGATGAAAATCAAATAAATGACACTCAGGATACTCCAGAGCACATTACTACCAATGATGAAGATGTCACAACAACTGAACTAGACAAGGAAGAAAAAAAGAACATGGATGTGGCAGATGAAACATGGCCAGATACAACTATGGAAACAATTGTTATTGACATAACCGATGACCCTACCAATGAGATTAAGACAGATGAGGATGTTACTATTGTAGCAGATCAACCAAAGGAAAAAAATACATCTATTGACACTGTATAGGTAGACACACTAGGACATATTCCATTATTGATACATGCTATCAATAGAATCTCAAAAAAGGAGAAGTCACCTGACAAAGATTCAAGCATTCTCGAGGATGCAGGGGATGAAGGGAAGAAAGACAACACCGATGACCAGAATGTCATCAAAGATACTCAAAATGTAACTGATACTGACAAGGTTGCAAAAGGAGATTCAAAGAAAAAAGATGGAGATAGTAATGAAAAGGATGCACAAACAAAGGAAGATGAAGTAGATAAGGATACCGATGAAGGAGTTAAACCAAAATATGGCACTCCTGAGGAAACCAAAAATGTTTCTACATATAATGTCAAGGTTTATGTGGAGACGTCCACTCAAAACCAACAAGCTAACATTGAGGCATAATAGAAAAAAGAGACAACACCTCCAATCACTTCATCCAGCACATCAGACAAAGCCGAGAAGTTGGCTATGGTTCTACATTCAAGTGCATCTCAGAAGAAGAAGAAGAAAATGAAGAAGACAAAGTTGGAAGTCACTCTAGATGAGATAATTGAAATACCTAAGTGTGACCCAAATACATTAGACTATGAATCACTAAAAGAGTATGGTGAGATATGCCAAAGGAAGGCACTACAACAAAAGCTAAGAAAGGAGCATAGAGACTCCATGGTACTAGAGACAAATAGGGGCATCTTGAATCAGATTGTACCAGATGTTGATGTTGATCACAATAAATTTTTATTTGATCAACTAGCTACTCTCATCGAGGCCATCACAACACAAAATATTGATGCAAAAAAGATAATTGAGGAGAGAGAAGAGAAGAAATATTAGTATAAACTTATTGAAAAGATTAGCAAAGAAGTGGCAAAAAACAAGGTAAAGATTTCAGAATTAGCAAGTGAATTAGATCCAATAATTTTTGAAGCTATTTTCTTGATACAACAATTGAGCACACTTGATAAATTCACTAAGGAGCATAGTGATAAAATAGAAAAGTTAGATTCTGATCTAGCTACAAGTGCTAAATTCTTAACCACCGATGACAAAGCAATAAAGTTGCATTATGAGAAAATTGTTGAGATCAAAAGGTTAAGAAAAGAACTATGGGAAGAAAAATCACAATTTAGGGAAGAGTTCACCGAGATCCAAGCTCAACTTATACCAAGTCTTACACTACTTCAACAACATATCAGTTCAACAAGGCAATTGATATCCACCCCCGAGATGTCTGTAGCAGACAACATCTACGATATGCATGCAAGGATCACACTCGAGAACATGGCTCTAGAAAACCTAAAGGACAAATGGGAGAAGATGATGGAGGACATGAAGTCCTCACACTCTCATATTTTTGATAAGCTATAGGTATACACCTTTTCCCTTACTATCAAAAAAGGGGGAAAATAATGATATGTACAGTATAACTTAAAGAGGGAAACTATACAAGTACAAACATAAAAAAAAAGGGAAAATAATGATATGATATGATATATACAACACAAGGTGAAAAGGAACAAAGTATCATGTACATACACTTATACTATACTGGCATATGCATAGGGGGAGTCATGAAATGACTAAGGAATATATATGGTGTACATACTAAACACTTTTTTAGTATTTAGCACATATCAGTTTTTGATACTAATGTCAAAGGGGGAGATTGATGACATTATTTTGCCATTAGTATGCAAAGAAAACCATCGATGATATCTACATCGAAAGACAAGATAAGAGAAAACTGATAAAATAGTTCAAAGTGTAAACAAAAGACACAATGCGAAGTGAAGACCAAAATTTCTAAGAGGAACCCGAAAAGCTAAGAACAATGCAAACCGACAAGAAGAAAAGAAAGGAACCCGACATAACAAGGGAACCCAACAAATAGAATTTCTATGCAAACCAAGCATCAGACACCAAAAGTCAGTTACATCTCGGAAAAAGTAGATCTGACTTCCTTGTCAGATAAAACAATTGTATTCTATTTATAGAATCTTGATTTGTTTTAAAAGCATTACTTAAGGGACAAGGAACTTTATTGTAAGTCTTTTTAATCAGTTTAACTGATTTAAAACATGCAGACTAGGAGATCAAGGTAAATTTATAAACATGTGATCATAGAGTTAAGTTTGTTTTACGTGAAACTACATTAGGTTAATCTATCTTATAAATAGATGTTGTAATCATTTATTAATGTTAAGGCTCAGAATTGTCACCCTAAATCAGGCATTAGGGCTACACGACAATTCCATCCTCACAATGGATACTTCCTCTAGCTGTGGGTGAGCTATGGATGAGGAAGAGTCTCCGGATTCTAGGCCGGTTCCTATTTGATTCGGAATATCACCTCCTGATTTGAAACTTGATAGGGAAAGGGAAAAAAGAAACTTTAAAACTGGAAATAGATAGGGGTG
>MU224136.1:3418317-3438786 GCA_018584345.1 Thuja plicata | reverse complement strand
AAGATCAAAGGTGCATAGGAATGAAGATCCTGACATTCTTAAGCTGAAAGAGAATGTGTCAACTATGAGGTCACAGCTGGTTGAAGCTGAAAACTTTCTGAAGTCGTGGTATTGATGTTTGTGCTGGTGGGTTTACTCTGTTTTCCTTCCAGCTATTTTTTTGTTTAATGTTTTGGTTGTAGTTTTTGCAAAATCTGGGTTTTGACCCTCTGCTGGTTAGCCCCCTTTTGGGTTATTCTGTCGTCTTTGGGGCTTTTTTGCCTTGTCTTCTATTTTGTTGTTAAAGGGTTTCGGGGTTCCCTTCAAAACCTGCTTTTACCGTAATCAAAAACATCAACTTACCAATTTAATGTGCAAACTAAAATGGTAACAGGGCCTTGGGAGATAGAACCCACATAGCTAAGGTTTGGGACTGTGCATTGTATCCACATCCTTTTATCATCTCCCCCACTTGTGTTTCTGAAGACAATTTGATATCTGTCTGCCTCCTTATTTGATCTATAATGAAAGCTAAGGCCAAATCCTACCCCTCTACTAGTAGCATCCCACTAGACTTAACTAAATGTCTAGATTCATCTGGGATCATATTCTCTAATTCAGGATCATATTCTTGCAGGGCCTGCAAGGATTCACTTGTTACTACATCTCCTCCTGCCAATTGCAACTATGAACCCACTTGCTATTATTTTTCCCAGATGAGGAAGTCATTGAATTATTTGGTTTTTATAAAATTATCATCATTCAAGAATTGTTCTTTCTGTAACTCCCTTTCATCTTGGCATAACAAAAGAGGAATTTCAACATTTTCTAGATCTTCTCTTTTCTTCTTACCTTCTCTTATAAACTTCCTTAGTTGATGATCATAAGCTCTAGTTCCAGTGAATAATGCACTCACTTTATCTTTTTTCCTCTTCTATGCCTTGAATTTAGAAGGATCCCCTATTTCCACCTTTTGCTTCTTCTTGGGAGGTTCAACAACTATGTCAGCCTCTTTCCCTTGAGTCAAATCCATTATATTTTCCTCTGTTTGAGGTGGCTGATCCATTGGTGGAGAGCTATGTACTAAATAGCTACTATCACTATATTTTGAAGAAGAGTATTTGTTTGGACCTCTGTCCTTATATTTTATTTTCTCTTCTAGCTATTTGCACAATGTTCTATAAGACTCAATCATCTTATCTAGTCTTTGTAAATAAGGAATATCAGGGAAATAACCCCCAAAAGGGATCCCTTTCTTCTTAAGTTGTTGTTCTAAATCCATTAGTTCTTGGAAATTGTCAGCTCTTCTCACAACTTCATCATCCTCTAGGATGTCCCTTATTAGGTCCTCTTCTATACATTGCTCATGCACTTTGGTATTTGGAATGGTGGGTGTCAAGAGCTTCTTTGTATTGAAGATAAACCCCTATATATCAACATACCTATATAGGGCTACACTCATCATGAAGTGACTTAACCATCTGTTAACTGAATCATATGCCCTCTTGCCAATTGTAAAATCATAAACTTGGAATTACCGAGGTGTGAATGTTCCTTTTCTATGTGGAGCCAAATGCTCCTTATCAGTCAACATAAGTTTCCATATGAATTCCATGAAAACAATTCTTGGTGGCACATGGTATGGTAGAATATGTGGTGGCTGGGAGCAACCATAAACTCTTATCGAAGTGAAATCCCTATGATAGTAGAAGTATCCCCAATTGTGGTCTCCATTCCACTTGTCAACAAACTTATAGGGCTTGAGAAGTTGTAGTACTTTAATTGGCAGTCTTGTCATATTGACTCCCAAACTGCTTAATAGGGGATATACCATCCAGTTCTAGAAAGAACAGAACTCATTCTCCATAGAATTCCATACCCTCAACCAGAGTTGTATATGGTTGGACTGACCTTGATAAAATCTTGTAGGTCTCAAATTGGGCTGGTCCATGATATTGAAATTATAGAACAAAATCAAATGCATCAATAAAGAATACTGTAGAAATTTAGGGCTAGATTCATTCTTCTGGATATCTACAAACCCTTGATGAATTATGTCAATAACATATTGAATATAGTTATAGTCTGTGCTGACATGTGGACTTTGCAAGTCCAAAAAAATCATTAGAATATCATAGGATATCCTTTCTCTTCCCCCATCAACTCCTAGAACTCTACACAGGCCATAGGAAATGTACTTCTTGTAAAAGGCCAGATCCTTCTAGAAGTAGGGTGCAGTGTTACTAGGAATGGGTGCTATGTAATTTTTGGTACCTTTTGGCACATGACTTTGAATCAATTTTTCTACAACACAGGCTTCTCTTTTATACCTAGCCGCTAAGGCTTTCAGGTCTATCTCTATAGTGCATGGGTTATACATATTGAAAGGTTTCATAAAGGATGCCCTATCTAGAGTTACTAGGGTTGTACCATCACTCTTCTTGATGGTTTTAGAAATTTTATCATACCTATTAGCCAATTCCAACAATAAATCTACATCTACAAATACATCTGGAGCTATTAATTTGGCTAATCCTGAAGTTAAAGGGTTTGACACAGGAACATGACCCTCACTATTCTTATGGAAATAATTAAATAAATGATATCCAGAACAATTAGGAGTCTTAGCATCTCTAATATAAGCCATATTATAACCAAGGTATTTGTCATTTACCTTCTTTCCTTGATTTATTCCTTGTAGGAGAGCTACAAATTCATTTGAGTAGTTCCTTTTCCCTTTCTGATCATCATCAACTTCACCACTCTTTCCGCTGGTTGAAGCAACGCTCACTGCTCGACTCATCTTGTCTACTCTAAACTGGAACATTACTGGTCAAACTCTTGTTTCTTCACTCTGCAATCTGAACAATTCTACTCTTTTGAAAGCAATTAATCACTTATGCAATCTTTAGCTCTGAAAACTGGAACTATGGTAAACTGAAATGAACAACGGTAATGCTTATTTATTTAGAGAAATCAATGCACAAATCTTTTTCAAAATCATGAATTTTCTATTCAGTCACTTCTGACATTACTTCTAGTTGCTTTGATATCAATTTATCTTAGCCGTGGTGCCTGAGGTTGACAGGTTATCATTTTGAAAAAGGTCAATCAGAGCAATCATAAAACTTTATTTTATGCGAAATAAATTCTCAGCTTGATATGATTGGCTCACTTTATTAAAACTCAGCTACTTATTACATGTTGTCACAATCCTCTTGTTCTGATTGGCTAGTGACTGTACATCATGGCGTGAGACTAAACTCTTACCTTTACCTTGCTCATAATCTAGTTCTCTTTAGAAAATACATGACTACTTTATCTCCTTGTCACTGAGAGTTAGATTTAACTCTAGTTTTGTCATGAGATTTAATGCTCACCGCACAATCAAAACTTTTATCAATGGTTATCTTTTAGTCGCTGAACAAATTCACTTAACTCATACTTCATTCTGAGATTCTGCAACTAAATCTAAAGAGTAACTCTTGTTTAACCTTTGGTTTCCTTGGATACTACGCGACTGTGCAAATTTGAAGTTGCTGAAAGATTTTACTAACCATGAGTTTTAATAGAGATTACATGACCATCATTAGATCTACTTTCAATCTGACAGTTCACTTGAAATCTCTTATCCATCTTGTACTTTTTGCATTTGATCAGAGACTTTGCGACTACCACTAGATCACTTTTAATCCAACGGTTCACGTGAAATGTCTTTATTTTTATCCTTAACTGTAGTTTGCTATGAGACTTTGTGACTACAACTATCTCTAAGTCGCTAGATAGGTTTTCTAACCACATGTTTATTTTGAGATTTCACGCAGACCACATATCTCAGGAATGACATAGATACGTGTCAACATCTAGATTATTACCTCTGAATTGTTGAACTTTCTCTGACTTGTTGACTTTTATTAGTGACTTAACACCATCCTTTAGATATTTTCTCTTTTATAGTTTAGATTTTTCCACTGCAACTTCAACTGAACTTTGACTTAACCTTTATCAACCACAGTTATCATGGAGACTCAGCGACTAATTGAATCTCGTTGTCGCTGAATAAATCATCTAACTCAAGGTTTATTTTGAGATTAAATGCCAACCTTTAGATCTTTCTTCGATATGATGATATTCGCTGAATCTCTTGAACTTTTTATCAACTAAACTTTTATCTCATGACTAAACGTTGTCCATAAGATCAACTTTAAATCAGATGGTAGTCGCTAGATCTCACAACATTTAACTTAACCCTTTTTTTCTTTGGAGATCTCACGACTGAATTGATATAACCATATTTTTAACCTTGGTAAACTTGTGATACTTCGCAACTGAAGAAAATCAAAGTCTCTTTATAATTTCTTAACTTAGGAGTTTATCTCGAGAATTCACGCCCACCACAGGATAATCTTTAAAATCAATGGCTATTGATGAATCTCTTAAGATTTGACTTAACTCTTGTTTCTTTCCTTGATCACACGACAACAAGAAAATTTCAACCCAAATTTAACTCTGATTTGTTTGCGAGATTGCGCAACTGAAGAAACTCATAGTCACCATAGGATTTCTTAACTTTGGGGTTTCAAATGAGACTTTGCGCGAACCACAAGATCAGGATTTGAATCAGTGGTTAGTGTTAAATCGCTTAATGCTTGAAACCATATTCTTTTCTTTATGAGATAACATGACCAAGCATTGCACTGAGTCTCGTAGAAAAATGGAATATTCTAAAATCTTAAAGAGACATCATGACTAACTTAAAACATGAAAATATCACATGACTTAAGTGACTAATATTTATGAAAAAGGTAATTGCAAAATAGAAGCGGATCATGAAGAACAAGGTTTTTATCTTGATATGAATTAAAATTGACCTAGGACCTAGGGTTTTTCATGCTTCTTTAATTTTATCACTCCGAGATCATCATTTGCAAAGAAATTTTGATAGCAGTGGACAAGAATTTGACTTTCTAAGCAAGAACATCACTGGGAACTCAAAAATTTTAAAGCAAGATTTCAAAACTAGAAATACAACCAACAATATTGACCTAAATGAGTTTCACGTATTAAAATGATAACTCTATGATCGAAGGTTTACAAATTGACCTTGATCTCCTAGTTTGCATGTTTTCAGTCAGTTAGATTGATTAAAACAATTACAATTACATTGCTTGTCCTTCAAGAAAAGGATTTAAAGCTAATAGAAAAGCTAAATATAAAACACAAGTGTTTTATCTAACGTAGAAGTCAGATCAACATGTCTCAGGATTTTAACTGTTTCTTGGTAGAATCATGCTCGAGATGCTCTTTGGTCTGTCGGGTTCCTTTGTCATTTGTTCTATCGGGTTACACTGTATTTTTCTTGTTGGGTTCCTATGTCGAGTTTGCTCTGTCGGGTTACTCTTTCGGGTTCCCTTGTAACATTTTTGGGTTGCACTGTGTCGTCAGGTTTTCTTGAACTTGTTTTTCAGGTTGCAATAAACCTGACTTTTGGTGTGGTATTACCGACGGTTTGAAAACTATTTTCCTTTGCATACTAATGGAAAAATGTGTCTTCAATCTCCCCCTTTTACATTAGTATAAAAAACTGATATGTGCAAATACTAAAATGCTTATTAATGTACACCATGTGTTTACTTTGTCATTTATGACTCCCCATATGTATATGCCGGTATAGTATAAGTATATGCACTTATCATCTCCTTTATACATATCATTTTCCCCTTTGTACCCTATCAATTTCCTCCTATACATATCATTTTGCCCCTTTTGTGATAGTAAGGGAAAAGGTGTAATCACTTACAACTTGTCAAAAATGTGGGAATGAGAGTTGTTCATGTCCTCCATCATCTTTTCCCATTTCTCTTGAAGGTGCTCAAGTATCATTTTCTCTAATGTGATCCTGGCATGCATATCATAGATGTTGTCGGTGATAGACATCTTTGGGGTGACTATTAATTGCCTTTTCATTGTCATATGTTGCTGTAGTAGTGTCAGATTTGGTAAGAGTAGAGCCTTTAGCTCAGTTACCTCATCCCTAAACCTTTATTCTGCCTCTTGGATTTGAAGTCTCAAATTATTTACTTCCAGTACCTTTGCATAATGCAATTGTATTGCATTGTCTGTTGTTGAGAGACTTTGAGCACTAGAATTTAGATCTGCTTCTATTTGTGCAATCTTTTCACTTTTCTCCTTAGTGAATTTATCTAAAGTGCTTAACTTCTGAATTAAGGCTATTGCTTCTAAAATGATAGGTTCTAACTCACTTTTTTAGATAGCTTCACCTTTTTCTCTACCACTTCTTGGCTGATTTTATCTGTTAATTCATACTGGTACTTCTGCTTTGCTTGTTCTTTAATTGCTTTTTTTCATCCACATTCTATGATTGGATGACATCGGTAGGAATGGTAAGTTGATCAAGGATTGGGGCATTGTGATCAACATCTATGTCAGGAACAGTCCGTGTTAATATGTCCCTTGTCATTTGTAGCACTTGTGATTCCTTGTGCTCCTTCCTAAGCTTTTATTGCATAGCTTTTTGCTGACATATTTCTCCATATTCAATTAGAGATTCATAATCCAATGTAGTTGGATCACATTTTGGTATCTTTATTATTTCATCCAGTGTAACTTGTAATTTGTTTTTCTTGTTCTTGTTCTTGTTCTTGCTCTTTTTCTTCTTGGATATTGTATGGGAAGTAGTTGAATGTAGAACCATAGTAAGATCCTTTTCTTGGTTAGATGTACTTGATGAAGGCTTTGGTGGTGTTGTGTCTTTTTCCTATTTCTCGATATCTTCCTGTTGGTTGGGGTGGACGTCTCCCCATCAACCTTCAGTTTATCTGTAGCATCTCCTTTAGTATCCTTAAGAGTAGCACCATCTTTCTTCTCTTCTTCACCTTTATCTTTTTTCTCTTCATCTGTTCCTTTTGGTTCTCCATCTAGTACATTTTGTTCATCAGTTGTATCTTTCTCTTCATCATTACCCTTATCTTTGGGTATGCTTGCATCTGGCTCGGGTGACTTCTCCTTTTGTGAGATAATATTGATAGCTTGTATCAACAGTAGAATTTGGCCTGGTATATTCACCTGTGCAGTATCTGTAGTTGTGTCCTATTCATCAGTTTGGTCTGGGACAATAGTGACATCTTCATCTTTCTGTATCTCATCTATAGGATCTTCTCTGGTAATATCAATGATATTATTATCAGACCATGTTTCATCTACAGTTTTCATATCCTTCTTAGCTGATGTGTTCAATGCTTCTTTGTTATCCTCACCATCATTTATAAGGATATGTTTGGGGCTTAGTTTAGCCTGATCTTCTTCATTTTCTGGCTTGTCGGTAAGAGCTAATTATGGTTCGGGGCTTGTGTCCTTTTTAGGTACATCAAGTATCTTTCTCCATTCATCCTCAATTTTTCTATCAAGCTCAATTAGATGTCCCTATAGCACTTTGTAGGCTCTTAATTTTGGTGAAAACCTTTTGGAATGTTGCTTCATCATTTCTTCAATCTCTTCCATCTTAGATTCAGGTGGCATAACTGAAACTAGGCTCTTTCCCTTATTTTTTTCTCTTCCTTTAGTGCATATGTCCACATTGTCAATAATTTATTCATAAGTTCTTGTGGCATATTATCTTCAAATTGTATTGGTACATATTTGAATACACACATTGTTGTAATGATTGCCTCTTCTATCTCATCATAGTCCTCGAGGTCCAGAGTTAGCCAATTTCTAATCTTGGGGTCAGTTATTGAACCTAAATTAATTTATTTAATGCACATACCTCATCAATGGTGGTAGGGAACTTATTCTTAACAGGTTGTTCATCCTGTTCATTTTCCTCTGTCTTCTTTCTAGTTTTGAGGAACTTTCCTCCTTTTTTTGTGCCTTTTTCCCTGTTTGAGGATTCCTTTTATATGTCCTTACTTGTTCTTTCTTGATCGGTGAAGGACTTGCATCCTTTTTTGTCTGACTTCTAGTCCTAGATGCAACAATAGTCCTAGGTTTATTTGCTTCTTGTGGTGGTGGTGCATTGGACTCTGTGGATTCAGATTCACTCAATTTTTCTTCTTTACCAATGGGTGACTATCCTTCGGTGTCATCCTTTCGCTCAGACTCTTCATCATTCACTAACAACTTTTTCTTCAGTGTCTTTACCATTTTCTCTTCTTTCTATCAATTTTATTTCTCAACTAAGCCTATTTTTGTTCTTTCCTTGGCTTCTTCATAGGTTCCAAACCTAGGTTGTGACTTGCCCACTGGTCCATTTATCAATGCTTCAATAGCATTGGTTTCTTGATCTATGTTGACCTCATAGTCAAGTGGTGCCAACCATACTGTCCTTGATACAAGTGGTTTGATATAGGTGTAATTAGTGTCCACCATAAAACATATATCATTTTTATACTTTTCCACCAATTCTTCTAGAATCCTCATTCTTTTCTGCATTCTTTCGTTAAATCTAGTGAAGTATTCATCCATAACTGATACAAAGTTGTCACCTAGTGACTTTATGAATTCACTGATTTGTATGGTCACTGGTCGGGAAGTATCCTAGTTGAAATTTCCTATGGATGGAAAGAAGTTCTGAAAATAGAAAAATGTACACATTAAAAGTGATCTGAACTTACATAAATTTGATTTCGTGGACCGGATTGTCCCCATGTTTTCATCTAATTGCTTCAATAGAATCTCAGATAGATCTAATTGTAGACCTTTCTTGACAATCTTATAAGCAGTGTCAAATGCTCCACATGCTATGTTGTTTAGCCTGCTGGATTGATATATCTTGTAACCTAGTACACATGCACTGAACTTGAGTTCTTGATCAGTGATGGTGTTAACCTTAAATCCTCTGTTATCCCACACTACTCCTATCATCTTCTCAATTTTGGGTCGAGGAGGATGTTTAAGTGCTTTTTCCTTGTTGGTTATAGGATAATTGATAATAGCATGTATCACATCTCTGGTGATCGGTTTTGGCTCATCTAGCCACATCTTTCGGTTGCGCACTTTGCTTAGCACTACTTGAATCCATTTGGTCTTGAAATCCTTCAGGAACATTAGGGAACATGTCATCCCTTTGAGCTCTATGTGTTTGTGTTCCTCTTTAATGGTTTCACTTGTGCAAAGCTTCTTGTAAGCTTGATCAACTTTAAGATCTCCTATCTCGATGATCTTGCAATTAATGTAGGAATGAACATCTTCAATTAATAAAACCCTAAGTGGAATTCTAGAGAATGCACCAGCATCGTCAGGTTGCGAGGAAACCTCTAGACAGATTTTATATTTAGGTTCTTCACAAGTTGATTTCTTGATCAGATTAACCTTCTTCTCCATAGCATTCTTGATTTTGGTTGCACGGGAAGTGGTTTCCATGATTTCATGAACTTAGGGCTTTTATGTAAAATAAAATAGTGATCTCAATGATCTTTGTTACTTACTTTAACCTTTTGTAGCTGCTGTTGTTTGGAATTTGAATGTCGTGAGTCTGCTTGGAGTGCTCTACAATCTGGTCACTCTGGTTTTGCTCTTCTCTACTCTGCTTCTTCGCTCTAAATTGATGGTGACTAATGAGCTCTTCCATCACCCTATTTATAGACAATGCCCTAAGTGGCACAATTAAGGCTTTACCCACTTGTCAGGTGTCAAAGATGGAGTTTCTCGGGGTACATGCCAACTTTGTTTTCAGTAAAAATGCGATGCTTGGGGAAAGTGTCAACTCATTCAACTTTTCACATGTTTACTGATGGATCTTGATATCTGGCGAAGACAACAATGCTTTTAACTTGATTATCGATGAGTCTTGGGTTGCATTAATAAACTTGGTTTTCACATGTACATCGATGATTCACGGTATGCTTTGACAACTTAAATTTTGTATGTTAACCGATGCTTTTTGGTATGCATTAACTGACAAGATTGAATTCACAAAATTATAACAAGTAATACCATAGTGCATCTTTAATCATGTTGATTTGGCATTTTAACTATGTATAATGGAACTAATGTAAAGTATAACTTAGTATAGTGCAATTCCATACTTACTTGCTCATCTTAGGTGTGGGTGGTGATGTCACCAGATCCATTTGATAAGGTGTCACCATTTGCATTTCTTGGTCTAGCATCATCAGTGTTTGTAGCTTTCCTCCACATTTTGTTTCTCATCTTCCAGATGTCTTCAATGGTGTTTCCATTGGCAAAGGTGATGGTCTTTGTCACTCGGTCTCTGTAGTCCTTGCTTAGATGACCAACTTTATAAAAGTGTAAGCATGTCATTCTGGGGCTAGTCTAGCTCCTAAACTTTCTCATCCATTTTGTCATGCAGTTTGTAGCTATGTGTCCAAATCTTCCACATGCTGTGTAGTTTGCATATGTATTATAATCCCAAACATATGAGTTACTGACTCTTTTTGGTTGATAGGTAGTTTCATTTTCTTTAGGCTTCCATGCTTTCCTTTTCTTCTTCCTACATTTAAGAGATGTGTTCCCATGCATTTTGCAAGTAGGACAATATTTGTCCTTGTAGATTTCCTTCTTTGGTTATTTCACCTCAGATTTACATTCATATGATTTATGTCCTTTCTTGTTACATTTATATAAGTTTCCTATGAATGAAGGTGTGGATTTAGGAATACCTTTTATCTTGCTTCTGCAAATATTTGATGTGTGGCTTGGTTTTCCACAGTGATTGCATGACTTCTTTCTTGGTCTTGGATTTGTGTAGAAATTCTTTGGATCAACTTGGTATGGTGATTCTCCATTCTCGGTATACCCTAGTCTGGTTTTGTCATTGACTCTTCTTTGTCCATCTGGAAACTAATCCATCCTTTTGGTGCTTTCTTCAGCTCTTTTGATCATGTCATTGTGTTGTTGCTGAATTCTCACCTCATGCTTTAGTATTTCATTTTCTTCTCTTAGATCACCAATAGATTCCAGCTTTCCATTCAATTCTATGTTCATTTGGTTTGCCTCCTGACTCATAAGAATAATTTGATTGGTGATCTCATGATGATGTTGTGTAAGTCTTTGTATTTCTGACTCTTTCTCTTGTAGCTTTTCAGTAATCTTCCTCCTGTCATCAATAGCTAGTGTTCTTTCTTTCCCATCTTGTCCAGCATTGTTCATGACATCAATCATCCTTACCATCTGTGTCTCTTGACCAATTTGCAGTGATTTTACTTGTCTAGTCAGAAGTTGATTGATTTCATTTAGGTTTGTAATGTTGCCTTCAAATTTGTCTAATGTGTTTCTTGTTGTAGATCTTGAAGACTTAAATAAATCAGGTATCTCTTCCTCATGATAGTCTGTTTCATTACAACGAGATTCCATAATATTTCTTTCATTCAACAACTGTCTCATCTTGATTCTAGCTTCTTTATATTGCTCATAGAAGATCTGAATCTATAACTTATGATTCTCAATACTCTTGTCTAGCTTGTACCTTTCCATTGTATGATATTTTCTCTTAAGTCTTTAAAATTTTCTAACTAAGATATCTAGCTTTGATACCAATTGTTGGAAATAATGGAATAGTGTACTGAGAGGGGAGGGGTGAATCAGTACCCTCAAATTTTTTATCACTTTAACTTTAATCCTTTTAGAAATCAATTGTATTACCAACCATTTATGCTATCTTATCTTTGTGTATGTTATATCAATTCATAATTCAATAAGCATGTAAAACATTCATAGAAACATTCATGAAATGTATAGACACATGACACTAGATTTGGTAATGCAGAAAACCCATGTTAGAAGGTAAAAAATGCGGTGGGGATGAAACCCACAAAGCTTCACTATCTGCAGAATGGATGGAGCCGATTAGGGCTTACAATTTGATCACTTCTAATGATCTACCCTGTTAGGAGTATTATGTAGAGATTGGTTAAGGTCTACTCTGTTAAGAGCTTTAGAAACATTGTTTAGTGTGCACTTGGTTAAGAGATTTACAAAGGATTGATAAATACACCTTTCACAAGGTTTTATTCTATTTGCTACACTTGTTAGAATGTAGTAAAAAATATTCAATGACCTGAGTATTTGCAATCTATAATTTCTGATTATAGATCTAATAAAGATTACAAGTATATTTATCACCTATTGTGATTGATCAATACCTCTATTCTGCTCGGTAGCCTTGGTTCTTGCTCTTGATAGCTGATTTCATCCCTGACTGCTCTTCTACATAAAAATCTTAGTCTGATCCATAGATGTGCTCCTCAACTACAATCATCATCACACACATGTTATGATAGATTACATATCTATTTATATAATGATATTGACCTAAATGAGTTTCACGTATTACAATGATAACTCTATGATCAAAGGTTTACAACTTGACCTTGATCTCCTAGTTTGCATTTTCTCAATCAGTTAGACTGATTGAAAAAATTACAATTACATTTCTTGTCCCTCAAGAAATGGATTTAAAGCTAATAGAAAAGCTAAATATAAAACACAAGTGTTTTATCTGATGTGGAAGTCAGATCCACATTTCTCGGGATTCTAACTGTCTCTTGGTAGACTAGTGCTCGGGATGCTCTTTGGTCTGTCGGGTTTCTTTGTCATCTGTTCTGTTGAGTTGCACTATATTCTATTTGTCAGGTTCCTCTGTCAAGTTTGTTCTGTCGGGTTACTCTGTCAGGTTCCCTTGTAACATTTTTGGGTTGCACTGTCTCGTCAGGTTTGCTTGAACTTGTTTGTCAGGTTGCACTAAACCTGACTTTCGGTGTGGTATTACCCATGGTTTAAATTTTTTTTCCTTTGCATACTAATGAAAAAATGTGTCTTCATCTCAATCAAGAAAAACTCTCTCTCTCTCTCTCTCTCTCTCTCTCTCTCTCTACGTGTTTATCAAGCATACCTACATTCTAGATCTTGGAGTGGAAATAATAGATCTATGCATTTGTGAGGGAATCCTTGACCCTACATTACATTCCTAGGTCAACTCTTTGGATTCCAAGCACATTCAAGCATCTTCATGAATTTGAGCGATTACTACATCCATTCATGAGGGTTTATGCAAGGTTAATCAACAATTTTACTTTATGCAATTTCTATCATATTTCAAGGTTGATTCCTAAATAAGAGTTTGACAAAGGAAAACCCCTTTTCCCAACCCTTTTGCCATTTTTTCTGTGTAGCAACAGGTTACAAAGATGTCGAAACTCTTTTGCACAATATAGGAATAATTGCAATTTTTTGGAAAATTTCATTTGAAAGTGTTGGGAACACATTGAACACCACTTTGTTCCCAGGGACACATCGAATTTTATTGTGTTCCTACCATTTTTTGCTATAATTTATGGGTTAGGTCAATTCTGTCTTCTAATTTCCATTTTCATCTGTTTTAGCTTGATATCAGTTTTTATCATCTTTTTAGTATCATTTCTAATAGATCAATTACATTACATAATAATTCCCATTTCATTTCAATTAATTTTTTAGTGAAGGACATAGAGTAAAAGTACAAGCCAGTGTCACACTTTTATAAAGGAAAAGGTTAACAACACCAAAATTGTTCAACTTCAACGACATAAAAGTGGTATTTCTGTTTGAAATTTGAAGATGATGTAAAATGATGAAATGTGTAAAAATGGATGAAGTTCATGTATATTATATATAATAATTTTTTTGAAGAAGAATTGATATATTATAGATGACATATATAGCCAGTGCATCAAAAAAGAAAAATAGGTTTTCGATCTATATTTTCTGTGTTATAACGATTCAAAGTCCAACTTACCTGAAATTGACATTTTTCATCTCCAACCATATTTTTCCTACAAAATATAAACTAATCAAAAAACAAATTATACATTCTCAAAGAGCAGTCTCTCCTTTAGTGAACCATATATTTTTTAATTTTTTATGATATGATTTACTATTTTTCTCTTTTTCCCAATCAACATCTTCTCGAATGTTAAAATACCTACTTGTATTATTTTGTAATTATAATATATTGCATCTAATCAAAATACTATAAAAATTATACGAGCATATTCTTGACTCTGAGCTCTATAAAGGGGTATTTATAGTTATGTTGGAAAGTTGAGATTTGATGGAGGAATTAGTTGCAGAAGATAGAAGTTTTGTAATTCTTAGAAAATTGGTGATATGGCTGTCACATAGGATGGTTCAACCGGATTGGGTATCCAACCAAACTGATCCTGGTTTGGCCGACCCGCAAGCAGTTGCATGAGTGACCATGTCACTTAAACCTCATATATATGTGGATTGATATAATTGGTTTTAAATTAAAATAAAATCAAATAAAAGTATTTTTTGATTGATTTAAAATCAATTTTTTCATGTGGAGAAAGTGTACTCTAAAGGCAATTTTTCAAATAAATTGGAAAAAGAGGCTAGATTTTTTTCAGGTAAGTTGATTTTATACTTTATTTTTACCTTTTTTACATTTTTTTTATATTTCATTTTTATAAAAAAATAGAAATAAGTGAGATTTATGAAGTTATAAAGTTATGAATAGTGTATTTATGATTTATGAGTTTTTTATTTTGTATCTTTAGTTTTTTGTATATAGGTGAACTGAAGTTCTCAATTTGAATAGTTTGGGCAATGGGGAATAAGAGGACAAGATCAAGACTATATGACCAAAAAAGGGATGATAAAATGAAAGGTCATACAAAATGTAGTCAAGAGAAACCTATTGATGTTCAAGAATAACTCGCTGATGTTCAAGAAGCTACAACTAAGGTACAAGGACAATTGGTAGTAGTCAAGCTACACATATTTCTTCTGACATGGATAATTTGATGGAGATGGATGAGAATTATCTTTTCAGTCAAATTTCATTTGAACACATGGTACCTGAAAGCATAATTAAATTGCATTGTATAATAATTTGGGAGGAATATTTTCAAAACAAACCTCTATTTGGAAGAGCATAATTATTTTCCAGGTTATTTAGGAAAAAAGAAATGACACACCATATATATCTAGTTAGTGCTTGAATCACCTCTTGAGCCTATTAGAGATATTCTTCTTTCCTAATGTGTAATTCATGAAATAGGGAAGTAATTCACTTAGTGTATTTTATGTTGCATTTCTCTCCCCATTTTTCCAATTGCATAGGTCTCAATGTGAGAAGTTGGAACTAGGAGACAAGCCTTTGATTCATTGGAACATACAAGAATTGTCATATACTCAAGCTCCTCTAAAGTATCATCTTTATAGGGTATATAATCTATACAATCAAGATGAATGATAAAATATGTTGAAAGATCCTTTTGAAATGGAAGGATACGAGGGTCTTCATGGATCTCCAAAAGGCAAGTCTAAATAGTGTGGGGACAATCTTTGTGAGATACAATGCACATAGTGTCAAGATCAACACTAAAGACAATAATTCCTACAACATTGTCAATGACGTTATCCCAAGATAATCTACCCCCTAATGTGCTTTGTTTAGGTATGAGTTCATATAGATAAGGAAAAATATCAAGACACCTAAGATCTAAGATGTGTTAGTATGCCCTTTCATCATAACTCATAATTAGCTTTTTCTAGGATGATATTAGAAGGATGATTATAAAAACCCATGTTATATCCTTAAATAAAAAAATCAGTCACCAATAACCTAAGTGTAGGTAAATAAAATCAAATGAAGTCATTCCACGCAAATATATCCTTTCCAAATGCCAAAATATAAAAGTAATTGAACATAATGAGAAATCACAAAAAAATGAATAAAATATACATGGGGAAAACTCTTCAAAAGTACATGTATGGATCTAACAAGCTCTAAAATTCCTTTCCAATGCCACAAAAATAAACGATCATGGTAAAAGGTTGTGAGCTCAAAAGAAAAACATATTGATCTAATCTTTGACTGAGAATAACATGAACCAATTGAAAAATTTAAGAATCGAACTAACTCCACTAGATTTTTTTGTAATATGTAGCCCATACTTTTTTATAAGTTTCCAAGTATTTGGAAACAAATTTTTTGTTGATTGTTTATTTTAGTTTTCATTCATCACATAGAATGCATACTTGACATTCATTTTTCATTGAAAGATACATGAGACCAAAATACTCAAAAAAATTCATCAATAAACTTTATAACATTGAATATAAGATATAAATTAATGTAATACATGAACAACAAGTTAATCAACATATAAGTTTGTTCCAAAGCACAAAAATGCATAAGATCTCCCAACTTACTCCAAACTTCTTCCAACTTTTGAGGAATCTTCTCCAAACCCCAATGCCTTAATCAAGGTAAAACCCAATGCCAAAAAGAAGATTGGAATCTCCAGTGAATCTTGTGTACCAAGAGGGAAGTTGGTTCTCATGACTATAAGGACGATGTGTTTAAAAACATCAGTTCTTCTCAAAACATAGAAAATAACATATTAATTTAAATCACCTAGGAGTGATGAACTTGATTCTCCAATTCCAAGAAAAATATAAAAATAAACCAAGGAGTTATGAGTGAAACATGAATTTATGTACCTTTGAAAAATGAAGACCAACACTGAACATTGCATCCAAATACTAAAAATCTCAAACAACACTTTTAAAATGACCAAAGAACACTAAAACATGAGAACCAATATGAAAATACTTCAAAAAATTAATTATTATCAAAATATTATCATCAATTGCAAGCCAGAATCATTGAAAACTCAATCTGAACACTCCAATCAATAAGGGTGGAAATTTCACCACTGAAACCAACACTAGTGGAGAGGATTTTCATCTTCAACTAGTAACAAGAGAGGGAAGAATTAATGAAACCAATTTAAATTTGAATTATTTTTCCTCACTTTGTCTTTTAAAACATTTATCCTACTCTCACCTTGGAGTCCGCTTTTGGGGCCATAGAATATGCTTTAAAACAAATTAAGTTTTTCACCTTCCCTAGGCATAGCTTTTGGGACACTTTATGAGCTCTTTATTCACTTTAGTTATAAAGTTAAATTTCCTTTTAAACTCTTAGGTGAAATAATAAAATATTATTCCTCTAAACATGGGAACTCACTAATGCCTAAAACAAAGAACACTTCACCCTAAAGATGAGAGGAAATTGAAGCTGAGACCAAGTGTCCAAAATATCACTTAATAAAAATAGCATATACTAAAAATAGAAACTTTGCTCAAATACAATAAAATCATTGGCTCAAGCTCTTTGAAAGACATTGAGTTCCATAGCTAACTCCACTAGGGCTACAAGAGCCTAAAATTAGGCTAACGAGAAGCCAAACTGACTACATGAAAGAAGGGGACATTACATTCTTGGAACTAGCTTTCTAATGATATATTATTTGCCTAATTTCGACATTGTATGTCCAAGTTGTGATTTTTGAAAATAAGGGTAAATTTAATCAACCAATAGCCAATAGACACAACATTTTTTTATTTTATTTAGGAAAAATTTACTTGTTGCATGTAAAAACTAACAGATATTAAAGTTTCAATTCTACCAATAAAACACAACAAATGTTTTTTATTTTCAACAAGCAAAACATATAATTCGATGAAAAATAAACTTCAACTTACAAGAAAAAATGGTCACGCCATCCTATTTAGAAAGAAATTTTTCTAAGACATATCCATTGTCTATAAAATATAATAGACACCCATACGGTTTTTAATGGCTATGAACAAAATGTAAAAAAAATTTTTCTCCAAAATACACTGAGCTAAAGTTATGGCTGAAATTTTCTCAAGTCTCTCAAATTTTGGAAAGAAAGTCATAGATTTTGTGTTATGATACTATTTTGGAGTTGATAGTTACTCTGTCAACTCCCACACATCACTTGCAACCAAAATGTCTATCACATTTGAAGAGAAGCCATGAATAATGCTATGTAATCTTGAGAGATGTGGATTAATAAAAGAATTTAATATTGAGATTAAATTATAAATGAATTTGATAGATTATGATGAATGCTAATAAAAACATAGAGATAAGACCCTAGATCTAAACCTAGGAAAGGATTAAATTAGAGCATGACAAGTGTCCTCATTATATTTAGTGAGATAATATGACATATAATAGTTTAATCTTAATATTAAAAAAAAGCACTCATAAGTTTAGCTTGAGTGTAATAAAGTAATAGGAGATCTAACTAATTAACAATTGATTAATTGATTACTAAGGTGACTACTTAATTACTCTAACAATGTGTTTGTAATGCCACGCCAGGGAACCCAAGAGAACTAACCTAAACATGCCACTAAGTTAACAGGATAATTTTTTTTATCTTTACAAACAATAATGATAATAATGCGGAAGAAATACAATGAGATACATGACATACACATAAATACAACTCAACAAAGATACAATTCTCGAGGGTCCCTTGACGTAGAATTAATTAAGAAAAAAAATCTATGAAGAACAACTATGAATGACTAACAAAAAATATATATGAACTGAATCCAACAATATACATCTCATATAAAAATACCATATATACATCTGATACCCAAGGTATACAACTAAATCAATCATCCACTGCACAAGTCATAGGGTATGCAATAATACATAACAATAGAATACAATACATACTTTGAAAGGATGATAACCAATCTACACATATGGTTACAAATATACAACTCATGAAATAGAGCAAGTCTCCAAAATACTAAGAAGATAGAACTGCAATGAGGATCATCCAAAAATGAAGAACCGTCGGAACTCAATGGTAATAAGAATCACTACCACCCGACCGCATGGAACCAAAGGTCCACTCCCACCGTGTTGGGGAGATAACATCAGGCCCACACATGGGAACACAATCTAGAAAGACTAAAGCAAAAGTATAAGGATAGGAAAGATTAAGACACACTAGAGATCCAAGGTCAAAATAAAGGTACACCATCCAAAGATAAAGGACACATAAATTAACCAAAAATCCTACATGAACCAACTACTGAAATCAAAAGCCAAATGCCAAAACCACAACCATCAAAGGTAAAGCAGGACCTATGGAGGAGACTTAGGCTACATACTATGGGAGCTTCATCATATGGTCAATCACTTGAGTTACCCTGGACTAGCCACTCTAGACCCTGGACCTCCCAACATGACTCATGCGAAACTAGAATACCCTCTCGTGAAGACAAGGAATCTAATCATACCTAATCTCTACGTATCATCTCATTCTCATCCTTAGCCTGTACAAGCACTCAAGGCATGAGAGAGGAATCATGATCCATATTTTATTTCATGTAATCCCCAAGTTTTATTATTAAATTATCACTTATTAGTAACTTACGATAAGTCACCCTAGAACTGGCCTCTTTGGGCTCTAGACCCCTATTGTAAGCCACTACCCTAAGATGCACCTAACTAACCACCCCCTAAGCTCAAGGTCATAAATAATCTCATAAAACTCATAAACTGGTTCCTACCTGTATAGGAACTACTGGTTCTCCGTGATCCATAACAACACGAGGAACTCTTCAAAAGATCACATATGAAGAGTTCAGAAATACTAGGTTCAGGAAGGACATTTGAACCAAAAATATTATAGGAAAGCTACACTTGATAACACACAAGACACCATGAAGAATCAAATCCCAAAACCCTCTGATTTACATCCTAAAAGTCAACTTAACACCCTAACATCTACCTAGAATGAAAGAGTTCATAGCAGGAAAGAATACACAACACATTTCATAACCATCCAAAATAACACGTCATGGTATAATAAACACACCTCCAGAAAGAACTAATAAAAAACGTATTGATAAACAAATTTATAACATCATTATGCAAATTCATTTATCTATTAAAATACAAAACAACTATAATTAAATTTCCCAAGAAAAATGCAAATTAAAGCTCCTATAGACTAATTTATAAAATCTACCATTCATAAATTAATCTATTTAAATAATTACTAAAAATTCAACTATAATTACATCATGTATGAAAAATACAATGTATAAACCATTAACAAATATTAATATTCAAAATATTAATATTATCTATTAATAAACCTCATATATATAGAGAGAGAAACAAACACTATAAAAGAATAAATAATCTATTAATAATAATAACATTATTATTAACAATCATATTAACTAACATATACTACAACTTTTTTTTTAAAGTAAATTAAAAATATTTAATATATAAAAGTTAATAACTAACATTATTTTAAAACTAAATAATAATAAACATATATTAAAACAACATTAATTAAAAATTAAATTAAATTAAATTAAAATTAAAAGAACCTAAACTAAATTTAAAATTTAAAAGATAAATTAAAAAAATTAATTTAACCCGCGTGGGGGGTCTCGGCCCCACCCACCACCCGTGGTTCCCTTCCTTAAAGGAAGGAGCCGCGGGGGCCAACTACGGTCGACAGCCTTGCCTGTCGCGCCGACGGCCTCGGCTATCGCACTGTGCCTGCCTCGCGCGTGGGCCCAAGGGAGGTGGGGGGTTTGGTGGCCCCCGCCTCCAACTCAAATGCTTTAAATTATTTTTTTTTAAAA
>MU224136.1:3400175-3411482 GCA_018584345.1 Thuja plicata | reverse complement strand
CTTGAAGAAGAGGTATACATTGAGCAACCAGAAGGGTTTGTCGATCCAGACAAGAGAAACATGGTATGTAGACTTCACAAAGCCTTGTATGGATTGAAACAAGCTCCAAGAGCCTGGTATGAATGACATCATTCCTATCTTATAAGTATTGGATTTGTACGGACCAGTGAAAACAATAATCTTTATTTGAAGGAAAATATTGTTGCTAACACTTTGATTACTGAAATATTTGTTGATGACATCATCTTTGGAGGCAATGATATGCTATGCAAATCATTTGCTAATGAGATGAGAAAAGAGTTTGAGATGTCTATGTTTGGAGAGATCAAGTTCTTTTTTGGTCTACAGATCATTCAACAAAGTGAAGGTATTTTCAATACACAGTCCAAATACATCAAAGAGGTCCTAAAAATATTCAAGATGGAAGATTCCAAACCAGTTGGAAAACTAATGGCTACTAGATGTAAGCTGAAAAAGGAGGACAAGGCAATAGAGGTAAATCAGACTTTGTACAGATCAATGATTGGAAAACTCATGTATGTTGTACACACTAGACCAGATATTGCACATGTAGTAGGAATTATTGCTATATTTTCTGCTAACCCTAGGGAATCACATATGACTGCTGTGAAAATGATTCTAAGATATCTGAAGAATAATGAGGAATTTGGCTTATGGTATAGAAGAAAAGGCAAATTTGAACTTAAGGTGTTTATCGATGTTGATTGGGCTGGAAATCTTGATGACCGAAAGAGCACAACTGGAGGAGCATTCTTTATGGGTGACAAACTTGTCACATGGATAAGCAAGAAGCAAGGATGCATATCATAGTCTACTACAAAATTAGAGTATGTTGCTGGTGCTGCAAATTGCTGAAATATTGCATGGATCAAAAAATTTCTGGAAGGTATGCATATGAAGATCTCAAAACTAGTAATTATCTATTGTGATAACACCGACGCAATAAAAATTTCCAAGAATCCAGTCATGCATGCAAAGGCTAAACACATTGCCATCAAGTATCATTATTTGAGAGAACAAGTTCAAGAAAAAGAGGTGATACTTGAGTATGTGCAATCAAAAGAACAATTAGCTGATATCTTCACCAAGCCAATGCCCAAGGATACATTTGAGTACTTGAGAAAGAGACTAGGGGTCAAACCCTTGTCTGCCAATCAGTAATATGACTAAAGGCTGCATCAACCTACATATTATCATAATATCATTCATGTTGATGCAAGCAAAGAGATGAACTTCAAACATACATCTATATACAGACAAGTATATACCATAACCAAGCACCAGAGCATATTGATGTATTGATGATGGATAAGGGAAATTAAAGGAATATATTATGGATGGAGAGAAATGATTGTTTCACATGAATGTCAGATATTTGTTTGGCATTCTTGTCAAAGGGAGAGAGATTATCCTTATTATCACATTCTTTTGAAAAGAAAGAAAGATTATCCATTATCAGATTACTCCAACAGGGAGAGATTATATCCTTAGGGAGAGCAAGTTGTATGAAAGATTACACAAAGGGAGAGTTGCTGAAAAGAGAAAAAGACATCACAAAAGAGAGAACAGTCAAAGGAGAAAAAATGTCACAAGAAGAGGACTCAACACATCAAAACACAATGATCTGCAAGAATCAAATCTAAGTTAAAACAAAGCTTACCAGAGTTTAGATATTTATCGGTTGATAGAACAAAAAGATTGGTAGTTGATGAATCTCAACTGTTGTATTTCATGTTGTATTAGAAATAGTATAGTGTGATAATATAGTATGTTTCCATCAATGCCAAAGGGAGAGATTGATGACATGTAACTGCTTGAATGTTTGATAATGTTAAGTTGATGATAATACAAGACATTAAATAAGTTAATGGTTTGTATTGTCATTGATGTCAACTTGATATCATCTGTACGGTCATGTATGATGAGTCGAGCTAATGGCCATCTTTTATAACACTTTTACTGTCTTTTTAACAAGTTTACTTACAGCTGATACTTGAACTTGTGGTTTTTATATATGTTTTATGTATGAAAAGGACATAAGTAGGAAGGTAGATGGTAAAAAGGTTATGAAAGTATGATGCTTGGAACTCGTGATCTTACATGATAAAATGTAGAAGTAATATACTCAATGAATGATTCCTTTCCTATGCTATGTTTGTGGGTAGTTTCCTTCTTGTAGCCACATGTCTTGCAAGAGCATTAATTAAGTTTAATACTTTCTTTTGAATATTAGTGATAAAAATATATACATGTGTTGAAGATGGTATGTGTGCGATAATCCTTTTGCAGGAATCAATGGAGCAGTTCTAAAGTCCAGCATTGTTGCGCTGAAGAAGTCAAGGTCGGTTACTCTCACCATAGACCTCAAGTTGAACCAGTCAAGAGCACGTGAGCTAGGTGAACCATCATTGCAAGATCTCCGTGGGAGGACTGGGTCAATACAGTTTCATGTTGCATGCCACACGCGGATCTAGAGACATCATATGCTACATTCTGGAACAATTTACAGATTAACTACCATGTTCTATTATGAGATATTTTGTATTGATTATGATCCTCATCTGATGGAGTGATCTTAGATTTAGGTTGTAGTGGTAGTTTTCCTTTAAATAAGTTGACTGCTGAAACTCTGGTAGTCGAAGAATCAGTTAGTTTTCTATAATCATCTTGTAATTCAGTTGTAGAGAAAATAAAAACTTGCTGTTACATGTTATGTTCACGCTTTGCAATTAATTGAGATCTTCAGTTTTTCATCCTTGAGTTTTATTCTATTCAGTCTTCCATGGGGGCCCAAGCAGGAGGTGAATTAGTTCATAGTCAGTAGGAACTAGTTTTAGAGTTTTTAGTAGGAATTAGTTCAGAGTTCATTCAAAGCATCTAGGACTCTGTTGCTCCTGCAGCCATTGGTAACAGAACTGTTGGTTGTTCTTGCAGCATACATAAATAGTTAAGTTTACTTCCGTAATGTGTTGTTCTTCAAAGCTTTAGATTAAATTTCTCATTTTAGTTCATAGTTTAGTATCTCTCCAAGTTTGTTAGTTTGAGTAGGAAATGATGACTTATAATATAGATTAGAGCATATACTTTGTAGATGCTATTTGAAGTTTACGTCCCTGGTTGCCTATTCAATGAGTTCAACATATTATTTCTAGTATGATAAGTGGCATGTTTTATTACAAAGTCATTGTCAAAAGGATACATAATCCTTAAGTGCAAATGTATTATACTGAGTAGTCATTTTTGGGGCCGCTGCTGGGGAATGGTGTCAATCTAATCTAGCATAGAGTCATTATCTTAGATTTAGTTTAGCATTTTTTTTATGCATAGGAGAAGAGATCATCTTGGGTGTTTTTTCCATCAAAATTTTTAGGCCAAACCTCTTGAATTAGTTACCAACATCTTTAACCTTGAAATCGAGGAACCCCAAGTTGCGAACGAAGAAGTTGAAGAACAATTTGAGAATGTGTTTGTTGATGCATTTGACCACTTACCATCATCATCCTCATCTAAAGAATCCTTTCATCTAGACAAACTTTTTTCTGAGCTAGAAGATCTATTGCAGCAGCCAGGGCCTCCTCCAAGGATGGTTCAACCAAGCTTCCCTTTCCCCATTCCTCCTCAATAGGGAAACCAAAATTTAAAGAACATACCCTCTGTGGCATTGCCCAAGTTCTATGGCTTCATCACCGAAGACTCTGAGACCTTCCTCTTTGAGTTTGACATCCTTTGTAGAAGCTACGACTATACAACTGATGCACATAAGCTCAAGTTATTTTTGTTGACTCTAAAAGAAGCTACTCTGAGATGGTTTATGGGCCTCGGTGCCAACGCTGTAGCAGATTGGACTGCTATGAGCAACATGTTTCCTTCCAAATACAAAGAGTACTATCATGGGCATGACTTAAAAGGTGATGATATCTTTAGGATGACCCAGAAAGAGGACAAGACCCTGGAGGATTATGTCTCTAGGTTCATGTTCAATCTGTAGCATAAAACTCAGCATCAATTGAATGAAGAATCTTAGAAACACCTTTTTCTCAAAGGTGTCGATGAGGGGAGCATTGGGGCTCTGGCCCTGATGGTTGGTGGTGACATTACACAGAAGAATTGGGATGATATCAAGAATATCTACTTGAACTACTCCCAGGCCACTGTAAAGAAGGGTAGGGGAATTAGATACCTACCACAAAAGTCTACTGGCTCTGGGGTGTCAAAGGTGGAGCTATCTAATCTTCTGTCTGACTTCAAGAAGGACATCATTAATGATGTTTCTACTCAGATAGATACCATGCATGCAAGGAGAAAGAAAGAAGATGTTGATGTTGTGCTAGCTAAATACTGTCCAGACTACCAAGAGAAGAGGAGGAGTTGTAAGTGCAAGACTGTTGCAAATTTGGAGACACAGTCGATGCCCACTGAATTCAAAGCCATTGATGAAAATGGAGAGGTGATCTACATTGCCCAATGTAGGCCCTAGGTCCCAAGACCAGGTATGCCACAAGATCCTATCCAAAATTTTAATAATAATAGTCAATGGTAGAATTTTCAGAATATGGGCACCCAAGGGTGGCAACAACCTCAGTAGGGTTGGCAACCACCCTAGCCAGGTTGGCAGCAACCTCAGCCAGGTTGGAAACAACCTTAGCAGGGGTGGCAGCAACCTTAGCAAGGTTGGAAACAAACCAATCAATGGTCTAACCCATCCCATCATAAATACCTAATACCTCCTCCAAAATAATAGGCTATAATGCCTCCTCCTACAACTGCTAATAACCCTCCTAAGAAAATGTAGTTGCCAGCACAGCCTAATCCTAATCCCAATAGAAAACCACCCGCTTAGTAGCAAAGCTATGCCTTAAAATGATATCCATCTGAGATCAGGAACCACTCTTGCTTCACCTCAACCACCTATAATAACCACACTTGAAGAGCCACCTGTTGACCAAGATAATGTACCAGCTCCTGTAGCCAAAGTGCCCCCATTTCCTCAAAGGTTATCCAATCAAGCTGAACTCGTAGTGAACCACGGAGTAGCAGACTTGCTTGACCAATTGAAACATATAATAGTAAAAATACCTTTGCTAGATGCTATCAAGGAAGTCCCTGTCTATATTAAAGCCATACGAGAAGCTTGCATCAAACAACCTGGAAGGAAGAAAAAGGATCCTAAAACCATTTATGTTGTCAGACAGCTATCTGATCTTATAATAGAAAAGTTGGCTATCCCCAAGTATTCTAATCCAGGGATTCATGTGGTTACAGTTACCATCCAAGGTATACAAGTCCCAAATGCCCTAGTTGATTTAGGTGCATCTATCAATGTCATGACCAAAGAAGTACTATCCCATTTAAACATTGCAGGCCTCCGAGATACACCAACCATCTTGCAACTTGCTGATAGCTCTACTGTTAAACCAGATGGGGTAATAGAAGATGCCATAGTTACATTACATTCCTGGGAGTATCCAGTAGACTTTTTTGTTCTCTCCCCTAAAGCCGATATGGGTGGGTATCCTCTCATTTTAGGAAGACCATGGTTAGCCACCGCTGATGCCTTCATAGCTTGCCGGTCGGGGAAGATGAAAATTTCTAATGGCGTCCATACAAAAAACTTGACCCTCTACTCCCCTGCTCAACCTATGTTGCAAGATGAGGATGTTGTATGGCCAGAATTAGATGATCTTGATCTAGAAACCAATTCGATCCATCATCTCATGGTAATTGATAGAGACCCATTTCTAACTGCTAAAGAGGAAGATGAGGTAATTAAATCCATTGTTATAAATGAATATGGTCAAAGTCCTCAATGGTGCTCACAGTATGACAGTATCTTAGAACCTATTTTTCCATCTACACATACATGTTCATACTCTGTATCCTCCCACTTTCTTCATTCTTTATTACCACATGAGATGGTTTCTCTTCTGGTTTCCCCAATAATAATGGTAGACAAGGTGATTAAGGTTGAAGTCAGTCTGGGTAAAGAGTTAAATGTCAGCAGTGCTTTGTCACCCTCGCACTAGAAAGCTATCCTAGAGTTGCTACATGAACATCAACAGGCATTTTGCTGGGATTACACTGACAGGAAAGTGTTAGATCCTAAACTCTGTACTCATAAGATCTACATTAGCCTATATTATAAACCTGTATGACAGCCTCAGCGGAGAGTTAATCCTGTCTTGCGCGACATAGTTAAGACTAAACTTCAGAAGTTGCTAAATGCTGGTTTCATTTACCCCATTTCTGATAGCCAATGGGTTTCACCCTTGGTAATTGTGCCTAAGAAGGGAGGGAAATAGAGAGCCTGTGTTGACTATAGGGAATTGAATACAGCCACTAAGAAGGACCATTTTCCATTGCCCTTTATTGATCAAGTCCTTGATAATTTAGCTTGAAAGAAGTACTTTTCCTTCTTAAATGATTTTAGTGGTTACAATCAGATTCAAATAGCTCCAAAAGATCAGGATAAAACCACTTTCACTTGTCCCTGGGGAACCTTTGCATATTCCATCTTACCATTCGGTTTGTGCAATGCTTCGGCCACTTTCCAATGGGCTGTGATTAGCATTTTCTCTGACATATCTATTGATTGTATGGAGATCTATATGAACGACTTTACATCCTATGGGAACACTTTTGAAGAAGCACAGCTCAATCTGCAGAGAGTCCTCAAGCGCTGCCAGGACTACAATCTCTCTCTAAACAATGAGAAATGCTTTATGATGATGGAGGAAGGTGTCATGTTGGGACATTTTATTTACTCACATGACATCCAAGTAGACCCAGCCAAGATTTTAGTAATCAGTACTCTGACAACACCGGAAAAGAAGAAGGATGTCCAGAGTTTTATTGGCCATGCTGGATATTACAGAAGGTTTATCAAGGATTTTAGCCAAATTACAGCACCCCTCTATAATTTGTTAAAGAAGGATTCTAATTTTTCTTGGAATATCGAGTGTGACAAGTCCTTCCTGCAGCTTAAGGAAGTTCTAACAACTGCACCAGTGTTGTGCGGGCCAAATTGGGGATTACCATTCCATATTCATATAGATGCCTCAGATTATGCTATAGGAGCAGTGTTGGGCTAGCAAGAAGATGCAATTGAACATGCCATTTATTTTATTAGTAAGAATCTCCAAGGAGTGAAATTCAATTATACGATGACAGAAAAGGAGTTGCTTGTAGTGATTTATGCTCTAAATAAGTTTAGGCATTATATTATTGGTTATCAGATTTTTTTCCATACTGACCATTCAATGATTTGGTACCTGATGAATAAGCCAGCTATCTCAAGATGATTGGCTCATTGGTTGCTACTCATGTAGGAATTTGACATCACAATTATCGACAATCCAGGGAAAGCCAACATTGTCACTGATTTTCTCTCTCGCTTGCATGTTCCTGATGATCCTGCAGCCATTGATGACAGTTTTCTAGGTGAACATTTGTTCTTATTGACAACACATAATCCATGGTATGCTGACATTGCCAATTATCTCACAATAGGTCGGACACCAGCTCACTTTTCTTCAAAAGAGTGTAGATTGTTGGTTGAGAAAAGTTTCAACTTTTCTTGGATTCTTGGTTTCATGTTTTACACTGGTCCAGACCAGGTTATGCATCGATGCATCCAAGAGGATGAGACTTATGATATCCTTTGGGCATGTCATGATGAACCATGTGGAGGGCACTTTACCACCAAGCGGACAACATTCAAGATTTTAGTCACTGGTTATTATTGGCCAACTCTCCACAAAGATGTTGCTCACTATACTAAGAAATGTGATCAGTGCCAGCGCATGGGGAGGCCTACTAAGACAGCTGAAATGCCCCTACAACCTCAGGTGGTGGTCACACCCTTTGATAAGTGGGGCATCGACTTTGTGGGACCCATTTACCCATCTTCTCATGGCAAGTCCTATATCCTAGTCTGCACTGATTATGTCACCAAATGGATAGAAGCTAAACTAATGAAGCATCCTTGGGACAACAATGTTGCTAAGTTATTGTATGAGTTCATTTCCACCCACTTTGGTGTTCCTAGGGAGTTAGTCTCTGATCAAGGGGTGCAATTCACTTCCAATCTTATAGCTGCTCTGATGGAAGAATACAAAATTTTCCATAGAAAGTCATCTCCTTACCATCCGCAGGCCAATGGTCAGGTTGAAGTCACTAACCAAGAATTGGAGGCCATTCTTACCAAGAATGTAGCTGTTCACAAGAAGGATTGGGCGGCCAGACTTCTTGAAGCAATGTGGTCCTACTAAACTACTTGGAAGTCTACTACAAGATTCACCCCATTCCAATTAGTCTATGGTAAGACTTCCATGCTGCCTGTTGAGTTTGAGTATAAGACATTGCAGACAACATTGGAACTCAACCTTGACCTCACTGCAGCACAGAAGGAGTGAATTCTCAATTTGAACAGTTTGGATGAATGGAGGAAATGTACTTTGTCTAACACTGAATTGGTTCAGTAGCAACGGAAGTAGTGGTATGACTAATTTATCAAAGACAAGTAGTTTGTTGTGGGTGATAGGGCTCTTCTCTATGACTCTTGTTACCAACATGCTCCTGGTAAGTTTCAAACCCGCTGGTTAGGGCCATATGATATTGTTGTTGTTTTTGAAAATGGAGCTATTTAGTTATCTACAGTGGATCCTGTTCAGTTCAAGTTACTGGTTAATGACCACTGCTTGAAGTTGAATCACAAGCCTCAGAGTCACGCGGAGTTCTTGCAGAAATTCCAATATGCTGATGATCATGTGACTCCTGCAGCAGCTGAATATGGGCAGGTTGCTCATATTCGTTCTTCACTTTAAGCTATGTTGGCTTCACCCCATAATAAATACTTTCTTCCCTAAAGTACCTTCTCCATAATAAACATCTCACCTCACCTTCTCTCTCTTCCACCTTTTTCATTCCACCATATCACTCCATCTGAGCATGTCTCATCACTAGCCTCTCTTCCTGCAGCTCTTTCCAGGTTCGCGGCACAATCTCTCGTACATATTTTATTTTTATTTACTTTATTTAGGAGTTAAGTGTTAATTAATTAATTTCTCTTGTGAGACATGGCACGGTGGGACCCATGCCTTCAACTTAGTTGGGGGGAAGGGGTTATTTATTGTTTTTTTATTATTCCAATAATTTCAGCACTTTATGGTATTTACTTCCTGTCTTGTCAAAATCTTTCCAAATGGCTGATGATAAATGTTTAATAAAGTTTGCACCCTGTGATTATGTCATCAATTGTAACCGAATTAAAGACTATTAGAGGTTGAGTTTAAGTAATAGTGATTTGGTCATGACATGTTTGGGTGGCAGACCTTAACATGTGCGAATGAATTATGAAAACTCATTTCTCTTAAATAGCTCTAATTCTGGGTACAAGTGTCCTTCAGTACTTGTTCATTTCTAAGTTTCCGCACCTTTAGTCGACAAAAGATTTGAGTCTGCAAGTGAATTCTCCATTTCAAGCTTCAACATAGATTATGCATGGCAGCATTTTGATAGTGGAAGTTATGGGTGGGGATCTCCAAAGGCACGAGCCGACTGATCACAGTGTTCTTTTAGCAGAAGTAGCTAGTTGCAAAAAGTTCTGCAGAAGAGGATGGTTAAACTACTGTCTGAGCCTCAATGGATTTGATGAAGGAATTGCTCTAGAATTTCTGAATACTTTACAGGGTGGGTTTACAATAGTAAAAGGATTGAGAATTGAATTTATAGAGGAGATATTGGCAGAAGCTGTCACAAAGTTACCACAAGAATGGGAAAGATGGTCAAAGGATATTGATGTGCACTCGGCGAGGGCACAATTTACCTTTCATGGTGACCCTCCTCATGATATTGACAGAAAGCAGGGTACCTCAAGAATTTTACTGCCCTTGGATTACATGCAGCTGGCCACCTTCATCATTCAGTAGTTTACTTGCGAAGGCCGATATAAGTACCTTTACAGAGTATATTTCAAGATTCTAAGTGCTCTTCGCCATGACAATCGACCAGTGAGTTTACCTAGATTTCTATTCAATATTATATAGAAACAAGCTGCTCTAGTTCAGTCAGGGAAAATTCAGGCTATTTCACATCACTGTTTAATTAAATTTATCATAGAACAAGAATTGAGTAAAAAGTCAATAGGCACATGGGAGGAGTTTTTACAAATGGATAATTTATCACCTAGGTTAGTCGGCCCCAGAGGTCAGGGTGTCGGGAGAAGGGAAAAATCTGAAAAATGAGTTCATAAGGTTGTCTCAAGAATTGATCTTGAAGCTTCCTCCTCAAACCCAAGACCGCCTAAGAAGAACACTTGTAAAGAAGAAACTCTTGTTGCCAATAAAAAGAAAGCCAAATGTAGTAAAACCACTATAGATCCTAATACCTCTCCTGCTGAGGAGTCCCAGTCACCTTCTAAGGAAACCCAAAGCAAAACCCTAGAAGAGGAGGTGATGAATTCTAAACCAAAACCTAGTAGTGAGAAGGAGAATAGTGCATCTGACAAAACCCTACCTGAGGTTGAAGAAGAAACCATGAAAGGAACCCATGAAACCACTAACAAAATAAAATGCAAGAACCCTTTGAGTTCTATTCAAACCCCTTCTAGGCGAAGCCCTTGGCTTACTACCACTTACAACAAGAGTCAAGAATCAAGAATCAAGAAACAATGAATATCATGTCTATATAAGAGACAAGCTTAATTCATTTTCGAAGAAAATTCATAAAAAGGGATTAAGGGGAGTGAATGAAAAGAGGATGCTAAAGAGATACTAATGAAGAAGAAATTCATATAGTCCTGATCAATCAAGCTGAAGGATAGCTAAAGAATTTTGCAGACACTGACAAATAGTGAAGAATGCCATCATAGAGAAGAAAGTGTGGAGCACAAAGAATTGAATTGATACATTGATCAGAGAGGTAATGTACTTAAATAGATCTGAAAATCTGCAATTCAAAGTTGCATTAGAAACAAGTCATAGTGTTTCAGTTTAACCATTGAAGCATCAAGTCTCTTAACAAAGCAGGACTTAACAGTCTTCTATATATTAAGGTACATCCCAAGGAGTGCCAAAAAGGTTGATTCATGAAAGTAGCATTGGATTTGCCTGATACCTATTGACAGTCTAAGAAGGAGGTTGATTCAAGGATGGTAGCAATATATGCCCGATACTAAGTGACAACCTCTATGTATAAAATCCTCTAACAAGGTCGCACTTAACAGTGTGTTTGTAACCTTTAACAAGGTTGGCTCCTAACAGGGCTCACTTCAGAAGAGTGAAAATTTGG
>MU224136.1:3370284-3400125 GCA_018584345.1 Thuja plicata | reverse complement strand
GAGTGAAAATTTGGGGTACCGGTCCCAGTGGTTTTTCCCTTAACAGGGTTTCCACGTTAAAAATTTATGTGTTATGTGTGTATGATTCATTTCTTTATTGTTTTGTATCTGACATAGTTAACACTGGGTTGATCGGTATACTCTGCTTATTTACTAAGTTTCGGTAAATAGTTGTAATGCTCATCGGTAATCAAGGAGAATAAGGAAAGACAAGGAAAACTGACAGACAGTGAAATTATTATAAGTATTTCATGGAATGCATCTTGTAGGGACTTAATAATCTAAGGTTTATTTGATTGGTGGTTAATGTTTGAAGGATAATTTTTTGAGGCCACTAATTCACCCCCCCTCTCAGTTATTACTAACATAACCACCCTGAAATATCTATAAATCACATGCAAATAGATGATATAATACACTAAGCAAAGGATCCATAATATAATGAAAATCAATACATAAATATCTTCAAAACCATCTGAAATAACCAACACATACATGAAAAGGCTTAAAAGAGTTCAACAACTAAAATAGAAAAGAAAACTAAGGGGTGGGTATTACATCCTCATCCCCTAAAACTAAGCTTACTCCTGGAATCCTACAAAAAAAATAGAGTTATGAATCTCTCAACACAAAGCATCATACTGAGTCACAAAAGACTCAACGTGTGGGTCTCATAGGACCCTTCCCAGGTCTTTGATTCGAACACTGGGGATCATTCCCTACTATAGGAATGCAAAAACTCATTGTTGGTCCTCTACTCACAACCCCACTCATAGGATCATGATACATAGATGGAGGGTGATCAAAGGTTGTATACACCCCATGAGATCCACCAACATACCCAACTATAGGTTCAGAAGCTACTGGCCTCTATCCTCAAAACTATGATGCACGCTAAGGACAATTGACCGCAATGTGACCAATCTACCCACAAGAATAACAACCCCATCTACTACCACCTCCTCTAACCAAAGGTGTGCTAGACTATTGAAAACTACCCATACTAACATCCTAATGCAAAATTTTAACTAGCTGATCAGCCTTATTGCGCATACCGCACAGCCAATTGCGATAGTTCCCCAAATGTGAACCACCACTAGTACCATGGAAGAATCTCTTACCCTGCTAGTTCTGGTTACCCTTAGAAACTATAGGAGAGATCCTAGAGTTCCCAGCTCCATGTGATTGGTTACTTATGTAACCAAAAGTAGGTCCACTAGACTACACTCCCATCTGACCACCATGGTCCAAAGCTAGATTTTCCTCCGTAAGAGTAGATTTAATGAATTCTTCTCTGAGGGTCATAGGCTCAAAGAGCCTTACCTCCCCAATGATGTGTTCATTGAGCCCCCTAATAAAATGCTAAATCATAAGGGCCGAATCATGTCCATAACCTGCATACTGCTTGAGCTTAAAGAATCGACGCTCATACTCTACAAATGACAAGGTCAACTACCTCCAGTTGTGGAGCTCATCTTCACACTGCTTCCTCCACTGATCGGAGAGAAAGTTCTCTCAGAATTGTTCAAGGAACAAATCCCAAGTAAATGTATCCATATGGAGCCCTAACTTCTCCTCTTTAATCTTCCACCACACTGGTGCAAAATCAGAGAGTTGTATCACCGCATACCTAGCCTTAGTATTGGTACTAAAGGGATGCATGGAAAAAATCCTCTCCAAGGAAATAATCCATGTCTCTGCCTCAAACCCTTATCCTTTCCCATCAAAGGGAGTAGGTCATACTCTCATAAGATCCCTCATGTGGTTCGCTACCACAACATCAAGATCAATTGTGATGGTCCTCCTTCGAGGGCTCCTAGATCTCACCCTCACTCTCTGCTCTAACTAAGAATGATGAGAAGCATCCTTCTCCACTCTACCCTACTCAGGAAGATGACTCAATATCGCCTGCAATAACTGCCTAGTGCCTGGCTCCTCAGAGTCAGACCGATGATCATCTCTCTGCTCATCCCTATTCTGTTGATGACCACAGTCCTCACTGGAACTCATGGAAGGATTGTGATCCCTACCCCTTCCATGGCCACCAACTCAACCTCTACCTTAGCCTCTAGTAGATCTAGTCTGAAGCATGTTTCCTGAAGCAACCAGAGAACCAAACAACAACTCAAAACCAAATAACATCAAAATAAAGCAAATAATCACAAAGAAATAGTTTTAAATACATTAGAGTTTTATGTCTATGTTTGTTTCAAGTTTTAAACCAAAATACAACTAATAGGCATACGAATTTCCCATAGCTCCCAGTGTAGAAACATGTGCTCTGATACCAAGTGTAATGCCCTGCCAGGGAATCCAGGAGAACAAACGTAAACATGTCACTAAGTTAACAGGATAAACATATTTTAATGTTTACAAACAATAATAATAATAACGCGGAATAAATACAATGAGATACATGACATAAACATAAATACAACTAAAAAAAGATACAATTCTTGAGGGTCTCTTGACGTGCAATTACTTAAGAAAAATAATCTATGAAGAACAACTATGAATGACTAACATAAAAGATATATCAACTGAATCCAACAATATACATATCATATAACAATACCACATATACATCTGATACCCAAGGTATACAACCAAATTAATCAACCACTACACAAGTTGTAGGGCATGCAATAATACATAACAACACAATACAATACATCCTTTGAAAGGATGATAACCAATATACACATATGGTTACAAATATACAACTCATGAAATAGAGAAAGTCTCCAAAAGACAAATAAGATAGAACTGCAACGAGGATCATCCAAACATGAAGAAGAACCGTTAGATCTCAATGGTAATAAGAATCACTACCACCCAACCGCATGGAACCAAAGGTTCATTCCCACCATGCTAAGGAGATAACATCAGGCCCACACACGGGAACACAATCTAGAAAGACTAAACCATAAGTATAAGGATAGGAAAGATTAAGACACATTGGAGATCCAAGGTCAAAAAAAAGATACACCATCCAAAGATAAAGGACATACATAAATTAACAAAAAAACCAACATGAACCAACTACTGAAACCAAAATCCAAATGCCAAAACCACAACCATCAAAGGTAAAGCAGGACCTATGGAGGAGACTTAGGCTACATTCTATGGGAGCGTCAAGTGTAATACCCCGCCAGGGAACCCAAGAGAACTAACCTAAACATGTCACTAAATTAACAAGATAAAAAAATTTAATGTTTACAAACAATAATGATAACAACACAGAAGCAATACAATGAGATACATGACATACACATAAATACAACTCAACAAAGATACAATTCTTGAGGGTCCCTTGATGTAGAATTATTTAAGAAAAATAATCTACGAAGAACAACTATGAATGACTAACATAAAATATATATCAACTGGATCCAACAATATACATCTCATAAAACAATACCACATATACATCTGATACCCAAGGTATACAACCGAATCAATCATCCACTACACAAGTCACAGGGTATGCAATGATACATAACAATACAATACAATACATCCTTTGAAAGGATGATAACCAATCTACACATATTGTTACAAATTTACAACTCATGAAATAGAGCATGTTTCCAAAAGACTAAGAAGATATAACTACAACGAGGATCATCCAAGAATTAAGAAGAACCGTCAGATCTAAATGGTAATAAGAATCACTACCACCAAACCGGATAGAACCAAAGGTCCACTCCTACCATGCTAAGGAGATAACATCAGGACCACACATGGGAACAAAATCTGGAAAGACTAAAGCATAAGTATAAGGATAGGAAAGATTAAGACACAATGGAGATCCAAGGTCAAAAAAGGTACACCATCCAAAGATAAAGGACATACATAAATTAACCAAAATACCAACATGAACCAACTAATGAAACCAAAAGTCAAATGCCAAAACCAAAACCATCAAAGCTAAAGCAGGACCTATGGAGGAGACTTAGGCTACATTCTATGGGAGTATCATCACATGGTCAATCACTTGAGTTACCCTGGACTGGCCACTCTGGACCCTGGACCCCTCAACACGACTCATGCAGAACTAGAATACCCTATTGTGAAGACGATGAATCTAATCATACATACTCTCTAGGTATCATCTCATTCTCATCCTTAGCCTGTAAAAACACTCAAGGCATGAGTGAGGCATCATGATCCATCTTGTATTTAATGTACTCCCCAAGTTTTATTATTAAATTATCACTTATTAATAACTTACGATAGGTCACCCTGGAACAAGCCTCTTTGGGCCCCGAACCCCTATTGCAAGCCACTCCCCTAAGATGCACCTACCTAACCACCCCCTAAGCTCAAGTTCATAAATAATCTCACAAAAATCATAAACTGGTTCCTACCCGTATAAGAACTACTGATTCTCCATGATCCATTACAACATGAGGAACTCTCCAAAAGATCACATATCAAGACTTCAGAAATACTAGGTTCAGGAAGGACATTCAAACCAAAAACCTTATAGGAAACATGCACTGGATAACACACAAGACACCATGAAGAATCAAATCCCAAAACCCTTTGGTTTACATCCTAAAAGTCAACTTAACACCCTAACAGATACCCAGAACGAAAGAGCTCATAGCAGGAAAGAATACACAACACATTTCATAACCATCCAAAATAGTACGTCATGGTATAATAAACACACCTCCAAAAAGAACTAGTAAAAAACATAGTGATAAATAAATTTATAACATCATTATGCAAATTCATTTATCTATTAAAATTACTAACACAATTATAATTAAATTTCCTAAGAAAAATGCAAATTAAAGCTCCTATAGACTAATTTATAAAATCTACCATTCATAAATTAATCTATTTAAATAATTACTAAAAATTCAACTATAATTACACCATGTATGAAAAATATAATGTAAAAACTATTAACAGATATTAATATTCAAAATATTAATATTTTTTATTTTTTTAAGCAAAAGTGGAAGATACCACTATAAATACACTCTGGACCCCAGACCCCTCAACATGACTCATGTGGACCTAGAATACCCTCTCGCGAAGATGAGGAATCTAATCATACCTAATCTCTAGGTATCATCTCATTCTCATCCTTAGCCTGTACAAGTGCTCAAGGCATGAGCAAGGCATCATGATCCATCTTGTATTTAATGTAATCCCCAAGTTTTATTATTAAATTATCACTTATTAATAACTTATGATAGGTCACCCTGGAACAGGCCTCTTTGGGCCCCGAACCCCTATTGTAAGCCACTCCCCTAAGATGCACCTACCTAACCACCCCATAAGCTCAAGGTCATAAATAATCTCATAAAACTCATAAATTGGTTCCTACCCGTATAGGAACTACTAGTTCTCCATAATCCATTGCAACATGAGGAACTCTCCAAAAGATCACATATGAAGAGTTCATAAATAATAGGTTCAGGAAGGACGTTCAAACCAAAAACATTATAGGAAACATGCGCTGGATAACACACAAGACACCATGAAGAATCAAATCCCAAAACCCTCTGGTTTACATCCTAAAAGTCAACTTAACACCCTAACAGATATCTAGAATGAAAGAGTTCATAGCAGGAAAGAATACACAACACATTTCATAACCATCCAAAATAGTACATCATGGTATAATAAACACACCTCCAGAAAGAACTAGTCAAAAATGTATTGATAAACAAATTTATAACATCATTATGAAAATTTACTTATCTATTAAAATTACTAACACATTTATAATTAAATTTCCTAAGAAAAATGCAAATTAAAGCTCCTATAGACTAATTTATAAAATCTATAATTTATAAATGTTGGGATTAATGGGAAGTATGTACTGAGAGGGGAGGGGTGAATCAATACCTCTAAAACTTTTGTATCCTTTAATCAATTAACCTTTATAATCAATTGTATAGTCATTCAATATGATCTATACTATCTTGATTAGAGTTATATCAATTAATAACATTAACATACATGTGAACATTCATAGAAAAAATTCATGAAAGTAATTTGACACATAACACAAGATATGATATCGCAGAAAACTCCTATTAGGAAGTAAAAACTGTGGTGGGGATGACACCCATAAAATCTTCACTATCTGCAGATTGGAAGGGGCTGGTTAAGGCTTACAATTTGATCACTTCTAATGATCTACCATGTTAAGAGTATAGGTGGAGACCTATTAAAGTCTACTCTGTTAGGATCTTTAGCAACACCATTGAGTGTGCACTCGATTAAGAGATTTGTAGTTGGACTGTTAAATCCACCTTCCCTGAAAGGATTTTTACACTTTTCTCCACTTGTTAGAATGATAGAAAATTACAAATTGACCTGGTAAATGCAATATCCTATTGTTGATACAGATCCAATCTAGTTTAAATGAAAAATATTATCACCTAATTGTGATTGAATAATACCTTTGATTTGCAGTAGCCTCTGTTCTTGGTTCCGATAACCAAATTCACCTTATGTTGTTCTTGTTCTTGAAACTCTCAATCTGATCGATAGATGTGCTCGTTGGCTTCATTCATGTTCTCCTCTCTCTTCAAATCCTTAATAATGAATGATTGCATCATCTATTTATAAGATGGATTGACATCATCAAGTTTTGAGAAAAACAATGTTAACTCTAAGATCAGGTTTACAACTTGTACCTAGATCTCCTAGTCTATGTGTTTCAAATCAGTTAGACTGATTAAAGTACTTAAATTCATGTTCCTTGTCCCTAAAGAAATGGATTTAAAAAAAATCAATATCCTATAAATAGAATAAGCTTACTTTCTCTGACGTGGAAGTCAGATCCACTTTTTGCAGGTTGCAACTGATTTTCGGTTTGTCTTTTGGTTATGCTCTGACTATCTTTCAGTTTTGTTACGTTGGTTGCACTTTAAATTTCTCATCAATTTGCATTGTATCCTACACGTCGGGTTCCTCTTTATCTTTCTATCTTTGCATTTTTGGTTTACACACTAAGTTGTATTGTCGGTTCTCTTTGTACTTAGTCATCTTCAGTGTCCTTTGTCCTGTCTTTCAGAGTATGCTTACCAAAAGTGTTTTTTTCATACTAATGGAAAATTAATGTCATCAATCTCCCCCTTTGACATTAGTATAAAAAACTGATATGTGCAAAGTACTAACAAAATGTTAAGTATATACAACATATATAATCCTTAGTCATTTCATGACTCCCCCTATGTATATGCCAGTATATCTGTACATATGATATCTTTCCCTATGCATATCTTTTCCATCTATATATATCATTTTCCCTATGAATCTACATATACATATTTACCATTTTCCATTTGAATGAATGAAGATACATATCATTTTCCCTTTTATTGTGTACTCATATCATTTTCCCCCTTTTTTGATATTAAGGACAAAGGTCTATACCTTAGAGCTTATAAAAAATGTGGGAGTGTAAAGACTTCATGTCTTCCATAATTTTCTCCCATTGTTCTTTTAGGTTGTCCACATCCATGTGCTCGAGTGTTATCTTTGAGTGCATGTCATAGATGCTCTCTGCTACAGACATCTCGGGAGTTTCTATCAATTGCCTTACTGAACTGATATGTTGTTGAAGCAGTGTAAGGTTTGGTAGAAGTTGATCTTGGAGCTCGGTTACTTCTTCCCTAAAGTCTGTCTCTGCTTCCCATAGTTCCTTAACCTTTTGATTTCAATTATTTTCTCATAGTGCAACTTAATTGCATTGTCTCCATTAGTGGTTAAGCTTTTTGCACTGTTTTCTAGATCTATATCCAGCTTTGCAATGTTGTCACTATTCTCTTTAGTGAACTTTTCTACTATGCTCAATTGTTGAATTAAGGTTATAGATTTAGTTATGATTGGGTCTAATTCAATAATGAATTCTGATAGCTTTACCTTATTGACCACCACTTCTTGGATGATGTTTTCAATGAGCTTTTGTTGTACTTCAGCTCTGCTCTCTCCTTAATTGCCTTCTTAGCATCAACATTCTGAGTTGTTATTGCTTCAGTGAGGGTGTCTAATTGATCTAGAATGGGCTTTTTCTGATCAATATCAACATCGGGTATAATTTGGTGTAATACGTCCTGTGTTGTCTCTAGTAACTTGGAGTCCCTGTGTTGTTTGTTCAGCTTCTCCTGTAATTCCTTCCTTTGGCATATTTCTCCATATTCTTGTAATGCCTCAAAATCAAGTGTAGATGGGTCACACTTTGGTATTTCAATAAGTTCATCCAAGGTGACTTCCAACTTACTCTTCTTTGATTTCTTCCTCTTCTTTTTTGAATCGCTAGAATGTAAAACCATTGCCAATTTCTTGGCTTTCTCAGTTGTGCTTGATGAAGTTACCTGTTGTGCTTCTTTTTGCTGCTCGGTGTTAGTTTTAGCTTTTCGGGTGTCTATAGATGTCTCCACATTCACCTTCACATCGTCGGTAGCACATTTGTTGGTTTCCTTAGGAGTACCATCTTTAGGTTTGTTTCCTTTATCGGTGTCCTTAGCTTCATCATTATTTGTTTATGCATTCTTATCTGTATCTCCTCTTGTAACCTTATTGGTATTGGTTACATTTTGAGTAGATCCAATGTATTTCTGACCATCGGTGTTGTCTTTGTTTGCTTCTTCCCCTGCATCCTTGGGAGTATCCTTTTCAGGTGACTTGTTTGATTCTTGCAAAATATTGATAGCTTGTATCAATATTGGTATGTTTCCTGGAATGTTTACTTGTGTAGTATCAACTGTTGTGCCCTGCTCATCGGTTGTGTCCTTTGCAACAGTGACATCTTCATCTTTACTAATTTCCTCTACTGGGTCACCGGTGATGTCAATGATATTTGTATCCACAATGTTGTCATTTGTGGTGTCTGGCCATGATTCATCTGCAGCATCTGCATTCTTGTTGTCGGTTGTATCATCTTCTTCCTTGTCTAACTCAACAGATGTGTCATCTTGAGTTGCCTTATCAACATCTTTTTTTTGTAGGTCTTTGTCGGTGCTTTCCTCTTCAGTAGGTCTGTTCATAATTTTACACCATTTCTTATGGCTATCCTGTTCAAGTTCTATAATCTTTCCTTCAAGAAATTTATATTCTCTCAACTTCAGTGAGAATTCCTTTTTGTACTTCTCCATCATCCCATCTATTCCTTCCTTCTTAGATTCAGAAGGCATGAGAGTAACAAGTACTCTTTCTCTTATTTATTTTTCATTCTTCAAAGCAAATGTCCATCTGGAGTATAGTCTGTCTAATAATTCTCTTGGTACATGATTGCCTTCAAACTGAATCAGTACATATTTAAACTTGTACATTTTTTCTATAATGGCATCCTCTATTTTATTCTGATCTTCTGGGTCTAATTTCAAACATCTTCTAATCTTTGAATATGTAATAGATCCAAAATTTGCAATAGATTTGCATATGTCATCAATAGATTCAGGAGCTTTTACCTTGACACTTTCTGCCTCTATAGCTTCATCCTGCTTGGTGTCTTCAATATCCTCTTGGGTTCTAATGAAATTCCTTCCTCTTTTGTTTTTCCCTCTTAGGTGTGGCAGATTTCCTCTTGTATGTCTTGACCTTTCCTTTCTTTAAAGGTGAAGGAGTTGAATCCTTAGATGTTTGGCTTCTAGTTCTTGAAGCAGTTATGGTCCTTGACTTCTTGGTTGGTGGAGGATGTGGTGAATCTAACTCTATTTCCTTGGAGTCATCCTTTTCCTTAGTTTTGCTGATAGATAATTGTTATTTGGTTTGTTCCTCCTGTTCAACTTCTTCATCCTGTTCATTTTCTTCCTCGGTTGTCGACAATATCTTCTTGAGATTCTTCACCATCTTTTCCTTTTTTCTGACAATTTTCTTAACAACTAGGCCAAATTTTATTCTTGTCTTGGCCTCCTCATATGTTCCAAACTTGGGTTGTTTCTTATCTAGTGGTTCATTAATCAAGGCATCAATTGCCTTAGTTGCAAGTGTTAGTAATAACTAAGAGGGGGGGTGAATCAGTGGCCTCAAAAATTAATCCTTAAATCAACCCTTAAAACTTATTACCACTTTTAAGCCTCTAGTTATATTTAGTCCTACAAGATGAATGCCTTGAAATACTTATATCAAATTACTACTTGTTGTAATGCTTTGTAAAACCTTCTTTTGTATGTTTACTGATAAGCAGTCTTTCTATTTACCGAAACATAGTAAATAACTAGTGTATACCGATCAATCTAGAATAACTTATGTGAAATGAAAAATAGTAAGGAAATGAAACATAAACACATAACACATGGAATTTTAACGTGGAAACCTTGCTAAGGGAAAAACCACTGGAAACGGTACCCCAAATTTTCACTCTTCTGGACTGAGCTTGGTTAAGAGCCAACCCTGTTAAAGGTTACAAACACACTTTTAGGTGTGACCTTGTTAGAGGATTTAAAAGAATAGTTTGTCACTTAGTATCTGGAATCTAATGCTACCATCCTTGATCAAACACTCACTTGGCCTGTCAATAGGTATCAGAAATATCCAAAGATACTTTCTATGATCAAACTTTTTGATACTCCTTGGGATGTATCTCAATTACAAAAGACTTTTAAGTCCTGCTCGGTTAAGAGACTTGATGCTTCAATGGTTAAACTCTAACAATAAAGTGATATGTTCACACATACAACTTGAATTGCATATTTTCAGATCTATTGTAAGTGCATTACCTCTCTAATCAATATAATCAATTCAATACCTTTTCTCCACACTGTTATGCTATGTGATGTTGTCTCACTGTTCGTCGGTGTCTGCACAATTTAGCTCTTTCCTCAACTTGTATGATCAGATCTGAATGAAGACTTACTTCTCCTTCAGAATCTCTTCAAAATCTATTCTCTTGTCACTCCCCCTTTTTTTACCACCTTCGTAATGAATTAGGTTATCTCTTTATAGACATGATTTCATCATTTCTTGGATTTCTTGATCTTGGCGTGATCCACAATTCTCGCCAATTAGATTTAAAGAAAAACTCTAGTTTTATCTCGTAGAGATCTTCTTGCCAACTAGACAAAGCAACTTTAAATCCTTTACTTATCTCTAGAATTATCTTGTCAATTAAAACAATGATAAGTATCAGTTAAGTCTATTTTTAGCTCTTGACAGCTAAGAATTTTGTCATTTCTGAACTTCCTGTTCTGTCGGTCAATACTTTAGTTAGTCATCGGTGATAATTGACTGTTTTGTCGGTGTGACTTAAGTTGTCTTCAAGATCTCCATCCTTGTCTTTTCCGTCATGCAATACTGTAATTCTGTCCGTCGGGTTATACTGTGCTTTTCTCGTCAGGCAACACTGTAACTTTGCTCGTTGGTAATGATGTGCATTTGTTTGTTGGGTAACACTGTGAATTTTCTCTTTTACTCTGATAATCGGTGTGCATTCCGTCAGTGTATACAGTCACTTTGTGAATACTTGACTTATATGCATTATTGATAGCATAGCCTTTGATTCATTGGTTCTTTGAAGTCTTTTGCAGTATGTCCATGACCATATAGATTATATCAAGTTGACATCAATGACAATACAATACATTAACTGATTTAATGCCTTACATGATATTCAACTTAACATCTTCAAACATTCAATCAGTTATAGTTCATCAATCTCTCCCTTTGGCATTGATGGCAACATACTACATTATCACGCTATATTATCACTAATACAATATGAAATATAACAGTTGAAGTTTATCAAACTACCAATCTTATGTACTATAATCGATACAAATATATGCTCCTTGGTAAGCTCTTATAGCTTAGATTTGATTCTTGCAGCTCTCTTTTTGTCTTCAATCCCTTCACTGGATAGATGTAGAATCTTTCTTTTTCTGATGTGATGTGTTCTTCTCCTATGTCAAACTCTCTCCCTTTGACGGTTCTCTTTTCTTTTGATGTCTCTTGTCAGCAATTCTCTCCCTTTGTATGTACTCTCCCTTTCTGGTTACATCTCTCCCTTTGGCAAATGTGATGGATATAATCTCTCCCTTTGACATCAATGCCAAAAAAATATTTGACAGTAATGCCAAACAAATCCTTTCTACCCATAATATATTCCTTGAATTTTCCAATCCATCAGCAATATAACAACTCTGGTGCTCGGAGTAGATAAATACCTTTCTGTGTATTGATGTATCTTTGAATTCCATTCCTCTAGTTGCATCAACATGAATTATATTTTGATAATATGTAGGTTGATGTAACCTTCTAGTCATCTTACTAACTAGTAGACAAGGGTCTGACCCCTAGTCTCTTTCTCAAGTACTCAAATGCATCCTTGGGAAGTGGCTTGGTGAAGATATCAGCTAATTGTTCCTTTGATTGAACATACTCAAGTATCACCTCCTTTGCTTGAACTTGTTCTCTCAAATAATGATACTTGATGGCGATATGCTTTGTTTTAGCATGCATGATTGGATTCTTGGAAATATTTATTATACTGGTATTATCACAATAGATAATTACTGGTTCAATAATTTGCATATGCATACCTTCCAGTAACTGTTTGATCCATTCAATATTTGAGTAGTTTGCAGAAGCAACAACATACTCTGCTTCTGCAGTAGATTGTGAGATGCATCCTTGCTTCTTGTTGATCCATGTGACAAGTCTATCACCCATAAAGAATGCTCCTCCAGCTGTGCTCTTCTAGTCATCAATATTTCTAGCCCAATCAGCGTCGGTAAAGACCTTAAGTTCAAATTTTCCTTCTCTTCTATACCATAATCCATATTCCTTGGTATTCTTCAGATATCTTAGGATTATTTTCATAGTAGTCATATGTGATTCTCTGGGGTTAGCAAAAAATCTTGCAACTATTCCTACTGCATGTGCAATATCTGGTCTACTATGTACAACATACATGATTTTTTCAATCACTGATCTATACAAAGTCTGATTTACATCTGTTGACTTGTCCTCCTTTTTCAGCTTACATCCAGTTTCCATCAGTGTTCCAACTGGTTTGGAATCTTCCATCTTGAATATTTTCAGCACTTCCTTGATGTATTTGGATTGTGTAATGAAAATACCTTCATCTTGTTGCATGATCTGTAGACCAAGAAAGAACTTGATCTCTCCAAACATAGACATATCAAAGTATTTTCTCGTTTCATTTGCAAATGATTTTCATAGAATATCATTGCCTCCAAATATGATGTCATCAACAAATATTTCAGCAATCAAAATGTTAGCATCAGTATCTTCCTTCAAATAAAGATTATTGTTTTCACAAGTTCTTACAAATTCAATACTAATGAGATAGGAATGAAGTGTTTCATACCAGGTTCAGGGTGCTTGTTTCAATCCATACAAGGCTTTGTGTAGTCTACATACCATATTCATCTTGTCTGGATCAACAAACCCTTTTGGTTGTTCAATGTATACCTCTTCCTCAAGTATTCCATTTAGGAATGTAGACTTGACATCCATTTGGTATACCTTTAATCCTCTATATGCAGCATAAGCAAGTAATATTCTCATTCCTTCTATCCTAGTAATGGGTGTAAAGGTCTCTCCATAGTCAATTCCTTCTTCTTGTGCATACCCCTTGCATACTAGTCTTGCTTTGTTTCTGGTGTCTTCTCCATTCTCATTTAGTTTATTCATAAATATCCATTTTGTACCGATGACATTCTTGTCATCTAGTCTCGATACAAGTGTCCATGTCTTGTTTTTCCTTATCTGCTCAATTTCTTCATTCATAGCACTTATCCATTCATCATTATCAAGTGCAGTATTGACAAATTTTGGCTCAAAATCACAAATTAGACATCTTGTGTTTAGAGACTTACTTCTGGTTCTCATACCAGCCTTCTTATCTCCTATGATTTGGTTCTATGGATGGTTCCTTCTGACATATTTTGCAAGTACAGGTTCATTTCTTTGTCTATCATCTTGATCATCATTTTTTCCTTCAATCTGATCTCCATCACTTGGCACATCATCTCGAGAAATATCCTGATTGTCAGTATTTGCAGCCTGATGCTCGAGTGCAATGATCTATTTCTCAGGAGCTCTACATTGTTGCTCGGGTAGAGTGTCAGGTTCTTCATTGTAAACAAACCTGTTGTAGTCATCTAGTTGTTTTGTGTTTCCTTTTCATTCTTCTCTGCAAATTCATCTATCTTTATATTTGCACTTTCAACAATTTTGTTAGAGGCTTTATTGAGACACTTATAAGCCTTGCTCTTGGTGGAATACCTTAGAAATATTCCTTCATCACTTTTGCAGTCAAGCTTTCCATTTCTATCATCTTTTAAGATATAACATTGACTACCAAAGATCTTGAAGTAACTTACATTGGGTGTGTAACCATACCATAGCTCATAAGGTGTCTTCTTGGTGTCTTTCTTTAATTGTACTATGTTCAATGTGTAAACAATAGTACTGACAACTTCCCTCCAGAAGGTTTGGGTGATGTCTTTATCTATCATCAGTGTCCTTGCACAATCAACAATGGATATGTTCCATTTTTTTGTGGTGTTCTCAGTGCAGAGACTTGTCTTTTGATTCTATGCTCATGAAATTTTTTTGTGAATTCATCTGAAATAAATTCCCCTCCTCTATCTGATCTTAAGCATTTCAATTCTTTACCACTTTTTTTTTCTACCATTGCTTTGTACCATTTAAACATCTTGAATGCTTCTGATTTATCTTTTAGAAACATGACTGTCATCATTCTAGAGTAATCATCAACAAAGAGAATAAAATATCTATCACCATAATAACTCTTTGTCCTCATGGGTCCACATAGATCAGTATGGACTAATTCTAGAATGACATCAAATGTATGGGTTTTTCTTTTGAAACTAGACTTTGTTGTCTTACCTTTTTGACAATTTTTGCACATGATATTGTCGGGTTTAGTCATCGTCGGTAAACCTCTTACATTTCTCTTTTTAATTATCTTTATCATGTTTTCAAAGTTCACATGACACAATATTTTGTGCCACAACCATATATCTTTGTTTCTAGCCATTAAGAAAGTGGTGTCAGTATCATTCAGATAGAATAAGTTACCTTTTGTTTGCTCACCGATACCAATCAGACTTCCTGATTTATTGAAGATCTTTGCCTTCTTATTTTCAAATGCTACTCTGTGACCTGAATTTTTCAACTGAGAAACACTCAATAGATTATAATTCAATCATTTCACCCAATACTATTTTTCACATTTTATCAAGTTATTCGACATTATAGTTCCTTTACCTTCAACTGGACAAGGTGTATCATTACCCATTCTTACTGAACCACCATTATAGTATTCAAAAGTCTCAAACTTTTGTTTGTCACTAGTCATATGGTGATTGCAGCCACTATCTATGATTCAGACATCATTTCTACTAACTTTAGATATGAGTGCAGTTTCTACATACCTTTCTTCATCATCATCTGAATCATCTTTTACTGCTACAAACACCATCTCGATGTCTTCATCAAATTTGGTGTCAGTATCTTTATCTTTGCATTTAGCTAGGTAAATGGCCTTCTTTCCTTTGTCCTTGTAGTCTTGGGTATCTCTTCTTTTTGATTGTCGGTTACTTATGTAATCACCTTTGTCAAACTTCTTTTCAAATGACCTGTCATTACTTCTGTCATCTTTTCTTCTGTTAGGACATCTTGCAGCAAAGTGTCCAATCTCTTTACAATTAAAACAAACAAGTGGTAATTTACCTTTGCCTCTCTGCATTCTTCTTTCCATAAGTTCTTTAATTTTGTCAAGATCTTCTTCTTCACTTTCACTATCACTATCTTTTATCATAGTGTGTTTATGACTTGATTTACTTACTCTTAAAGAAGATTTGAATGCAGACTCTATGTTTGGTAAGACACTATTATCAAAGTTATTCATCTCAAATGAAATCAGTCTTCCAATCAAAATATCTAGAGTAACATTTCTATTTGCTACTGCTCTCATTTCTTGAATGGTAGATACTCTAATAGTAGGCAGTAAGGTTCTTAGAATTTTACTTACCATTGTATCTTCTTCTAGTACACCTCCAACTCCTCAGATACCATTGAATACCTCTTTGATTCTTGTGTTGTACTGTGTGATTTTTTCACCTTATTTCATTCTGAGATCATCAAACTTTCCTCTAAGGCTTTCTTCCCTGGATCTCAAAACATTCTTGTCACCACCATGTATAAGCATCAATTTGTCCCACATCTGCTTTGCAGTTTTGCAAGTTTTGACACCTTCAAATTTAGCATCAGAGAGTGAGGAAGCAAACTCTGTCATCATGCAGTTGTGCTCATGCTTTTCTCTCATTTGGTCAACTGTGGGTGCTCCTGTGGGAGACACATATTCAGTATCTAAGTATTGAGTAACATCATTTCCATTACTTGATAAGTGGAGTCTTATTCTGCTTTGCCATGAAGCAAAATTGTCTTTGTTCAACTTGGGCACATCTCATCTGTTCATCTTGTGATCTTTAACTTAGGTATTGAAACCTTCCTTGTAAGCACACAAGCTTTGATACCAATTGTTAGTAATAAATGAGAGGGGGGGGGGGTGTGAATCAGTGGCCTCAAAAATTAATCCTTAAATCAACCCTTAAAACTTATTACCACTTTTGAGCCGCTAGTTATATTTAGTCCTACAAGATGAATGCCTTGAAATAATTTTAACTAATTACTACTTGTCGGAATGCTTTGTAAAACCTTCTTCTATATGTTTACCGATAAGCAGTCTATCATTTACCGAAACACAGTAAATAGTTAGAGTATACCGATCAATCCAAAATAGCATATGTGAAATGCAAAACAATAAAGTAATGAAACATAAACACATAACAAATGGATTTTTAACGTGAAAACCCTATTAAGGGAAAAACCACTAGGACCAGTACCCCAAATTTTCACTCTTTTGAAGTGAGCTCGGTTAAGAGCCAACCCTGTTAAAGGTTACAAACACACTGTTAGGTGTGACCTTATTAGAGGATTTAAAAGAATAGTTTGTCACTTAGTATCTAGCATCTAATGCTACCATCATTGATCAAATACTCACTTGGCTTTTCAATAGGTATCGGGCATATCCAATGCTACTTTCTATAATCAAACTTTTTGATACTCCTTGGGATGTATCTCAATTACAAAAGACTTTTAAGTCCTACTCGGTTAAGAGACTTGATGCTTCAATGGTTAAACTGAAATAGTAAAGTGATATGTTCACACATACAACTTAAATTACAGATTTTCAGATCTATTGTAAGTGCATTACCTATTTGATCAATATAATCAATTCAATACCTTTGCTCCACACTTTTTTTCTCTGTGATGTTGTCTCATTGTTCATTGGTGTCTACAGAATTTTTCTCTTTCCTCAGCTTGTATGATCAAATCTGAATGAAGACTTACTTCTCCTTCAGAATCTCTTCAGCATCAATTCTCTTGTCACTCCCTTTTTTTTACCACCTTCATAATGAATTAGGTTTTCTCTTTATAGACATGATTTCACTGTTTCTTGGCTTTCTTGATCTTGGCATGATCCACAATTCTCGCCAATTAGATTTAAAAAAAAACTCCAATTTTATCTCGTAGAGATCTTGTTGCCAACTGAACAAAGAAACTTTAAATCCTTTACTTATCTCCGGCTTTATCTTGTTGATTAAAACAATGATAAGTATCAGTTAAGTCTATTTTTAGCTCTTGATAGCTAAGTATTTTTTCATTTCTGAACTCTCTGTTCTATCAGTCAATACTTTAGTTAGTCATTGGTGATAAATGACTATTCTGTCAGTGTAACTTCAGTTGTCTTCGGGATCTCTGTCCTTGTCTTTTCCATCGGGCAACACTGTAATTATGTCTGTCGGGTTACACTATGCTTTTCTCATCAGGCAACATTGTAACTTTTCTCATCGATAATGTTGTGCATTTTTTTTTAGGGTAACACTGTCACTTTTCTCTTTTACTCTGACCATCGGTGTGCACTCTGTCGGTGTATATAGTCATTTTGTGAATACTTGACTTATATGCATTACTGATAGTATAGCCTTTGATTCATTGGTTCTTTGAAGTCTTTTGCAGTATGTCCATGACCATACATATATCAAGTTGAAATCAATGACAATACAATACATTAATTGATTTAATGCCTTGCATGATCATCAACTTAACATCTTCAAACATTCAATTAGTTATAATTCATCAGCAAGATCAAAGTTTATTTCATATTCCAATGGTTGTAACCATGCTTTCCTTGGTATGTTAGGTTTAATGTATGTATTGTCTGTATCAATCATGAAATATATCTCATCTTTATATTTCTCAATGAGTTGTTCGGGGATTCTTACCCTCTTTTGCATTCGGTCTTTGAATACATTGAATTATTCATCCATGACTATCTCAAAGTTCTCTCCCAGTGATGTTATGTGTTCACTAATTTGCATGGTGACCGGTTTGATGTTGTCCTATTTCACATCTCCTACCGATGGGAATGTTTCTTGAAAGTAGAAGAAAATAAACATTATGAGTGAGCCAAACTTACATGTGTTTGACTTTGCATTTCTAATATTATTTAGATTATCTTTCAATTGATTTAGTAGAATTTTGGATAAGTCTAATTGTGTTCCCTTCTTCACAATTTTGTAGGCTGTGTCTACTGCACCTGATGCAATGTTGTTCAATCTGCTGGCTTGGAAGAATTTTTAGCCTAGAACGCATGCACCAAATTTGATCTCATCATCGGTTATGGTGGTAACTTTCAGTCCTCTTCCATCCCATTTGGCTCCTGTCATTTTCTCGGTCTTGGCCTAAGGTGGATGCTTCAGTGCTTTCACCTTTTATGTTATAGGGTAACCAGTGACAGCATGGATAACATCTCGGGTTATCACCTTTGGTTTATCAAGCCATAGCTTGTGGTTACACATTCGGCTTAGTACTAACTGAATCCATTTGGTTTTGAAAACCTTCAAGAACATTAGGGAATTGGTCAGCCCTTTTACTTCTATATTCTTATGCTCATCTTTCAGTCTTCCATCTTCGTTGCATAGCTTCTTCAACTTCTGAAGTTCCCATCTCTGCAATCTTGCAATGTATGAAAGATCGAACGTCTTCCACGAGTAAAACCCTAGCTGGTATGCATGAGAATGCTCTAGCATCGTCAGGTTGTGAGGCAACCTCAAGATGAATCTTGTAATTTGGTTCCTCACATGTTGAATTCTTGATGAGCTTGAACTCATCCTTCTTTGTGTTCTTGGATTTCATAGTTCTTGATGTTGAGGACATTTTTAGAATTTAGGGCTTCCTGTGAAATGCGCAAAAATAGAGTTGTTGGTTCTGTAGAACTTAATGTTTACTCTTGCAAAAGATTTCTGAAGTGCTTTGGAGTGTTGTGTGTTGATTTGTGGTCGCTCTGTGATTCAGTCACTTTCTGCTCAAAATTTGCCTTGGTCGCTCTGCTCTGGTCGTCATGAACAATGAGTTGTTTTGTTTCCCTATTTATAGTTGATGTCCTAAAACACGTGTCATAAATGCTTACCAACTCCTCAGTGTATAAAGATGGAGTTCGTCGGTGAAGACTTCACTTTCCTTCGGTGACAATCATAACATTTTGGAGCAGTCGTTATTCCTTTTGCCTTTATCGACGGGTTTCAACATTGCAAACCACTTGTTCACTTTTCTTGGTTACCGACGAGGCTTGGTTTACACTTAGCAACTTTGCTTTCTTAGTTTTAAATGACACTTCTTGGTAAGTGTAGGCAGTCTCATCTTTGAGTGTATACCGACGGGTTTCAGTATGAATACCCGATAGCATAGTTATCACAAATTTTGACAAGTAATACCATGATGCATCTTTCTTATGCTAATTTGGCATTGTATCAACATATTATGGAACTGATGTTATATAATAGCTTGGGGTAATGCAGTTCCATATTTACTTGTTCTGCTTAGGTGGGGGTGGTGATGTCACCGGATCCATTAGATGGGGTGTCACCATTTGCATTGCTTGGTCCAGCTTCATCATTTGAAGCTCTTCTCCACATTTTGTCTCTAGCTCTCTGGATGTCTTCAATGGTGTTTCCATTGGGATATGTGCTTGTCTCTGTCATTCGGTCTCTACAGTATTTCTTGAGATGACCAACTTTATGACACTGTAAGCATGCCATTACGGGGTTAGTCTAGCCTCTAGATTTTCTAGTCCACTGTCTCATATAGTTTGCAGAAATGTGACCATATCTTCAACATGTTGTATAGTTTATTAAAGTGTTGTAATCCCATACATACTAGTTACCAACTCTCTTCGGTTGATAGGGAGTTTCTTGACCTTTAGGCTTCCATGCTTGCCTTTTCTTTTTCCAGTATTCAAGAGTTGTGTGCCCATTCATTTTGCATGTAGGACAGTATTTGTCCATGTAGGTTTCCTTCTTTGGTTGTTTCATCTCAGACTTACATTAATATGCTTTATGTCCTTTCTTGTTACATTTATAAAAAAATCCTATGAATGAAGATGTAGATTTAGGAATACCTTTCATTTTGCCTCTGCATACATTTGATGTATGGCCTTGCTTTCCACAGTGATTGCATGTAAGATTTCTTGGTCTTGAATTTGTATAGACATTCTTTGGATCAATTTGATTTGATGATTCTCCATTCTTGGTAAAACCTAGATCGATATTGTTGTGGACTCTTCATTGTCCTTCAAGAAAATCATCCATTCTTTTATTGCTTTCTTCAAATTTCTTGATAATTTCATTGTGTTGCTGCTGAATTCTTATTTCATGTTTCAACTTTTCATTCTCATCCCTCAATTCAACGATAGCTTCTATTCTTTCAATGAGTTCAACATTTATTTTGTTTTCCACTTGACTCATAAGAATAATTTGATTTGTAATCTCATGGTGATGCTGTGTAAGTCTTTGTATTTCAGACTCTTTTTCTTGTAGTTTTTCTATAATATTTCTTCTATCATCAATAGCTAGTGTTCTTTCTTGCACAGCTTGTCTATCATTGTTCATGACATCAATCATCCTTACCATATGTGTCTCTTGACCAATTTGCAGATATTTAACTTGTCCTACCATATGTAGATTGATTTTAGTTAGGCTTGTGATGCTTTCTTCTGATGTATCTGATGATTTGCTTGTAGTTGATCCTGAAGATTCAAAGAAATCTGGTATCTCTTCCTCGTGATAATATATCTCATTACAATGAGATGCCATAATCTTTCCTTCATCTAACAGTTATCTCATGTTGATTATGGCTTCTTTATACTGTTCATAGAACATCTGAATTTCAAGTTTCTTATTCTCAATATTCTTATCAAGGTTGTACTTCTCCATTGTATGATCTTTTCTCTTAAGCCTTTAAGCTTTCCAAGAAGATAATTAGCTCTGATACCAATTGTTGGGATTAATGGGAAGTATGTATTGAGAGGGGATGGGTGAATTAGTACTTCTAAAACTTTTGTATCCTTTAATCAATTAACCTTTGTAATCAATTGTATATCCATTCAATATGATCTATACTATCTTGATGTGAGTTATATCAATTCATAACATTAACATACATGTAAACATTCATAGAAACATTCATGAAAGTAATTTAACACATAACATAAGATATGATATCATAGAAAATTCCTGTTAGGAAGTAAAAACTGCGGTGGGGATGACACCCACAAAATCTTCACTATCTCAAGATTGGAAGGGGTTGGTTAAGGCTTACAATTCGATCACTTTTGATGATCTACCTTGTTAAGAGTATTGTTGGAGACCTGTTAAAGTCTACTCTATTAGGATCTTTAGCAACACTGTTGAGTGTGCACTCAGTTAAGAGATTTGTAGTCGGACTGTTAAATCCACCTTCCTTGAAAGGATTTTTACACTTTCCTCCACTTGTTAGAATGATAGAAAATTACAAATTGACCTCATAAATACAATCTCCTATTTTTGATATAGATCCAATTTAGTTTACATGAAAAATATTATCACCTAATTATGATTGAATAATACCTCTGATTCTCGGTAGCCTCTGTTCTTGGTTCTGATAACCAAATTCACCTTTTCCTGTTCTTGTTCTTGAAACTCTCAATCTGATCCATAGTTGTGCTCGTTGGCTTAATTCATGTTCTCCTCTCTCTTCACATCCTTAATAATAAATGATTGCATCATCTATTTATAAGATGGATTGACATCATCAAGTTTCGAGAAAAACAATGTTAACTCTAAGATCAGGTTTACAACTTGTACCTAGATCTCCTAGTCTATGTGTTTTAAACCAGTTAGACTGATTAAAGAACTTACATTCATGTTCCTTGTCCCTAAAGAAATGGATTTAAAACAAATCAATATACTATAAATAGAATAAGTTTTCTTTATTTGACGTAGAAGTCAGGTCCACTTTTTGCGGACTGCAACTGACTTTCAGTTTCTATTTGTCGGTTATGCTCTAACTGTCTTTCAGTTTTGTTCTATCAGTTGCACTTTAACTTTCTCATCGGTTTGCACTGTATCTTGCACGTCGGGTTCCTCTATCGGTTTCCTCTTTATCTTTCTATCTTTGCATTTATGGTTTACACACTAAGTTGTGTCGTCGGTTCTCTTTGTACTTAGTCATCTACGGTTTGCTCTGTCCTGTCTTTCGGTGTATGCTTACCAAAAGTGTTGTTTGCATACTAATGGAAAATTAATGTCATCAATAAATTAATCTATTTAAATAATTACTAAAAATTCAACTATAATTACATCATGTATGAAAAATATAATGTAAAAACCATTAACAGATATTAATATTTGAAATATTAATTCTGATTTATAAAACTACCATTCATAAATTAATCGATTTAAATAATTACTAAATATTCAACTATAATTACATCATGTATGAAAAATATAATGTAAAAACCATTAACAGATATTAATATTCAAAATATTAATGTTATCTATTAATAAGCCTCATATATATATATATATATATATATATATAGAGAGAGAGAGAGAGAGAGACTATAAAAGAATAAATAATCTATTTATAAAATAGCATTATTATTAACAATCATATTAACTAACATATACTACAACTTTCTTTTAAAAATAAATTAAAAATATTTAATATATAAAAGTTAATAACTAACATTATTTTTAAACTAAACAATAATAAACATATATTAAAACAACATTAATTAAAAATAAAATAAAAATTAAAACAAGCTAAACTAAATTTAAAATTTTTAAAAAATAATAAAAAAATTAATTTAACCCGCGTGGGGGGGTCTCTGCCCCACCCACCACTTGCGGTTCCCTTCCTTAAAGGAAGGGGCCGCGAGGGCTGGCAGCCTTGGCTGCCACGCCAATAGCCTGGGTTGTCACTCCCATCCTACCTCACGCGCGGGCCCAAGGGAGGTGGGGGGTTTGGTGGCCCTCGCCTCCACCTCAAATGCTTTAAATTTTTCTTTTTTAAATAAATCATTTTTGTTTTAAAACAACTTTTTCCAATACCTCTTTTTTTATATATAATTAAATAAACATGCACCATTCACTATTTAAACTGCTTTTTTAATTAATATTTATTTTACTGGAGTAAATACCAGTCTGTATTTTTTTTTACAACAATGTTCTTTTTTAAAAAATCTAATTTTTCAACAATATTAATAAGGATAATCTTTCTTTCTCAATAATAAATTAATTTAGAGCATATTTTCTAATATTAGGGATATTTTCCCTCAACCAATAGCTCAATAATGAAGTAATTAGGGTTTTCTTTATGACAAGAAAATTGATGCAAACAAGGGGAATATACTAAATTTAATATTAATTTATTTTCAAGAAGAGTTCTTTTCTAACCATGCAAACTAACCCTAATGTTTTGTTTCCATGTAGATCTGGACCCAGTTTTGACAAGAACCTGATGAGGGAAAAATTCCTTCTCTCCAAGGTAAGGTATTCACAAATTTGATGGTCTCAACCAAATTCTTGACAACAATCACAATTTTCACAAAAGAAGTCATTTTTCACAAATTTGAAACCCTAAGGCAAATATTGGGAACTAAAACATTCCAATTGAAAACCCTAATGCCCAAAACCACAGGTCTGATATGCAAACATGAAGGAGACCACAAAATTGATCCAATAACACATCTCTTCAATTTTAATCAATAAACCACACAATAATCAAACAAAGGATCCTAGCATTTCAGATGCATAGAAGACGGAGATCTGAAAACCAGAATTGACAAGATCAAGATCCTACCTTAATAACTGATGAGAGGAACAAATTCACAAATCCAAGCAATGAAGAATCCGAAAATGCTCCTAAGCTCTCCACAAATCTATAATCACCTAATTTCTCCTTCTCCTTGATTGAACAACCTCCAAAATGGCTTTCAATCCAAAGATAAAGATAACCAGGCAATTCGGTTTTCAAAAAGTGAAACCCTAAAGGGAATATTAATTATCTAACTAATAATTAAAAGAAATTCTTTATTTTCAATTTTCTCTTAAAGCATGCACAACTCAACTTTAGAATATAAAAATAAAGTCATAATTGAAAATGCATGAGAAATATTTTTCAATTAAATTAGATCATTAATCATGCAACTTAAAGTATTATTCAATAAATCAACTTTGCACAATTAATTATAGTAATTGAATTTAATATTTATTAAATCTCAATTATTTAAATAAAGACTTAATAATTAAATCAATTAATTAAATATAGGCATTTAATTAATATTTAATTATTAAATAGCAATATATTAAATATATCAATTTTTTAACCTTATTAAAGGTGCAATAATTAACATTAATATTTACCATGAATATTCATTAAATAAATCAAGCCAAAAGCATCATTAATCCACCTAAAACCCATCTAAATAGAAAAATAACTGAAACAGAGAAACAACTAAAATAGACACACAAGCACACACAAAAAGGCTTATGAATCCACATCACTTAACGGATTCAAGTAGGATAGTCAATCATATTCTTGTCCATTTCTAGGACAAAATAAGGGTTTAGGTTATAGATTTAGACTTGATATTATCTCCCCTCTCTTACCATTGAGATATTGCGATAGGGCACGCTCACTCTTGCCAATTCAGGGAAGACATAGCCCGGTACTTGCACACTTGTCATCACAAAGATGAACATATGCATACATATTGTAACAAACAATAGTTGAGACTTATTTATCCTGTGGATCTCACAGAAGCAAGTAACTACGATTCTGTCCCGTACCATACCAAACACGTCAAACATAAAAGTAAATCATACAACCAATCCATTTGCATACAAATATAGGGTCAGTATTGTCAAAAAACCATAATCAAAATAACATCATAACATATACATAACCATCCTGAAATATCCATAAATCACATGAAAATAGATGATATAATACACTAAGCAAAGGATCCATAATATAATGAAATGCAATACATAAATATCCTCAAAACCATCTGAAATAACCAACACATGCATGAAAAGGCCTAAAAGAGTTCGGCAACCAAAACTGAAAAGCAAACTAAGGGGTGGGTATTACAGTGTTCTTCCAAATAGAGGCCGAAGACGGAAAATATAGCCCCTTTATCACATTTGCATATAACATTAAAGCTTGGACATAACTCTTCTCAACAAATACTTGACCAGATCTTATGAATACATGGGTCATTTTTTCCCTAACTCCTTTACCTATAGATTTTTATAGCCCAACAAGGTAAACTTCTAAATCAAACCTATTTGTTTCCAATTTTAAAACACATACATTTCTTTTAAATTTTAACAAATATTTCAATGTTTGTCACTAAAATATCATTTCTTTTTTCTAAATAATCTAAAATGTTCCAACTTTGTCATGATCTATCGAACTAACAAAAGAAAGTTTAGGCAAGCTATAATAGTGAGAAACCAAATAGTCTTTTATGCGACTCTAAACCTTTTGCACAAGAAAAAAATTTAAATTACGTATAATCTCATTTGTTCCAACCTTGTCACAAGGTATCAAATAAATAAAAGGAAGTTTTAGGCAAGCTAAAGTACTGAGAAGCCAAATTTCCATGAAAGTATGGCTCAAGTGCTTTATGCAACTCTAAAACTATTGCATGTGAAAAAATTTAAATTAAGCGTAATTCAAAATTTTGAATATCATTGTCATGGGATTAACCATGTAAACAAAAATAATATGTTAATAATAATATTATTTTGAACTACTTGTACAATTTTAATTATTTATATTATTATCATTTTTCTACGCTTTGATTATCCACAACTATAATTAAGCAAATGGTCAAGCTTAAGGACCCTTGCTAGAAACATGTGACTAAAAGTTTTAAAAAAGGGTGGTTATTTACAACCATTGTTTTAACATATGAGAGGAGATATGAATTGTTTAAAATGCCCCCTTGCACAAGTTCTTTGCAAAAAAATGTTGAAAAATTACACTATGTATTGAAACAACTCTAAAGACTTAGAATGAGGTGAGATCTCTCCCTTTAAAATTTGAGCGAAAAAGGTAAGAAAAAAGAGGACATTAGAGACAATGGTAGTCACACACATTTCACAATTATAGGGTCAAACATTGGGGAAGATATCATCTTCCATCAAAGCATGAAGGGGATTAAATAGTGTGAGCAACCAAAATTCCAATTTTTTGTTTCTCATAACACTCCTAGTGTGCAACCTTTGTTTGAAACATAAAATAAAAAATCACATCATGCGATGAAGTTAGCATGTGCTAGATTTTACCACCACAATAGTATCTCTTTAATATTGTTTTAAGTCCTTATTGGAAGGAGTTGATTACTAGATCAACCATAGTAGGTAAAGGGTTCAAAGATCCAAAATAGTTATCAATTGAGTGGCATATTATATAAAGACGAGGTCAATAATGAATAGACTAGTAGAGAAAAAAAAATGAACTTGGCTATAACAATTTATTTGATTTTTGGACTAATATAAAAGTAAAATATTCATTAATTTTTTTAGGGGCTTCAAGGGGAATTTTGGTCTTTTTGAAATTAGTTGATGCCTTCGATAAAACAAAAAATGTCAAAACCTTGTAAAATTTGTTAGTTGAGGTGGCAATACATGTCAGAGAGGATAATGTTATCCAAATAGTTGTGAACAATGCATCTACATATGTGGTAGTTAGTAAACTAGCAGAAGCAAGGAATGGTAAATTATTTTTGAGTCCTTATGTCACACATTTATCTAACCTTCTCCTTGAGAAGATAGGGAATTAAGTAAGGTGAAGAATACAAAAGAAGATACGAGCAATATTACTAAATACATCTACATGTACACATAGGTCCTAAAATTCATTGACATATAGCACACTAATGGAAATGAGCAAGAATTTTCAAGAGTCACATATTTTATCACTAATTTCCTTATCTTGCAAAGTACGACAACTACATTTCCCAACCATATTTTATCACTAATTTCCTTATCTTGCAAAGTATGACAACTACATTTCCCAACCTTAGGAACATGTTTATGGATGAAAGGTAGTAGGAGATTCCTTTCTAAAATATGAATGAAGCAAAAAAGGTTGTGAAAAACCTGTTTTTATACATTTTGTCAATATAAAGAGGCAATTGGTGTTGGAATTAGCCTTGCAGACTGGTGCCCGCAGAGTTTATCTAGATGGAGACTCTATGACAGTGGTGAATGAGGCTCAAAACTGGCGATTCCAAAAATGGTTTGGTTGTATACTGGGCTTATTGACCAAGTTTGAGGACTTTAGAATTAAACACATCTACAGAGAAGGGAATGGTGAGGCATATGTACTTGCCAAAATTGCTTCTATGGAGGAAACACAGGTGGGGATTTAGCTGGCATCAGGCTCGTTGGCCTGTTGTTGAACCTGCTAGAAGGGTGTCTGGAATTTTTTATGTAATCTCCTTTTTTTCTTCAATATAGAGGGTGCTGGCCCACTCCAGGTATCTGATTATCCAAAAAAAATATTGTGGATGAGATCATCAAGGTAAAAAAACTCATCAATATTTTTCTCATTTTTAAAAATATTTACAATGTTACAATTTCTTTTTTAGTATTTTAATTTGTTGATCATAATTTTTTTTAAATATCTACTTTTAACTTATTGATTTCCTTTTATTTACTCTCTTTAAGTGTCCAAAAATTTGGTTAGGTTTCTATACTAGGTGGATGGAGACAAACAAAATAAAACTATGAATAACGTCAAAGTAGTGATTCAATATTTGTATGGGTCAAATAAAACTAAAATTTGATGCACTATTGATTGAAGGTGAAATGGAAAAGTTCACTAACATATTCATGTAATTGCCAACTATTTGAGATACTTTTTTCTATTTTTATTAAATTAAAGTAAAAACAAAGGTTATGATTGACCCGAAATCATACATTTAGAGGTTGATCCTTGATGACAACATTTGAGATCTCGTATCGGATGAGTTACAAAACAATAAGACAAAAAAGGAGCATCATTTTGTTCAACTTTATGTATTTGTACAAGATGCTTTGCAACCAAGTGAAAAATAAACATTGTTATGTGTGTGTGTGTGTGTATATATATATATATACATTTATATGTATATGTATATGTATATGTATGTACATATATATATATATACATATCTATATATGTATATGTGTGTGTGTGTGTGTGTGTAGTGCCCACCCATAATTTACTTTTCAATAATGATGGCAGACTATTTTGGTTATTTTCATGATGATTATGCATATCTTAGGATGATTTTACTCACCCCATACTTGCATGTGTATGGTTGGCATATATCTTTTACATTACTGTGTGACGTGTTTATCTTACATTTTTATATGATGTGCCTGATGTGGTAGAGGACAGAGACGTAGTTACTTGCATTGCGAGATCCACACGTTCGACCGATCCCTATCATTGTTTGTTATATATACATTATGTACATGCTCGACTTTGTGATGCAAGTTTGCAGGTACCGGGTATCAACTTCTCTAAATTGTCAGGATGAGCGTGCCCTATCGCAATATCTCAATGGTAAGAGAGGGGAGATAATAGACAAGTCCAAATCCCAACTTAAGTCATTATTGTCTTGAAATAGTGGACAAGTATCTTATTTTCTAACTTCTGAATTCGTCAAGGTGACGACATTCATGAGCCCTTCCTTTGTACGTGTTTGTGGTATTTTTGGGTTCAGTCATTTTGTCGTCATGTTGTCTTGTCTTGTGATTGATGTGATTTCTGTATTAGTTGGTTGAGAGATTTATTAGATTAATTATGTAATTAATAATTAAATCTTATTAAATTTGGAAATATTAAATATGATATTATTTAATTAATAAAAATTAATTAAATACATATGTTAATTAAAAAGACTTAATTAAAAAGTCTAATTTTGGGAATAGAGGATTTAATTAATTATTAAACCCAAAATTGAGATTTAAAAGCTTAATTAATGAATGGATATTTTATTATCAGTTTACATATTATTAACACGCTAAAAATATTATTTGCTAATTAAATAATATTATGCAATTAAAATTGCACATTCTTTTATTATAATTAAAATATAAATTTAAAGTAAAAAGCTTAGTTAATTGGCTAAATTGGAAAAGTGCATGTAATTATCAGTTATTAAATAAATTAATTCTTTTTACACAATTTTAAGTTGAGTTCTGTTTTTTCTGATTTTGTGATTTGAGTTTGCTTTTAGGGTTGCATTTATGAGTATGTATTGTCTTATGTTATTTTGCTTCCACATTGTTATTTTCAATTGTAACTCGTTAAAAAAAAATGTTCTGCAAACTTAGTAACATGTTTTAGGTTAATCACTCTTGGGTTCCTTGGCGGGGCATTACTGTGTGTGTGTGTGTCTATATATATATATATATATATATATATATA
>MU224136.1:3318372-3362485 GCA_018584345.1 Thuja plicata | reverse complement strand
TTAATCAAATATATAATTTAGAAATAATTATATTTATTAACAACTTATTATATTATTTAATGTTTTATTAAAAGTTAGTTAATAACATTAATATAATTTTCATATTTATGTCATTTTAAGCAATATTGAAATAACTACAACTTTTTAATTATCACAATAACATAATAGTTTTGATTGTTATTTAATGATAAGAAACAACTCATAATATAACATAACAAAATAATAAATAGGACAAAAGAAATAAATTATTATTAAAAATATAAATATATATTTAACTATTAATATCTTATATTTATTATTTTAATAATATAACATAGCAAAATAGTAAATAGGACAAAAGAAAAATGATCAAAATAAATTATTTTATAAATTATAATAAACATTAATACAAATGACAAATAATAAGATTTTTTATTATTTTTGTTTGGGAAAATTGAATTTAAAATTAGTATAGACCAATCAAATCAAAGAAAAATATCTAATTGAAAAATTAAACTGAATGAATGCAATAGTTATCGTGCCAAAGGCAGGAACTAATAAACAAAGAATGCTAAGGTAGACAAGATTTTAATGTCATCTTAAACCAAAAAAAAATGTTGGAAGGCTCGAAAGTGCTCACAACGATAGATTTGGACAAAAACTTGCAAATCAATTATTTTAAACTCAGCGTTGTTGACTCGATCAGAACAGCTATCAAATGGTGAGCTTTGATACAAATTTGCATTTGCAGAAAAATATGATTACAAAGACAAAATGAGATCAAATATCAGTATTTGATCCTTCTACAGCCAAAAGAGAGTTCACGAAACTAGATATACAACTGCAAGTGATCACTTTTTTCCATTACTCTATCCACTCAAACAGATTGTGCAGATACATTGACTGAAGTTTGAATGCGGCTTCAGTAAAATGGAAAGACATGAAATAAAACCACCATCTCGAGTCTAGACGATTGTATTTTCACTGGAGCAGATGGTACTTACCAGTTCTAATGCAACAAAAGATTAATACCCCAGATTCAAAAAATACAGAAGAATAACTCATATTGACCTCCCTTCTGAAGAGAAGCTTCTTGTATTGTGGGGAACAAAAGTCACATTTAATAAACTATAGGGTACACAAGACATGACGATGCACATACCCAGGCATTACAACCATTGAACGGTTTGAGCCAATGTTGTGGCATGGCAATCATCACATCTCAACAAAAATATCCAGATGTGTAGAATACAAAATGCCTGCATCACAAACCAACGGAATCATCAGTCTTCAGCAATTTTTCTTTGACATTTAATTCTGATATTTATTTATTTATTTATAAATGCATTGAAAAGGAAGCACATAAATGGGCGGCTCAGAGAGTAAAAATAATTGCTCGGTATCAAGACCAATTACATTCCTTTGCATTTGATACAAAATGTTGGTAATAAAAAAGCAATATAAAACATCATTTTTAAAAATCAGGTGAACATAAAATTATACAAGTATATTGATGATTGGTAAAAAGGTCAACCACGATTTATTTAATTTAAATTAAATTAATTAATTTTTGTGCAGCTAATATTGGAGGGTTGGGGTGGGTGGGAGGTTAGTCTGTGACCTGAACAATATTATGGTTACAGGGCTAACTAAAGTTCTCGGCTCCCCGCGAGGTAGATCAAATTAGGGACTCGTAGTTGTTTCCCCAATTAGTTGTAAGGGCCCTACTATTTTAAGGGGTCTCAATTTATCCACCCAGGCCCCCCAGCTATAATTGGAGGGCTAGCAGGAGTATGTGGGGTTGGGTGGGGGGCATAGTTATTATTATTTTAGCAGATTAATTAATTAGGCCTGCATGCAGAGGTATCATAAAATTAGAGCACTATAGTCGGGTGTACCCCTACCATTCTAAGGGCACGCGCGTTGGTGGGTGGGAGTATAGGGCTACCCAACTGAAATGAAAAACTCCAACCGATGGATAAGATCTTTTCATACGAATAAATTTGAAGTGCCCTCCATCAATGCCATTAGATTTTTTTATTATCCACCATACATTAATTTTAGTAAGACTTTTTCAAGACTAAGACTAGTGTATGTCAGGTCCACCATAAATGTCATCCTCATTGGGTGCACTCCAATACCATTAATGAACATAGCGCTCTAAAGCTCCAACTCATCTTTGGAGTGTATAGTCACAGGTAACACAAGTCTATCCAGTTCAATTTTCTTGCCCACAATTGGGATCACCAATGAATTGGTCACATTTCTTTTAATCACCCTCTTTGAACCTCTTGAAAGAGTGGGCAAAACTGCATATGCTGCGATTCCTCTCAAAAAAGATGATCTAGCTACTTTTGCATATATTCAATAAGAGACAATCAAACTCTAGGAGTTTTAGTTCTCAAGTGATGTATTTGACCCACATTGCTATGATTATTCATTTTTGAAACTCACTATCATGGCAAAATAATTGTCTGCAAGACAAAAGACATGGTAAACAAAACACAATCAAGTTGATAAGAGGACTGTATTGCCCACCTCAATGTGAAACCAATTTCTTACTTTGTCAAACACTTAAGGTACACTTGAATATGAATGTGTAAGAACCCCAACCGGTTCTAACTCTGAAAAAATATTGGAATGTTACAATTTTAGATGTTTGACATTTATCAAACACTTTGCAAGCAAGCTCTGATACCACTGTAAGAACCCCTGGGGTTCTAACTCTAACAACACTGGATTGTGGTTTAATTTTGGATGTTTGACATTTGGTCAAACACCTGGCAGACAATGTTAGAGCTTGCTGATTTGAGTTCCTATTTGATTTGTTATGGTTTGGTATGCTGCAATTGATGTTTTTTTATATATTTGCAATGTTCGATACAACAATATAATGTAGCAAAGTAGAAGTTATTGCAATAATAATTTTCCAACTCAAATTTGAAATTGCATTGAAAATACACAGCTGAAAATTTCAGATTTTTATACCGGCTTGAATACTCGGAATTTTCAAAAAATAATGACAACCCAGTTCATTAAATAACCCCTATTATCTAAAACAACAATACCTAGAAAAATTTAGGAGTTACAATTAATGAACTCACAGGTAATACATGCCTGGAAACCCTTTAAAAGGATGAATAACAACAGCAGATGAATTCTTCAACAACAAATGCTTGTAATCTGATTTATAATTACAACAATAATATATCTAGGATCTGCAACTGATAAACCTTCAAACACATGCTCAAACCCTCATTCAAAATCTTCAAAACTTCACCAATTAAGCTCAAACATGGCTTTTGTATAAAGTCATCGTTGGATTGCACATTTAGTTGGATGTTTCACCAATTCAAAGTGTTGAAGCCTGTGTAGAATTCACAATTCCACCACGCAAAAATTCTTCAAACCCTTGTTTCTTTACTTCACCCAAATCAACAAAAACAAATGCACAATCGAATGATTTGCTTTTTTGCACAAATATTGCTTTTATAATAATAAAAGAAATCTTCTTCAAGACACCAAAGGCAAATAACTACTCTCACACACTTTTCACTAAAGAGCCTTCATCAATACACTTTTCAATTAGAAGCATTCATTTAATAACTTTGAATTAATAATAAATAACTCCAAACCTAAAAGCTTCATGAAGACACTTTTCACTTAAAAGGCTTCTTCAACACACCTTTCACTTAAAAGTATTTCTTTTAAGACTTAGGATTATATTTCATGTGAATTAATGATTAATACCCCCACTAGGCACCCAAAAGCAATTTATAAATTTAAACTCAATATATACCACTGAAAGTGCCAATATCATCACCGACTGAATATAGCGCCTAGATGCCTGCCAGAAATGGAAACCGACATCACTGAATTACTAAAAATAGTAAGTCAACTAACTAAGACCCTCAAATCGAGGCGCTAGCTCACAAAGCTCGCGATGATGAGCTAACCTCTGCATTTTCCTGGAACCCGCTAAATTGAGGACATTACACTCCTCCCTCCCCGAGATTGCTTGCCCTCAAGCAATTGTTGAAACAAGGCGTATATAGCTCCACCCAGATCCCAAGGATATGTATAATGTCCCAGGCATCACCTACAAACTCCTGTGATGACAACTCTGTCCACAGAGTTGTCCTGATCACATGGTCACCGTGCCAACAATAGTGACCCACACAATCCACAGTGCTAATCTAGCGTCGCCCTGGATCCCGGTAGAGACAAAACTCACATCCATCCATAACAAGGAAGAATAGATATCCAATACCATCTAATAGACCAAGACTCCCTTCACACCCTACAAATCTGCTTTGTGTATGAAGTCCATTTGTGCAACAGGGACAAGTACTCTAAAAAACAGTTGTACCATAACCCAGATATCCATCCTCTGCAAAACCATCATGGATATGCTGACCCTGCAAGTAGCCTCCTGCTAACTTGCAGTTACTAACCCCATCAACTACAGATGGAGAAAACCCATCCCATAAAGGATGGTATAAACCTGGGCCAACCTGCACCGACGTGGAACCAAATCCTTAACCTGTGGGTCAAAAGAGAAATGATGAGCGCTCCTCACTGTGTAATTACGGTAAAATGCTCCAATCTCTATTAGAGGCTCGTCAATATAAATCTGAGAATCAAGAGATGACTCCAATCTCTGACTCTGAATAACTGGTTGGGCAGGATCTTGGGTAACCCTCTCAACAAACCCAACCACAAAATCCCTGTGAGGAAGCATTGTAGTCAAGGTATCTACAATTTTTCCCACTAAAACCCGAATACCACGAGAACCCCCAATGAGAGTACCCTCAGAGGCCCCAAAAGGTCCCTCCTACAATTCCAGAATCTCAAGCAAGTACTCCATAAATGACTGTGCAGTAGAAATTATATGAAGAAGCATCAACTTGCTCCTCTGTAATCCACAGTTTATCCCTCTGAAACCGTGGCACTACCAACTGCTTATCGCTATCAGTTGTATGAGATGAAGTAATAGATTTGCTTCCGGCAGAAGGAAACAAATCACCATGAGAGCTCGTCTCCAAATCAAATGATACCCTGCCCATGTCCTGTGAATCGGAGGGAGTAGTGTCAGGAACTGAAACACAACTCTCTGATGAATCCATTACTGCTACCTCGAGCCTCTCAACAACCTGTTATGTATCATTCGTCATCGTGCTAACTACTGGAGAACCTAGTACCACAAGAAGCTCTGCAGTCCTCCATTGATGCACTCACGTCTGTATCTATTGCACCTGTACCAAGGATGGATGTAACTGTCCCCAACACAGCCATCACTACTATCCGTGGAAGCCGACTCACCACCAACCACCACTATATGTAGCTGAACTGAATCTGCGGTTGGCGTAGATTGTACTCGCTCCAACTCCACAGTCACCTTCCCCAACTGCATCTGCGACTCTTGAAGAGCCAACTGGGTGCTCTCTAACACCCCAGAAGTTGCTTGAAGCTCATGGGTGAGCTCAACTACCTCCTCTTTCCCTAACAATGCCTCGTAACAAGTGCTCCCCCACACAAGTAGGTGTTCCTTGTCAGCTAACAACTATACATAACTTTGCCTCAAATTTCTGATAGCCTCTCGAAGCGAATGAATCTCTGCTAGGGAAAGATAGCTACCACTGTAAACAAGATCCTGGGACCCATCACTATCAGATGACAACTCTGAGTCAACACTCAATGTCTGGAATGATAAATCAGGCTAACTACAACACACATCATCCTCATACCAAATATCAGAGGTATCCACGACGCTAGAATTAGCATCGTCTAACTGAGATCCCTTTGTTATCTCCTACTGCATACATGACTCAATGCCATCATGTGAATCAACAACACTGGGGCATGAATCTACATCACCTGACTCCTCTGTAACACTCAAATCATGAGTGCCATCATTCGGTAGCTCCATGCTCACATCCTCTATACAGGAGAAGATTGTTGTCTCCTGCACTGACCCAACACTACGACTGTTGCTATAAAAATCAGAGTTGTCAGAGCTCATATCCTCCTCGCAGTCCTCAAAGACAACACCATCATCTAAAGAATCAAAATCCATAGTGGCATCGACAACATCTTCCGCACTCACACTATCCACAGCATCATCAACAGGCTCACATAAGGGACTGTTGTCCTGAAAATCAAACCGAGTAACACTAGTACTACTACCAACTAATGTAAAGTTGCCATCAATGATAGTGAACATGTCATCAGCCTGTTCCGTGACACTAACTCTGATATGCTCAAGATGTTGAGACTCAATACCACTGTCTGCCAACAAGTCAATCACATCCACATGTCCCTGTAAAGAGTCTCCAACATCATGTGTGCAAATAGGACTAGTGGCTGACCCACTAAGTACAAGATCATCTCTACAATGATCAGTAGCAGCTGAAAATTCATCATGAAGATTTCTGGATGCCTCACCTATAAAGATCTCGAATCTCTCTCCTCCTGTCTTTTTCATGAAGAGGACTTATTGAAAAAGGAAACCAAAAATTTTGTTGCCTTATGAATAGTTGTCGGGTCTGAGAGTTTCACATTTAGCCTTTCTTGAGTTTGCCTCAGTTTCTCCATTTCTTTCATCATGGCATTTGTTTGCTTTCTGAATTAGACATACTGTTCAACTGGTTTCCATATTTTCCTAATTTCCTGTATTTGTTTATGATTGAAATAACAAGAGTGCTGATCACTCCAAACAATGCGTGGACTCAATGATTTCCAACCCAACAGGATGGCAAGAAACCACTCTGATAGCACTGTAAGAGCCCTTGCTAGTTCTAACTCTGACAAACACCAAATTGCTTTACTTTTCAAATGTTTGAGATTTTATCAAACACTTTGCAGGCAAGCTCTGATACCACTGTAAGAACCCCAACCGGTTCTAACTCTGAAAAAACACTGGAATGTTACAATTTTAGATGTTTGACATTTATCAAACACTTTGTAGGCAAGCTTTGATACCACTGTAAGAATCCATGGGGTTCTAACTCTGACAACACTGGACTATGGTTTAATTTTGTATGTTTGACATTTGGTCAAACACTTGGCAGGCAATGTCAGAGCTTGCTAATTTGAGTTCCTGTTTGATTTGTTATGGTTTGGTATGCTGCAATTGATGTTTTTTTTATACATTTGCAATGTTCGATACAACAATATAATGTAGCAAAGTAGAAGATATAGCAATAATAATTTTCCAACTCAAATCTGAAATTGCATTTAAAATACACATCTGAAAATTCCAGATTTTTATACCAGCTTGAATACTCACATTTTTCACAAAATAATGACAACCCAGTTCATTAAATAACCCCTATTATCTAAAACAACAATACCTAGAAAAATCTAGGAGTTACAATTAATGAACTCATAGGTAATACATGTCTAGAAACCCTCTGAAAGGGATGAATAATAGCAGCAGATGAAATCTTCAACAACAAATGCTTGTAATCTGATTTATAATTGCAACAATAATATATTTAGGACCTACTGCTGATAAACCTTCAAACACATGCTCAAACCCTCGTTCAAAATCTTCAAAACTTCACCAATTAAGCTCAAACATGGCTTTTGTATAAAGTCGTCGCTGGATTGCACAATTAGTTGGATGTTTCACCAATTCAAAGTGTTAAAGCCTGTGTAGAATGCCAAATATCAAACAAACAACTAATCCTGCCAACCTTCTATATCTAACCATAGTGCCTCTATCCATCCTGATGACTTTCCATAAATAGTATGGACCCAAATGTTCAAGTGACTTACTAAATATAGTGTGTATAAATGGAGCATAAAGGACCTCTGGAAGGCAAACCGCAAATAAATTGATGCACTGTGATGGAGAGTAAAAAGTAGACACCCAAAGGGTCAGCTAAGTAACCTTGAATCACCCTCAAATAGCCCCCTAATCACAACATTAGTTTATGGGGACCATTGATAATAGGCTAACCTATGAATATAATTGATTCTTAGGAAGGCATAAAAATCAAGACATTACAGTCTGCCCTTCCCTAAGATTGCTTATCCTCAAGCAATCAACATCTTCATACCAAACAAAATGTTATTTGCACCTGCATGCCAGCCTAAATACCAGGATCCCATATCAATCTCAGTAATATGGTCTCACCAATTCACTGCACCACTCTAACATCAATCTGTAGCAGCCTGAGTACTCCATCCATCATGTGAATCCCTGGATCCCAAGTCATCGAGTTCTCACACCAACGAAAAGTGGAGGGGTAGATATCTCTAACCATGCTACCAATGTTAAATGCTTGTCTAAATCTAAATGAACTCGTGTGGATGTGGGAAAAGATCATCCTAAGTGCATAACCAGTTAGGCCACTCCACCATATGCTGTTGTTATAGGTCAGAACAACATCTACCCAACTGAGAACCTCACTCCAAATGAAGCAACAAGTACCTCCAAGGACAAAGGATGATGGGAGCTCATTAATATGCCAACTTCCACCAAGGAAAGGTTGATACAAACCCCTCCAATCGGTTGTTATTCTCAAACAACAATCTGAAATAGAACAATTGTCTAATACCCAAGTGTGGGCCACATAGGGTTGAAATGCTTCTCTTTATGCATACCTCATCCCGTAAAAACAAATCAGCTCCATACTCCAATAATGCATAATGAGGAAATATTGTATCAATAGCCTCTCCAAGTGTGTCTGCATGCTCAAACACTCCCAAATCAACAATGCCACCATCCATGTACACCCTTTCATAGGCTGGTCCAAAAAAAGTAAGCTCTACCATGTGAGCCTCTAGAGGAGATAACCCCTCAAACTCTCCACGAATGACCAAGGACTCAACCAAAACTAAATCACTTATGTCTCCCTCAACATGTGTAGGTATAACACTAGTGGCTGGTCCACTAAGTGTGTGCTCAACTATCTCTTTTGTATCTATATCCACCAAGTGTGTGCTTGATTGGCTCTCCCACAAAGGTGACTCATGCATGATGCAAGTTGTGTGTATACTAAGTAATTTTAGAATCATGCCTGTCCTCAAGCCCATGCCAATCTTGAAAGCTCCTCGTGCTTGACTGTCATAAGGGGTTCGCCCCTCAAATCATGAGTACCACTCTCAGCCTCAAGTGTTATGGCAGCCATAGAAGATTGGATTTCTGCTATGGATGACGATGCTTGAGCCAAGATCAATTCTTCAAAAAACTACGTCATCTAAATTTCTAATTCTTTAAGGGTCATATGAGTGCTCTTTAAAGAATCCTGGGTAATCTTAAGCTTATCAGTAAGCTTATCTACCTCCTCTTCTTTCCCTTTCAGCGCTTCAAAATACATCTCACCAAGCATGAAAAGGTGATCTCTATCATAAAAAGTAGTTGTAGATAATTTCTCTTCAATACCACTAATGCTTTTCCAAGTGCCTATGAATCTAAAAGGGAAAGTTCTCCACCAAGGTCCATATGCATCCCTGAAGACCTCCAACAACATTTTGATGACACCCTTTCCATCAACTTATGGGTGTCATCAAAATGTTTAATGGCTGCAATAATCTAGTCTTCATTTGCCTTCAACCGTCCCACCAAATGATAGGAATCCTGAGACCTATCAACCCCATACAAATTTTCTGATTTATGATCAACATCATGCAACAATAAATCAAATTTGTTTTTGAGGTTAATATAAACACCATCAATGCTATTAATGTCATCCTTCATGCACAACTGTGTAGGTGAAGTTAGAAAAGCACTATGGTCAAAAGCAGATCCATCCCAAGCAAAATCCATGTCATATGTAGAGACCATGTCACCCGGACCAACATAAGCATCAACACTCACATAAGATGTGGAGTCATCATTAAACTAGTGTGACCAACCTCATAGGATAGCTCTACCTCCAAACTTCCTAACAAGAAACTCATGCAATCTTTACTTGAAATAACTTCTTTCCCATGACTGAAAATTGCACTTTCAAAGTTTCAAGTGAAGGTTGCTGCTCGGATGTGACTGAAATAGATGACTAATTTTCTGATCTGGTAACCTCCGTGATAGCATCTCCTTCAATCTTCATGTACTCTTCATCTTAGCTTCAGTAGGTGACTCTCTTACATCCATGTTCTCGTAGGGCTCAAGTGAACTTGTGGCTCTGTTTTCTTTAGAGCTTAGACTCCAACCTCCTATGCATGTTGACAGATTTTTATCTTCTCCAAGATCATCTATAGGCTGAAAATCACAAACAAGTGCTTCATCTTCCTTCACTATCCTTCTTCAAGGGTAACTTCTGATTTTTCTTTCATTTTTCTTCACCCATTGTTATACCTCTAAATTTTATTGAATCTCCCAACAGGATTGCAGGAAAACTCTACTTTGATACCACTATAGTGTCCCACCCCAATGTGAAACCAATTTCTTACTTTGTCACACTTGTACAGTTGAATATGAATGGCTCTAAATATTATCATCTATTTGATTTGTTTAATGCTTTCATAACATTTTTCCCCTTCATGTAATTCATCTTGACCTTCATACAATCAAGGAGACATTGTGACAAACAGTTTGCAATCATACCATATGACTGAATTGAAGTCTAAACATTATGGACTGCTGTATCCAACTCAGAAAATCAGAATGATGCACATATAATTCTCTGACCTTAGTGAACAACAGAAATAAAGAACTCAAAAACTATAACAGCTGGAACAATGAATTTCAGTATAAATACCTTCTTGTCATACAGGGATGGTGATATTACAACAACAAATAGACTTCATCAACAGTTCTTCATTTAGCATACAACTCCAAATTACATTAACTCACCAAAAATGGCATCCCAATATTTGTCTGGCAATAGCAAAATAAATTCAAGCAGCACTTTAAATCTGCATATTAGATATCAATTTCCATTGCCCAGCTATGGAAATTCATGTGCAAAGATACCCAAAACAATGTAGGCAATGCCCTAGGAGATATGACAAAAATGAGGGTTTTGTCTTGCCTGTAGACTTCATAAATTTGCCTATCAAACCATGAAGATTGATCAACTTTTTCAACCTGCAAAGAAACCACCCTAATAACCCCATAAAGCTGTCAAACCTTGGAAATCTGAATTCTAATAAGCGCAATATAATCTCTTGATGAGATTATCAATTGAGTACCCTTGGATGATGTCTCATACCTGTAGGAACTATTCCTCTTAAGAGTTTTTAATCTCAAAAGTTTGGATCTGCAGCAGCAAATCCTTGCTCTCCAAAAAATATTCAACAATTTGCAAATGATCAATCATAAAGAAAAAGCACTAAGTGTGCCTTTTATACGCATACCAAAAAGCAACGCCTCATTTGGCTTGTTTTTAAATCATTAAATATTAAATGATTTGTTGCTTTATAATATTCCCAACGTTGTTATCTCATTTGACATAATAATTGAAGACTTTATGAAATTAATATATTAAATGCACACTTGACCCCTTACATCCCCTTTAATCATAAAGATATTTAATTTAAGTAATTATATTAAAGTGCATGTTAGATTATACTTTAATTAATTTAACCAAATAAAATCCTTAAACTCCTTTAAATGTCAAATATCAAACCAACAATTGATCCTGCCAACTTTCCAGATATAACTATAGTGCCCTATGTTCATCCCAATGACTTACCATAAATAGTAAGTATGGACCCAAACATCCAAGTGACTTACAAAAAATAGTGTGTATAAACGGAGCCTAAAAGACCTCTGGAAGGGAAACCACAAATAAATTGTGTTGGCTAAAAATTTTGTGAGTCACTATGACTACAACTTACAGAATTGTGACTTTAGATAACATTGAATGAGATTTCTCTCTCCTCTTAGCAATAGGGGAGGCTCCCTTCTTACCGTAGGTGGCTTCAACAAGAACTTAACCGAAATTACAAAAAGGGGTGGTTCTCTTATTCAATTCCTCTTTTTCAGGAATGATTTATAAACAACTTTCAAACTTAACAAAAAGGTCATAATGCTACGATATTATCGGTGACTCAGGGATTGACATAAGAACAACACCAAAGGCAGCGATTTATTTTATAGTAGGTGGAATAGATACAAGAACCCAAAATCTCCTGCGCTTATTCCAAATTGAGATCCTATAATCTGAATAAACAGTAAGGCGCAAAGTCTCTTACTGAAAATACACAAACTTGAATAAAAATACTTACAACTGAAGCACAAAGTCTTTCAGCTCTAAGTATTTGCAGCCACTATTAACTATAGCCATTTGATCTCCTGCAGCACAAAGTCTTCAAAATCTCAAATTGAATCATAACTCTGAATGCAATAGGCAACTCAAAGTCTGCACTATTGAATTCAAATCCTTCTTTAACAAAGCCCCAAAACTCGCGATCAACTCAAGAAAATGTCGTCACATAACAGCTTGGATTGGCACAAAGTCTCAAAACAATCTACCTCTTTTATTGAAAGCAATTTTAATCTACATCCAAACACAAAGTCTTAGAGTGCATATACAAATCGGTAAAGTTTTCTTGCGTTGCCAAAAGATAAAAATTACAATGAGCACCCTCCTTTATTTATAGGTGAGGGGATGAGAAAAAGGTGGAGAAAGAAGGGGAAACTCTTAACTACCTTTGACTTATTCAAGACTACAAAGCCTAATGCACTTGTAGTCTGATTACATATTACAACTTTGCACTTGATACTATCACATGCAATTACAACTTGTTACCCAATTACATGTAATTTGTCAACAAAACTACACCTACTTATAAAGCATGTGAAAATGACTAAGTGTCTGACAAGACACCACTTCTACTACATCATCCTTTGTCAGTCTTCATGCTACTACAGGATGCCCTGTGATTGATGTGTTCAGGTTTGGTGAAAGCATCTCGAACTAGAACCTGCATTTTGGATCACTCTGCATCCCAAAAGCCTTTATTGGAAAAGCATCTTTTCATGTTTCATGACCATCTCAGTCTTGAAAGCATTCTATGCATGCAATCATTTCATCACTCGTTCCTTTCCTTGTATGGCTCCATCATGCAGTCAGTCCTACTTCATATACTTTTGTAACATCGGAGTCCATAATCTGATTACATGTTGGGAAGAACACCATATGCCATATTTTGAAGGACCAAATTTTTGGGAAAATTAACTGTAACTTCTGGGAAGAACCTCATGTTGGGAAGATCACATACTTCTTGCAATCGAATTTACAACATTTGACGAGAAGAATAAGCTTTTTATGGGAAAATTCTCTTGGTGAATTGAAGTGTGAAACTTGAAATATGAAGACACATTAAAGTGGTATCTTCATCCTGCATTGGCTGTTATGGCATAAGTGTTCTTTGACAATGGATATCTTCAAAACATTTCAATCTGCCCTTATTTTTACTATATTTTCTTCAGGACACTCATTGTGTGCATCCCATCACTCTGGAAACATGTTTACCATGGTCATTACAACATTTGAAAATATACTTCTCCCAACATGTATTTGAGAAATCTGTCTTTTTACACCTGACATTTGATTGTTTCTTTTTCTTTTTTTCTCTACAGTGCTGTCCGCTATCTCTTGCATCTGCTCTTTTGAAAAGATTTGCATCTTTGCTTTGGGAAGAATTTTACATTCATCTCAAATCTGCAACCTTTGTTCTTGAATACTGATTCTTACCAGGTATAAGTATGCATGCAAGATCTCAATTGTGGGGGGAAAGTTCTGATTTGTTATGAGACAAGTATGGAAACACAGTCTGTGGAGGCAAATCGTGCTTGTTATTTCCTCCAATCAAGGCATATCTTGAACATTTTTGGGAAAAACATCTTCATCGTAGCTGAACAAGGTGGAACTATGGCAGCGCAAGGAGCATTTGGGAATTTTTCACATAAGTTCCATGCTTGCATTTTGAGGGTTTTTCATCGAACACTGCAACCTTCCCTTGAAAACTCAAAATATGGAAGAACAAGACAATACTTAATGAAGATGTAACTCTGTAAATGTGCAGATCCTCTACGTGAAATTCTCAAATGCAAATGGAGAAAAAGTCTTGAAAATATGAAGAAAATCCCACAAATCTTAATAATTTCAAATTTGAGAAATAATCTTGAACTTGCAGCTATATAGGTGAAAGAGTTTTCTCAAATCTTCTTTCCAAATCAATGCAGTCTTAAGTCAATAACAATTTCTTGACAAATGGCCAAGCTTGAGGGCCGAAATGCAAAAATGTAGCAACTGTAGTGACTGATTCAACCTTACTATATGTGGTTTTGATTGAGATTACAAACCACAATGCAAAAGAATCCAAAAACAGCACTTTAGGTAGAAGAATGCTATCTTTGGTGATGATAACAAGCTGCAAACTATTGATCCTTGCCTTTGGACGGGCTTTTAAACCTCTACTATAAGTTCGAAAACCATTCTCTTGCTCTTGATCTCATTTTTATGCCCTAGACGGGCTTCTAGTTTATCTCTCCAAGTTCGAATGCCTTCAAAAACGACTTGCATCTCCTTTGAATGCCCTTGACGGGTTTCTAATCAAACGCTGCAAGTATTATATGTCTTTCCCTTTGCAAAAATGTATCTATAACGCCCTATACGGGCGTTGAGAAAGAAGCTGCAGGTGTAAAAATGAATCTTTCCTTCAAAAAACTAGTCATTCTTGCCCTATACGGGCTTTTCAGAAGACATTACATGCTATAATTCTTTGCAAATAAATAATGACGGGATTTTTAAACAGCGATCCATCTCAAAATGACTTGGTCATGCCCTTGATGGGCTTTGAAAGCTCATTTACAAATGTTAAACGCTCGTAAAATGCCCTTTTAGATCGACAACAGGCTTTTGAGGTGTTAAGACACGATAGAAACATTATTGCATAGGCAGTGACGGTTTTAAAAGGGCCTTTGCAAAATGTTCACTCACTATAAAACAGCATTTTTTGACATGTAGCACAAGTAAAAATCGCCACCTTTCCTTCTAATATTCAATGATGGGGTTTGGAATTGTTTTTACAAGACAACATTATACCTCCAAGTATAAACGCATTTTGGGAAAGGCATTGCAAGTATGAGGTGACTTGTATTTGTGTTTAAAAAGTGCATTGATATTGCTTGGAAGTATAGATGCGTTTTTAATTAAGGAATGCACATAAGATAAAAATGATAAACTCCTTGCAATCCCTTATAAAAACGATGTCGTAGGTGGAATTTAACAATGCTATTACAAGTATTTCAACCTTCTTTTAAAAAAAATGAAGCACGTAAAGAGATTTAAAAAGACCACCAATTATAAAAACTCATCAAAGATCACATATTCCCTTGCAAATATGCAAAAAGTGGAGTTTTAATTCCATTTCGCAAACAGATGATACCCAAGACGACATGTAATAACCAACCAAAAAGCCCACTTATGCAAGATTTTAAACAAGAAATTAAGACATGCAATCAGGCTTAAAAAGCCCACTTGCAGTGTTCTGAATTCCTTAATAACTCTTGAAATACAACTCCAATTGAGGCTTACGATAGCTCGAAACAAGCGGAATTCAAATTGCCACAATCCTAGGGGGAGAACAAAACCAAAATCAAACAAGACAACTAAGAAAACGCATTAGAGATTTTATCCTACAAAATTTTCCATAGGGTTGCCCCAATTTTGCGAATACAAAATTGAGGACAACAAATTGATGCACTGAGATGGAGAGTACTGAAATAGACACCCAAAGGGTCAGCTGAATAACCCTGAATCGCCCTCAAAGGGCCCCCTAATCACCATATTAGCCTACGGGGACCATTGATAATAGGCTAACTTCTCAAAATAATTGATGCTTAGGAAGGCGTAAAATGGGAAAATTACAAGGACTGAACCCACTGTCATAGAAATTGCCACTTACATAACAAGAGAGTCACTCACAAAGCTGCACATTGTTTGACAAACTAAACAACCAAAAAATAAAGCCACAAAAGACTCTTAACTAAAGGCATAAGACACATACTAAGTAATTATTTGGAAAACAAAAATTTGATGTTTACTTGCTAATTCTTCTCTTGCTTCATAAGCTCGGCATTCTTTACCCAGTTTGCAAATATAAACAAGCAAAGCTGAAAATATGTGATTTCTAAGATGTCCCCCTAGGAGACCATGACAGGTAGAGAGTAAATTCTCCCATGAGAGTACAATCTATATAGAGTAAAACCAGGACTCTCTACTTTGTCAAAATACAAACTGTTTCAGTTGAATGGATAAGATATTCATGAAGTTCATGCAGATGATAAATCACATTAAACTGCTTTAGTACATTAGAGTTTTGGATTTTGTCGTACCAATCGGCAGTAATTTAAGACTTTGGCATCACCCACCAATATACATCAATAGTAATAATTAAATGTGTCAATGTGTAATTGGCCGGAAAACTCCCTCTGGTGCATCATAAAACCACCTGAAATAGAAACAGAAAAAAATTGAAGTTAACTGGGGCATACATGACCTGCAAATGAGCATTTACAAGAATATATTGCATTTTAAATGAAAATATAGATTTGAATCCCCAAAAGAAATCAACTAAGCTATATAACATTGGAAATTTTATTTTTCCTCAAAATCTATTTTATACGAGGCATATGATTAACCGACAAAATAGACAATCTTATAAATATAGCTAATCAGTTATCATTGAGTGAATAACTTAACCAATAATGAGTTAGTAAATAATCAAGAAACGGGCACCTGAGGGAAACACCTAAGGAGCTGCCTAGAATATCATTAAATATGAGCGGTGCCATATGGTGAATGAGTATTCAGTTACTCTTATTTAGCTACTGTTAGTTGTTGGTGAGTGTTTTCTGCCAAGCATCATGTGCCACTACCCATAAGTCAACGAGTGCCTATGAGGCCCACCTATTAAATTTAGTTCTTTATAGATGACATATAGCAGAAAAACTACCCAAGATATGATCCACAAGATCACCTCAGAAGAAGCTTGAACTACACTACCAATCTATAACATATTTATTACAATAAAATGAACCAAAGCAATGAAATGCTGGGCAGTGTAAATCAATATATTAATATGGATCACCTAAGTTATCATTTTTTATGACCACAAAACCATATATATTATAATATGAAAAGAGTTGATTAGTGTACACAATGATTTGTGGAAAGGTGAGCAGGAAATCACCTAGGGCTTGCAGTGCAAAGGGAGCAGTGTTCAGCAGATTAGCAAGAGCATTGGTGATGAAGGGGAAATAGATGGAGCAGAGTAAGACTCACTCACTGGCATTAAACCTGTTTTCAAGTCTCATGTGGTCACAGCCTACAGAACTGCCTAAGGAGAGAATGGTTTTTGAAATTTTGTATAATGTAAAAATGCAAGCAACCATTTTATTGCTGTGCATACTTCTCCGGATCTCATATTTCTAGAGTTACCAGGAGCCTTTTCCCGATGTTGGTTGCTGTTATTCCATCTGAGGCTTCAAGGAGTGACCATCATTATGGAGGGTGCCAGTTCCAGTGATACTAGTTCTCCACCTATTTTGGGCAAGGATAAAAAGCTCCTTTCAGAGTCTCTATCCCTTGGGAATATTCCATTCAAAACAGCTAAGGATTCTCCTCATTTAATCTTTCTCAAAGACAACCTCAAGCTATTATCTAGGGACCACGAAGGTTGTTCATTGATTTGCAAGTTCTAGTAAGAGACCCTCAGTTCAAGAGTTTTCCAGTTGGATAGAGATTGTCTAGGCATCAATTGTCCAACTTCGTAATGTTATATAAGCATTTTTTTATTGGTTCAATTCCAATGTAATGATAGGGAATTCGTGTGGACTAAGTGCAAAATCACTTAACAACATTCCTCCTATCTCACTTATTTCTCTAGCACTATATCATTAAAACTAGCATCAGAAGAGAACTTATCTCTTAATACGTTGGCAATTTGCTCTGCTACTCAATGCAGATGGGCCTACCAACACGTCAACAAGTGCATATGGTCTAGGAAGCAGTTGAAATTACTTTAGCCTGGTGCTCTGCATCCTCAATGTCATTGTGGAACAGGTATAAACCATGTGCATTTGGAAGCATGGTGGTGCAACTTAAGGGCTGGGCAACATAGAACAAATTCCTTCAACCTCACAACTATGTATGATCCAATAAGAGATTACTAATGGTATTTCTGATCGAACACAAGGCAAGCCATCCATTCACTAAGAGATTATTTAGGGTATTTCTGATCGAAAACAAAGCACACCATCCATTTGGTAAATCCCAATTCCTAAAAAACCACGGTTGCAAATCTAGGTTATTAATTTTGTGCTCTAAGTAGGCTGCAAAATCACTTAACAACATTCCTCCTATCTCACTTATTTCTCTAGTACCCCTTCCCCATCTCATTCAACACTCCTTCCTGCCCTCCTGAATTCTTCTCTTGCCATTTTTCATCTTTAAGGCTGATGCCATTGTCCCAATAGCTAAAAGAGTAACCAAAATTCCTCACAGACATGTCAAAAATCAACTTCCAGATATGCAGACAGGAATATCATAATATCACACATTTTTCTGCCACCATGACTATGCCATCACCAAATGAGGTCCAAAGATCCTCATATGACTTGCCACCTTTACCAACTTGCAGTTCTAATGACTCTTATATGTTCACCAACCAATTACCAGGAGTCAATCTTTAATAACTTCAATTTATACATAATATAGTTGAACTTTGATTTTTAAGCTACATTATGTATAGATTTATGATTTGTATATATATTTTGTAAGCACAAACCCAACTCCAAAGTTTTTTAACCAAATCCGTGTACCGAAAGCAAACTAGTTACTTAAGTTTTATCTTCAATCCAAAACTCTTAGCCTAAAAAAATTAATATTTTTGGGTTCAAGTTAACATTATTATTAAAAACATACACATCTATACCCAAGTTTAACATTGAACTTGACATTATTATCCTGAATACTGATATTAAACTTGAAGTTTGAACATTGAATATTTTATAATACTTAAGGTTTATCATTTATGATTTAAATGGCATTCAAGTCTACGTTGGTTTTGTTGATGATAATACTTTATATGATGCTATGTGGTAATTAAACCTAATTCCTAGTTTTAAGGCTGCAACTACATATGATTCTTATTAGTTTTTGCATGGACAAACCCAAAAGAAACCCAACCCCAAAAACTTACTAGATCCACAAACCAAATCCGCAAAACCCAAACTAGGATCCAAACTAGAACTAAACAACATAGGTTTCTAGTACTATAAACTTAGGCACAAGATTTTGAACTACTACCTATCAACAACTCTCTAGTTCTACGTTTTGGCCTTAGCATTGGGTTAGAAAGGTGAGCTCTCCTAACACGGATTTCATTGGGCAAAAACATGGTTGCTATTTCGCTAAAATCTTAGTTCTTTTCATGGCAAGGATGATGGTCTTCGGTTCAAAGGGCATCCCTCAATTTTGGGAAGCTCGGCTCAACCTACACAATTATCTCCATTAGTGGTTGAAAAGGATTTCCTTGAGAAGGTTGACAAGGGGCAGATTTTTGAAGAGGAGACTAAAATTGATTGCAAAGTGCAACAGAAGGACGTTGGAAGCTCAAGATTCAGTTTGTCATGGTTCTTAGTGGACTATGGAGGTTCTTTTGTCTCATAAAGGGAGGATAATACCCTCAATGTGTTAGAAAAGGTGTCTAGACCTTACATCCTACAATTAAGAACACCGAATTGTAGTTCTCAGGCTACAAACTAGAAAAACTCAATTCTAAGCTATAGAGGTCATTTTTGGCCTTCAAATTTATTTTAGATGGTTCAACATTAATTCCTTGATGCTTTGGACATAGATCTCTTCGAACTCTAATTTTTTTTAAATAAAGGCCAATTGGCTTCTCGAATCAAAAGTTATGGCCTCCAAAAGTTGGGCATCCCACATTGGAAATATAAGAGCATCCCTGACTTTTTAAAGGGACATAGATTTGTTGAACAAATTATAATACATTGCATATCATAGGACATCTTTGGACGAAGATAATGAAGACAAAATGAAGTGCCCAAATTAGATTGTTGATTATGATGAGCTCATGGCAAGTGAAAGGAATATGCGATTTTTGACCTATCGGCTCATCTTGAAACTTTGGCATTAGATATTTAACTAGGAATTTGGGCACCACATTTGGGTGGTTTTCACTCATGGTTTCCTAATTAGCATTTAATGGTTTCAAGTATTGCTTCTCCTATTTATTGAATTCTTCTATAAAAAATTACTCTAAACCTCTTGTTGATGATACTCAAATAAAGACTTATACTCTACAAGTATTGAGTTGCTTTTGTGTGGCAGGTTCTTCCCCTGGAAGGATTTTCCCACATAAATCAGTATAATGTGGTATATTGTTTTTGTTATGTATTGTTCCTTTTAACTTTGGCACATGCTTCCTCTCGTAAATTATTGTAGGATGAGTACTCCGTACCTCTTCTTTTATTTGGTATTAGACCATAATTACCTTGAATTTTAGGTGTCTAGGGACAAATGTTTTTGTACATGTTGTCGGTAAAACATATGGTTAATGCTAGCTAGTGTAACCGAGGGGTAGATAGTTGGAATGGTTGCGACGGTTCGCCTCGCACCCCCTCAGACTCTATATATGTCATGTATCTCCTTCAGATGAGATATGATAGATGTTATGTTATGGCGGTTGCATAGTACAAGTTATTGGCATACATTGTAAAGCATTGAATGAATTAATAGAAAAGCATTGTGAGTTCTCCGGTACATTCTTCTTTGTTGGAGTTATAGTTTCTTATGCATTAAACTTGTTTACCCTACGGGGCAAACATCTGGCGTCGTTGCCGATACAAACTCGGGAAGTGACGGAGTGTTGATGGAGTACGGTAGATAATGGGCCAGCCAATAGACGACACTGCAAGGGAACACGACAACAACTTTGAGGAACTTTTTGAGTGGGAACAAGCCTTGACTTCAGATTTTGTGGCATTGTTGCAAGCTGCTATTGTGACTCACGTCAGGAGGGAAGCCGCTCGAGAAGAAGTCCCAAAGAGTGCTTTGTGGGATGCCCTCGAAGTAAGTCAGGCTGTAAATCGGTTGATGAGCCGTCTCCCTCGTCTATTGGCACAAACGTCCCTTGCCCTTTGAAACCGTCGTGAGGAGACCAACTGTGAACACAGACGCCAGCAAATCCTCCGCAATTACGAAGAAAGTAGACGCCGGGAAGAGGAGCAAGACGAAAAAAGGAGAAGACAACATATTATGAACCCCTGGGAAAGGACTAATTAATGCAGAACATTCCTAATAAAGATAGAAATCGGAAGTACATAGAAGAATGGAAAGCCACCTAGCGGGCCTTGATACTTGAACAAGCTGAACAAAGATGGAGGTTGAGGCGACTTGTCGAGGGACCAAACGAAGGGTTGCCTGAAGGGGACCAAGTAGGTGCCACGATAGGTGCAGAAGTCGAAGGTGAACGCTACGGTACACATGAGCACCGTAGGGAGAGAAGTAGTGAAGATTTAATTGAAGAGACCTCACATCAGTTAGAATTAATTGAAGAGACCCAACATCGGTTAAGGAACTTATCCCTTACACCGTGCACTGAGGTGAGGGAAGCCCGAAGGATTGTAGAAGAGGCCAAGGAGGTAGAGGATACTGGTGCAGCTAACATTGTCGGAGAGACACAGGGGCATGGTGGTCAGACGAACCTATCAAGCTCTAATCCACCCGGTTCGGGACCAACACAAGCAGGGAACAGAACCGTAGCCATGTCACAGAAACATAAATTGCCAAAGTTTACGGGAGATGGGAAGGAGGATCCCATCTGACATTGTCGTACATGTGAAACCATCTGCTCAGAAAATGGGGTCATCGACCAGGATGAATGGGAACGGCAATTTCCGACCACGTTACGGGGAGTAGCCATCGACTAGTACTCCAACATGGACAAAGCAAAGGTTAGTACATGGAATGATTTACAGAAAGAGTTTCAAACATAATTTCGGTTGTTGCGGGATGACAATGAGATTGTCGCCAAAATCTATAGCACAAAGCAAGGGAAGAAGGAGATGGTCCAAGCCTACGGTCGGCGGCTTAAGGAACTACTAGGGAAGATGGACAGACAGTCGACCAACGACTTAAAGAAAAGATGGTTTGTTGAGGAATTGAGACCTTCCCTTTGGAAGAAAATGAAGATTGTGCCTCCCACATCATACGACGAAGCATACAACAGAGCCATGGACTTGGAGAGCGAACATAAAACCTCCAAGAAGATGGACTGATGTCGGATGACGACGACTCCTAGGAGGAGAGCAACGGCGATGAAGAATCTAGCAAAAAGGTACAGGCTCTCCAAAAAGATATGCAGCGGATGATGAAGGAATTTAAGGCAATCAAGGGGAGTCCCAGTAAGACAGACGAGGGAGAGTTGTGGTGCACGGAATGTAAGGCTAAGGGGCATACAAAGGGTTCCTGTCCAAAAAAGCCGTTTTGCGATATTTGTTAGCTTATGGGCCATTCGACTAAGAAATGTCCCTATAACATGAAGACAAGAAACCAACAAGTATTGTTTACACAGGAGCAGTCGTCCACAGCAGCAGGCACTTCTTAACCAACAAATAATAATGCATCATCTAGCAGATACCAGAATAACCGGCAAGGAGGGCGAAATAATAATAATGATAACAATAATAACAACCGGAGCCAGATCCAGTACGACGTCAAGGATCGATCGATGATTAAAAGCAGGGCCTGTAACCAGTGGGGGCACTTTGCCCAAGATAGTTCAAAAGAAGAAACCCCGTAGAAGTTGTGTCGATGGTGTGTCCTTGGCGACCATGACGATGGGAACTACCTGAAGCCCAAAGTTGATCGGTTGGACATTGAAAAGTCCGGCAATGAGGAACGAGTATTGGCCCTTACACGGTCACAGGCGAAGAAGGCCACCTATCCCGACCCCTGTATGGAGAAGCGGCACGTACGGGAGACTCATGAGACGGCTAGCACCTCCCGCATGGAAGATGAAGAAAATATCTTAAGGCAAATGTTGCAGCTGGAAGTACCGGTGAAGGTCAAGGACCTCCTAGAGACCATGCCCCAGTTACGCACTGCATTGTTGCATTCAGTACCAGTTCTAGTACAAAGTCAGATGGCCGAGCATACAAATATCCCTGGCAATTCTGTAACAGACCCCATATTATTGGCAGTTAACAATGGTCGGCACCTTGCAGTTGTCAAGATGGGTATACTTGGGTCAATCCCGACGGATACTATTGTGGATGACGGCTCTGGGGTAAATGTCCTGCCGGAGGAGACGTGGAAAAAACTTGGCAAACCGATAATCTGGTCACCCTCTTTCAATCTGGTAGGTGCGGACCAGCACAGGATCAAGCCCCTAGGGACACTGATGGCACAGCAAGTAACAATTGGCACGCAGTCGTTTGTACTCGACTTTGTTGTAATTCCCTTGAAGAAGGGATATGACGCCATTCTGGGTGGAGGGTGGCTTGTTGCAGCAAAGGTCAATTACAACTAGAAGCGAAATACACTGTCAATGGAGAACCGAGGGAGGAAGTTTATCATGGATCTCAGAACATAGATGATCAGCGAAGAGCTCGCCTCTTCTTCCAAGTCAGAGTGAGATGGTGAAGGCGATGGCATAGACGAGGGCCGAATGGAACCAAAACAAGGAAGGCATCCTTGAACTTGAAGGGTGCTTTAGAAGATGAAACTGATTCGATGAATAGGCTCTTTTATTGGCAAATGGAAGACTATGAGATATTTGGGTGCAATATGCTGCAAATTAAAGAACTAGAAAAGGACTTGTATCCACCAGCGTACGGAGAGTACATCGAAGGGGAGGCCCGAGTAAACGAGACACCAAAACACCAGTTTGACATGGAGAAGCCAATTCGGTACGAAGAACCTTCATTAAAAGTTACAAACCTTGGCAATGAAGCACATCCAAGAAACATTCTCGTAGGCGATGACTGGAACCCTGTCTTTAAAGCCGCAACGTTCAAGATCTTTATGGAGTATAAAGATGTGTTTGCTTGGACGTATAAAGATCTGAAGGGAGTATCCCCAGAGCTATGTGTGCACCGTATCCCATTGGTACTTGGAGCCGTACCGGTATGGAAGAGACCGTACCGGATGAATAAGAACTATGTCGCACGAGTCAATGAGGAGATAGAACGCATGTTGCACGCGGGTATTATTTTCAAAGTGCAGACAAGTGAATGGGTGTCTCCCATAGTTATATCGTTGAAGGAGGCGAACCAAATTCGCATGTGTACATTTTAGATGCCTCAATGCAGTTACCATCAAAAGACCCCTTTCCGATCCCCTTCACGGACAACATCCTCGAAGAAGTGGCAGGACATGAAATATATTCATTCATGGATGGATTTCAGGGTACAATTAGATATCCATAGCTAAGGAGGATAAATTAAAGACAACGTTCGTGGTGGAGGACGGTTTCTATGCCTATAATAGGATGCCCTTTGGACTCTATAATGCGCCAACAACATTCCAGAGGATAATCCTCCACATATTTGATAAAATGTCTATCAGAAATTTCAAGGCATTTTTGGACGACTGGGCCATCTACAATGCACAGGAAACACACTTGGTGGCTCTCACGGAGTGCATGGAGAGATACAGAAGATCGAGACTGGCATTGAACCCCAAGAAATGCGGATTCATGGTGCCATAGGGGAAGTTGCTAGGGCATGTTGTGTGCAAGCCAAGACTATGGTGCCATAGGGGAAGTTGCTAGGGCATGTTGTGTGCAAGCCAAGACTGGAGATGGAGCCTGACAAGGTACGGCCCACGGGTGATTGTAGAAATGGAAGCACCGACGGACTTCACAGGGGTGAAGTCGTTCTTTGGGTACATAGGGTACTACAAGAGGTTTATCAAAAAAACTGCCCAAGTCTCGTGCCCACTGGATAAGTTGATACAGAAGGGAGAGTCGTACACTTGGGAGACGGCGCAGGCGGAAGCATTTCAAGAATTGCAGACGAGGCTTGTAGGTGTGCCAATACTAGCATACCCGAACAAGGACAAGGAGTTTCATGTACATGTGGATGCATCCAATTTTGCAATTGGAGCCACACTGGCGCAGGTGGGGGATCACGGGCTGGACCACCTGGTCTACTTCACCAGCAGATCGTTGTCTAAGGCAGAGAAGAATTACAACACAACCAAAAGGGAGGCTCTCGGAATGGTGTATGTCATTCAGAAATTTCGACATTACCTGTTGGCGACACCATTCACCTTCTATGTGGATCACTAGGCATTGATGTACGTAGTCAACAAACCCATTATACAGGGGAGAGTAAGCAAATGGTTGCTATTGTTGCAAGAGTTTACCTTCGCCATCATCGTACAACCGAGAAAGAGTCATGTAATCGCAGACAAGCTCTCTCGAATCAAGTCAGGAGAACAAGCTAAGCGTGTTAATGATGACTTCCCAAACTCTCACTTATTCCACATTGCCAGCATGGTACACCAGAATAGGGGAGTACTTCTCAACATCTCATTTCCCTAAGGAAATGTCGTCAGGCGAGAGAAGGAAGCTTGTCCTCTGAAGCAGAACATTCCAATTAATAAATGGACTCTTGTACAAAATGGGATCGAATCAAGTCTTACGACAATGTGTTATGGAGGAGGAAATTCCAAGCGTCCTGAGAGAAGCACATGAAAGGTCAGCGGGTGGATACATGGGACCGGACACGATGGCCAGGAAAGTGTTATTGGCAGGGCTCTGGTGGCCAATGTTGTACAATGACGCCCGGGAGTGGGTCATTAGTTCTGATACTTGCCAGCGGGCGGGGAAGTTGCTCAAGACAGACTTTATGTCGCTTAACCCTTCACACACACATGAACTATTTGAGAGATGGGGAGTTGCCTTTATCGGACCACTAAAAGCAAGCAGAGAAAGACAGTGCAAATATATTGTGGTGGCAACAGAATATCTGATGACCAAGTGGATGGAGGCGCGGGCACTACCTGATAACTCCGAATTAAGTACAACCATGTTCATTTATGAACATATTATCACAAGGTACGAGATTCCAATACAACTGACAAGCGACCGGGGGGCCAATTCGTGAATCATGTCATACGGTTGCTCACCACAGAGGTCAAGATTTTTCATTCATTGTCGAGTCCATATTACCCTCAAGAGAATGGCCAGGCAGAGGCCAAAAATGAAATATTGGCGGTGGTAATCTACAAATCATGCTAAGTGGAGCAAGAAGATTGGGAGGAGAAGCTACCATCAGTACTGTGGGCCTATCGTACGACCTACAAAGTGACCACAGGTCAAACCCCCTTTCAATTAATGTACGAATAGGAAGCCATTGTACCCGTGGAGTTCATGGTACCGAGCCTCCGAATTGCGATCGAGAACCGATTGGGTGACATGGAGAATCTGCGGGAAAGGTTGTACGCCCTGAATAAGCTAGATGAGCGACAGATGATGGCACAATGGGCAACGGAGGCCACTTAGAAGAGACGGAAGGTATGGCATGATAAGCATTTACGATGAATGCAATTCACCCCGGGACAACTAGTCTTGAAGTACAATGGTCGGAATGAGATCAAACCTGAGAAGTTTAAACTTTAAAGTGCGTTGGCTTGGTCCTTACAAAGTCCATGAAGTTGGGGAAAATGGGGCAATTAAATTGTGGACACTCGATGGGTGGGAGATTCCGGATAGATGAATGGGTCCAAATTAAAATTGTATCATGAGTGTCGGCGGAGGGACCCAGTTCAGCCAAAAAATCCCATCGGGAGGTCAAGTAACTCTAAATAAATTTAAAAAAAAAATGGAGAACAAACCGTACGCCCCACCGAACGGTGGGACCACCGTAGGTGGCTGCCGTGAGGCATTTAAAAAACACCACAGACACCGTACGGCCTTCACAAATAAAAGTCATGGGTTGGAAGGAGAGAAAAACACCGAACGAGATACAAACTGATTTTTTCAAACAGCCTTTGTACCAATCCAGGCTTGGAGGAAACCAAGAAAGATACATGCTTGTACGGCTCAATACAAACGGAGAGAAAATTGCAGGCGCCTCATACCTTGCAGTACATAAGTTGGGTGATATTAGTTGAATTAATACGTATAACAACAAAACAGTTATTGATGGATAAAGCAGCAAGGAAGAAAGACTGGAAGAAACAGTTACAGTCAGCATCCTACAGTTCTTCAGGAATGAACAAAGATGCAAAGGTTTTACCCTTGGGTGTAAAAATTGCAAGAAAAATGGATACAAGTACTAGCACAAAGAAAAAATTGAGGCCCAAAGTTCAGATGGCAGCCCAAAAAGATGTTGCACGACAAAATGTTCAATTTGAGGGATTAAATGGTTTGGAATGCAGAGCGTGGTGGCAGGAGACGCTAGAGACTGATTTTGTGAAGGGGCAAATGTGGCGGGCTGAAGTACATTAGGCAATATAGATACGTATTTTCTGTATCCGGGATTATGAAGGCGCGCTCAGAATAATGATCAACACATTTGACAGGTTTAGCCGAAGTAGCAATTTCCAGTATCTTGGCCATGACCTCACCATTACCTTGGCAGCGGCTGATTTCACGAGAGTTTTCAGTATACTCGGCAGGAAAGGAAAGAAGATTGAGACTAAGGCAAAGAAAATGTCTCAGGAAGAAAAAGAAAAATGGATAAAGGTGATTTCGAGAGAATTGACACCAGCAGAGTTGGACTCAATAGCAAGTCATGCTTCTAAGAGTCGTGGCATCAAGAAAGCATTCGTTGCACCTGGCGAATGACGATGGCTTATGGATATGGTGAAGAGTCGGCTTACAAGTTCGAGTCACACTTCTGATATTGCCCTTCCACAGATTCTTTTGATAAATAGTATTAAAAATGGCATTGTCTACGACTGGGAATCTCTATTAGCAGAGAGGATGTATGAGTTCATGACACTTCAACATAAAACATTTTACATGCCTCATTATGCGATTGGGTTTTTCCTGAATGCCACTCGTACACAGAAACCACCTGACAGATTGGAGGACAAGCCGCAGGGGAGTCTGGTGCTTGGTGAGCCACCTATTTTCTACTGGCGGCACTTGGACACAAGGGGTATGTTGACGGGATCGAAGAGGAAACGCCAGGTAGTGTCGAAGTCGGAAGATGACATTGACAGTGGCCGAGAGGAGACAAGTGAGACTTTGGGGGCCAGTGAGGGAAGTGGGACGGCTAAGAGAGAGACAACGGACTCGACAGTTGCAACAGGTGCAAACATGCCTACTCCCTCGGGTGGTGCTATTCCTCGAGTCCTGTTTACTCCACTTCTCTCAGATACAACATCCTTGGTGTCAACCCAATCTTTTGGTACGACGATGGTAGCAGTTCCTGTACCCAGTTTTGGTCAGATGAGAGATCTTGTCAACATGGTACCCCCCAATGGGGATCCACCAGGGTCGTCCCGTCATCCACCAGTGAGCTTGTGGAGTTGGCAGTAGGAGTCTACGGGTCAGTGGTTGGGGCGCTACGGAGTGATGAGCAGCCCGCAAGGGAGTGGCCTATAGAGGCAAGGGAGGCACAAGTGACCCTTGAGGTGGTCGGTACGGATGCAGTACTGACAGTGGGTGTAGAATTGTTGTGTGAGCAGCCTATGGAGACACAGGCGGTGACAAGTAGTGCCCCTTCAGACGAGGCCATGAGCACTTGGCTGAGTAACTTCAAGATGACACCTCTGGCACAAGTGGGGGCAGCCCTTCTCTCACCACCGCGGGAGTTTCCCTTCTATCAGGAGATAGTAGATCTCGAGGGAGAAAACTCGCCTGTTAGAGAGTTGGAGCCAAAGGACTCCCCAGTGTGACAGTTGGACTTCACTCCCCAGCATGAGGATATACCAGAGCCTCCGGGAGAGTTTGGTGAAGGTGATGGTGATGGTGAGGGTGACTTTGACCAGTACATTGTAGATGTGGTTGCAGGAGCTCGGTGGGTGATCGCCTCAGCTCAGTCACGTGCACAGGAGGGAGTTGCCCAGGACTTGGAGCACTTGTTGGCCTTTGTTCGGGTAGGCTGTCCTGAAGCCTTTGTTGCTTGTTACGAGTCCCGTGGATGGCTTGCTATAGAGACATTGGAGATGCTGAATAATTGGGCCCTCCATGAGCGGGCAGGAAAGAGTAGAGTTGGGGTTCTCATCAGGGAGATTGAGCAGGCCTTCCGGGAAAGCTATTTCATCCTCAAGTGTGTGGAACACATATCTACAAGCCATGAGGTTGCACGGGTGGCCGCAGTGTCATCTCAGGTTGAGTCAGCACGAAGGAGTTGGCTAGTTAGTAGGCAGCCTAGGCAGTGCAGAGAGGTGATTTAGTGGCTCAGTTGGAAGCAGCCAGGGCAGAGAGGTCAGCTCTAGAGCAACAATTGGTTGAGGAGAGAGATGAGAGGGTCATGTTGGAGACTCGTTTGGGGATTGCTATGGAGGTAGCGGACAAGAAGGATAAGGAGGTATTGGAAGCAGCGATGATGGTGAAGACCGCTATGGAGCGGAGGATGGTGGCAAAGCGAGACCTAAGGCTACAGACACAGCAGGTGTACGAGTTGCAAGCTAACCGGGCTTCACCTACACCACCATCAGCGCCGCCATCTTCAGGGACGCATTCTCAGCCCTCTACTTCATCTTGATTTGTGTATAGTTGGGTCTTGTCATTATCCCCATTTTGTTGTGCGTCGTCAGGAGACGACTTTCTTTTTTGGGGGGATGATGTTGTCAGTAAAACATGTGGTTAATGCTAGCTAGTGTAACCGAGGGGTAGATAGTTGGAATGGTTGCGAACGTTTGCATCGCACCCCCTCGGACTCTATATATGTCATGTATCTCCTTCAGATGAGATACGACAAATGTTATGTTATAGCGGTTGCATAGTACAAGTTATTGGCATACATTGTAAAGCATTGAATGAATTGATAGAAAAGCATTGTGAGTTCTCTGGTTCATTGTTCTTTGTTACAGTTATTGTTTCTTATGCATTAAACTTGTTTACCCTACGGGGCAAACAGTACAAATCTTGGATTGAGCGGGAGCTTTTGTAGAAGATCTTGTTGCAAAAAAACTGGCAAGCACATCAAGAATAGAAAGGGAGAAGTTCTTGAGCACAAATTTTAAGCTCTAGACAATATGCTTGTGGATAGAGAGCTATGGGTTGTAGTATCCAAAACCAAACCTACTTCTATCTCACAAGAAGATTGGGACAAAATGGATAGATTAAAAAGCCAACACTGCAGCTTTCATGAAGAAGTTGGGTGATATTTATTAGGCTATATCCCTAGTAAATAAATTTTTCCTAAAAAAGTTGTCTACCTTTAAAATGGAGGATGGTGATTCTATGGTTGGAGCACTTGAATGGTTTCAGTGTGATTGTCACTCAATCACACTCTATAGGACTGAAGATGGAGGAGGATTGTTGCAATACTTTGTTATGTTCTTTGCCAAATTCATCAGATCACTTGGTGATAGCAATTTGGAGTACTGCCTCTAAATTCAAAATAAATAAGGTATTTGCATTGTTACTTTTGGAAGAGATGCAAAGAAAAACTTTCTGAATCTACCAAGGTGGACCTAGCTATTCAAGGAAGGCCAAAAGAGAACAGCAAGGAGACAAGTTTAGATCCAAATCTCCTTGAAAGACCAAGACTTAATGTTGGAATTATGCCAAGCCTAGGGATTTCAAAAGAGACTGTAAAGAGGCAAAAGAGAAAAAGATTAATTTTAATGATAAGTGTGAAAAGTCTTCTTAGGATGATGTCGACGCGCCTTTGTTGTGGCCTTGACAATGTACGCATTAGAAAGTGCATGATTGATAGACTTTGAGCTTCTTTCCAGATGACCTCACATCAGAGCTAGTTTTCGAAGTATGACAAATATGATGGTTGAAAGGCGTACCTTGGAGGTGACTCTCGAATATTTATTATTGCTGGCCATGAAAGAGTCTTAATACAACTCCCTAATGGATGTGCGAAAAAGATAAATGGTGTATTGTATATACTTGATTTGCCAAGAAACCTAGTTTCAATTAGTAAACTTATCATGCGGGTGTGCAGGTAATTTTCTCGAGTGGAGAATGTAAGATGGTGTGAAGCACTAAGGTATTCAGTGAGGGTGTTCAAAGGAACACTTTGTTTCAGCTAGGTATGTGCACAGTTTAATGCAATAGTAATTTTGTTCCTATAGTGAAGAGATCTGCAGATCCTACGCTCACTATCGAAACCTGAAGTTAAAAGGAGTGTTTTGTTTACTTTTGATGGTCATGCTTTTTGAGTACCTAGGGTTGCTCTTGCTGAAAAAACCAAGTGAACTACAAAACTATGGCACCAAAGAATAGGCCACTTAAAGTGAGAAAGGTCTAAAGACCTCAAAAAAAAAAACTTTAGAGGGTTTGAATGATTGTGCTCTTGAGGTTGATTTATGTGAACATTGCACGTACGATAAACAAAACCACATTTAGTTTTACTCCGGTTCAAACAAATCTTCAGGCAATCAAAAATTGGAGAACAAATGAACTGAGTGTATCTTAATCAGTTATTGTATTGCTGTGAAAGGTAACAAGCCTTGGTATCATATGGCTAAGAGAGTTTTGTATAGCAGAAGTGCAAAAACTGAGAAGATTGAACTAGAAGCTCGTGAAGAACATGAAGAGGAGAGCTCAAATAGTTCAATTCTCCACACAATTCCAAATTTTATAAAGTACATTTTTACAACCTTTTCCTTGTCAATCTGATCTCAAAAATTGCTTTTGACATAGTATGCAGTGAGTAAGTCCATATCTATGATAAGCTATAGCTAGCAACCGGACAAGCATAGTCCTCTTAATTGGAGATGTATTTTGATTTGATTATGAGCATAACCGAGCCTTAAAATCTAAATGGGGAATGAGGTATGGTGATTCAAAGTCTTGCAGAGTGGCTATAGATGAGTACATGGCTGTATTAAAGAAAAATCACACATGAGAGTGAGTACCTTTGTTTGATGGTTGGAAACCTATTGCTTATAAATGGGTGTTCAAAAGGAAGATAAATTTTGATGGCAATGTTGAGAAGTACAAGGCTAGACTGGTTGTGAAGGGATCATATCAAACTGAGGGAATCAATTATAGCAAGAATTTTCTCCAGTTGCTAAGTTGAAATCAATTTGGTTCTTATTATCTACTGTAATAGTATTTGATCTTAAAATAGAGCAAATGGATGGAAGAAGGTTAAAAATCTTTGGTTTGTAAGTTGAAAAGGTCTCTTGTATAGTCTGAAACACTTAGGATGTGGTACCAAAAGTTTAATCCTTTTGTGTTGGATTTGAGATTTCTACAATCCAAATCAGATCAATGAATTTATTTTAAGATGGACAGCGATTGAGTCTTTTTATTGCATTGTGTGTTAATGATATGTTGTTTTTCAATAAGGATGTGGTTTTTGACTTGAAGTCTCAACTTTCAGCACAATTTGAGATGGAATTATGGGCTACCAGATATATATTGGGTATGGATATCAAACCAGATAGAGCAAATAAAAATATTTGGTTAGGAAAGAGGAAATATGTGAACGAAGTATTAAAGAGATTTCGAATGACAACTTGTAGACAATTGTGTGTTTCTATCTCAGTGGGAACCAAATTATCTATATACTAATGTCCAACTTCATCTAGTGAGATTGAGAACATGGCTCAAGTAGCTTATGTTAATGCATTTTATTTCCTTTTTAAGGTGTGCAATTATACATTATGCTAAAGAGATTTTCAATTTGAAACTAAGCACCCTTCACTCAAATTCACACTTTTGAATGGAACCTAGATTTTCATTTTCCTCCTCACATGCGTGCACATCTCACTCCATATGCACCTCAAGCTCCCACACGCACCTGAAAATAAAAACTACAACTTTGGACTTTACCTTTATCAAGTGCACACCTTTTCTTGAAGTGCATGCTTCAACACCATACTTCGCCAATTGTTTATTAGATTATCTCCTCAAAGGTCAGCCTCTAACCTCATGCCTTAGCCATGTTCTTTGATTTTTTAACACAACTTCAATTTCTCCTATGAGTGCATTCTGAAAATTGAATTTACGTTACCTAAGGTTTGCACTTTGATTTTGTTGTATCAAGTGTGCCCTTCACAATATAACTTTGATTTCAATCCACACATCTTTCATTTACACGATCAAGTGTGCAACTTGATATTATACTCAGCCAAAAAAATTATCTCAAAGATCTTCATATTAAAGGCGTTCACCTCTTTACCATCTGTTTTGTTTACTTTACCTCTTTTCTTGGGTTTTGAAAACACAATACCTTATTCCTATATCAAGGGCATGATTGGTCTTCAAACAACAAAAACCTTCAATAGTAACCTTCTTTCTCTGCCAAGACAAATGAATTCAAGAGCTCTGTACATTATCCTACAAACATTCAAAAAAAAGAACCACAAAGATGACAAGACAAAACAAACTAGCAAGACCTGATCATTAACACTTGTGAAAACAATAGAGGTTAAGTTTAAACTCAACACAATAAAAAAAGTTTATATGGTACAACTCTTTCTTTCGAACTCAATTGCACTTGGCAACAAGACCTTCAAGCCTACTTGCCCTTCAAGCTGATATGTACTAAGAGTCACTGGTCTCTTGGCTGATTCAGTACAACATCACAAAAAATGAAAAGGAAACTTCTTGCACATATCTTAAAAGGCATCAAATTAACATCATGGTCATTACCTCCACATGAGTGCAATCTTTTGGTCTCAAGAAACAAATTGTAATATCCCCGTAGGATATTATCCCTAGATTTTAACACAAAAATTCAAACAAATATTTTTGCATGCAGTTGATTTCAATTTATCCAGCAAAAATACAAAATACCAAGCTGAAATAGAGTTTTAGAGATGAATATTGCAATTAAATCTTCAGTAAAAAATAACAAAGATCCAATCGTAGTTACAGAACTTACAGCAAGATTGGATACCAAAAATATGAAGTTGAAACACTAAGTGAGACACCTGCAAGATATCTCCAACCGACAATGGGTTTCCATCCACAGCCTCCCAACTCCAGGGTTTTCGTCCTCAAACTTGCTGAAAGCTGAAGCTTCCAAAATCTCCAAGAGAACAATAATCAAATCATAAACCAAGCATGAAGAGAATGAGCCTTTGAAAGTTCTTTTATAACACATCCTTGTGACTCTTCATTTTCCCCTCAGCCCGTCTCTTCATTAACCCACTTCAAATAAAAATGTCCTTTTAATAATAAAGTGACATATAATTATGTACTTAATTTTAATAGTCACTTTATTAATAAACTATTCAATCTTCGGGCATTAAAAAAAATAACCAATCGAACTCGGAAAACCATGTGTGATAGCTCGTTGGAAAGGTCTCAGCAAGACGCTCCAAGTCCTATATTGAAATGCCAAAAATATTGAACCCTGTTGACTTATAATAAATAGTAAGTATCTGGAAACCCTGCTTAATCAACTCCGTTTGGCCTGAAACTGGAATTACCTAGGCCAAATCTCTCTGATCCCTGTAAAGTCTTGGTTAGCTCACGAGACCAAGGAAAAAGGGGCTAACGCCGCATCAGGAATTAATGAGCTACAAAAGGGGACATTACAGTCCTCCCTTCCCAGAGATTGCTTGCCCTCAAGCAATTTGCACATGCATGCAGAAACCAAATGCCTGGATTGCATATCAACCTCAAGAATGTTGCTTCGTCAATCCGTTGTGCTACTCTGATATAAATAACATGCCTAGAATTGTGAAGCCACTCGTCAAAATCCCACTGAAGTAATGCACCAAACATGCCAAACATGCCAATACCAGGATCCCAAATTATCACGTTGTCACGACTGTAAGATATGAGGAAATAGTAGTATCTCAACGAGCTATCAACACTGAACAACTCTCCAACTAAGAATGATCTCTCATGGAAATGCATAACACCCATCATAGGTACACAATAAAACATATCTGCTCATCCTAAACTGCTGATGCAAAAATCAAACTGCTCAAAAGTTGAGGTCAACACCAATGGTGCGGGGGGACTAATACAACAATCGTCAATCTGAAATGCCACTGAATACATAGGTATCATGAGTAAGGAAGTGGCTGAAAATCCATCTCCTATGATCAAACCATAACTACCATCAATCCTCAACCAAGAATTATTCAGTTGTTGAAACATAGAATCCATCCAACTTATGTGTAATGTCCCCATTTTCGTGAGCGTCAACTTTTGGAGGATTAGCCTATTTCCTGGCCCTCATAGGCTAATGGAGTTGTTCAGACGGTCCAATTGGCAGAGCCAGACACTGTTTCCCACTCTAGTGATCAGGGACGTTCAGGATTGCTCTTCGTTTGAGTCAGATCGACACACTTCTATTTATAGTAAGTATTTATTTTGGGTAAGTCAGAGTTTCTCTCTTTAGTAGGGCACCTAGACAGTTTGCTAGCAGTATGGAGTTGTGGTGACATTAACAGAGCTTCCAATTTGGGACTTACTATTTATAGTAAGTCAAATTATGGTCAGAGCTATTTTTGACAGGGGCACCCAGACTCATGGTATGCACAGTGATTAACTCATTTATAGTAAGTGGATGTTAGAGAGAGACCCTTACTATTTTTAGTAAGGCAGTTGGATGCACAATGGACACAATGGTTAAGTCCTAGGTTCAGAAGGAAATAAGAAATAACGATTATTTTTGGAGTTATGTTATTGTAATTATAAATAAAGTAATACTTTATTAATAATTAATGATAAAGTGCAATTATAAAATTATATTTTCACTTTATATGAATGGGGCCACATAATGACTTAAAAGTCATTTAATAAAGTATACTTTATATTTTAATGTGTGCATCAAAAGGAGGGGAATAAAATTAAATATTATATTTCAAACTTGCAACAAGTTCACATGATAAGTTATTTGGGGTGTAAGCTTCAAGCTTCAAGCTAAATTGTTATTTGGAGATTTATAAATACCTTCAAAGGGAGAAATCAATTCATTCTATAACTTGTGCATTTGCTTTTGTTTGTGTGGAGAAGAAATGGAAACAAGGGTTTCAGATTTCAAGCTTGAAGAATTGCGAATTCTTCCAAGTTTTTCAACATAGAAAATTGGTGAAACACCCAATGAATTATGTCAGGCGTTGGCTTCAACCATAGGCCAAGAATGAATTTATTGTTGCAGAATTAAGGGTTTGAATGCTTCATTATTTACAAGAACAATTTGTTGTGATAGAAGGAATTGACAGCCATTATTAATCAGATTTCAAAGCATTTATGAGCAGATTTGTGAAGTTTATTTAAGAGTTTCAAGACATATCATACCTGTAAGTTCATGAATTGTAACTTCAAAACTTTCTGGGTATTGTTAATTGAGATAATAGGGGATATTCTATGAACTGGGTTGTTGATATTTTTTGAAAATACTGAATATCTAAGCTGTAAAAATCTGGAATTTTCAGCTATATATTCCCTATGTAATGTCCAATTTTTGAGTTGAAATAATTATTGCAATATCTTCTATTTTGCTGCATTATATTGTTGCATCAAACATTGCAGATATATCAATAAACATCAATTGTGGCATACCAAACCATAAAAAATCAAACAGGAACTCAAATCAGCAAGCTCAGACACTGTTTGCTAAGTGTTTGACGAAATGTCAAGGCATTATTAAATTAGAAAATACAGTGGTAAAATTAGACCCAGCAGGGGTTCTTACAGTGATATCAGAGCTTGCATGCTAAGTGTTTGACAAAATGTCAAACATTCAAATTTCAAAACATCATTGGTTTCGCAATCCAGTGTTTTGTCAGAGTTAGAACCACGGGGGTTTTTACAATGGTATCAGAGTGGTTTCCTGTCATCCTGTTGGGGTGGAAATCATTGAGCTCACACGTATACTTTGAGTGACCAGCACTCTTGCAGTTGTTACAGTTATGGAAAAATCCAGGAGATTAATTAAACAAGGAAACCAGTTGAACAGCTTAATGAAAAACTTGGAGAAGATTAAACAAAATCACAAAAGGCTGGATGAATTTCTTTCAAACTCAGGAACCATAGACAGTTTAGCACGGTATATGGCTTCCATGTTTAAGTGGTCTACATCACATAATGAAAAGAAAGCGGATCAAGAGGTCTCTTCAAGTGAAGTATCTCGAAATTTTTACAATGAATTTTCAGCAGCTAGTGACCAGCATGCAGTTGATCCCATAGAGATTAAAAATCATATTTTCATTAAGGAAGATGTTGGGCACCAGAAACTTCATGATGACTTCCAGATTGAGGAGAATGTTGGTACTTTCAGCGCTCCGGAAGTTGTTATCAGTCCTAATAACAATACTGATTTTTATGACAGCAGTCCTTTGTTTGAACCTATTGATGGCGTTGATGACAAGGCAAGTGCGTAAGATGTTGTTGCCACCTTGAGTTTTGACTCGAATGATGAGAGTGTTAATTTTGCGGATTGCATAGAAAATGCGAGTTCTAGTAATTCTGATTTCTACGATAGCAATGAGATGTGTTTGCATCAGCATGAGATAACAGAGGGTTTATGGGTGGATGATATTGGTAATTGTGATTTGGGTACTTCTGATGTTATCTTTGAGAACGACTCATGCTGCAGTGAGTGATTTGTCATATCAAACCTTAGGAAATGAATCAGAGAATTCATTGGTGGTTGATAGGTCCCAAGATTGAAACATGCTAGGACTTGCAGTTGCATGGGAAGTGGGAGTGTGCGAGGAGACTCTTGTAGCAGCAGCTTCCACTTTATCAGATGAACTATTTGTTGAGGTGCTTAGCAACAGTACCTCGCTTGTGGATGTGTGCAGAAATGATAGCACACACGATGTTGTTGATTATGATATGAGAATTGCAGATACAACTTCCTATCATAGTGCAAATTGTGGGTCAGAGAGCTTACATGGGAGACAAGGAGTTCAGAGACATCATTTGATAGGGCAACTGAAAGTGAGTGAAAGTCAGATTGCCACATTCATTGAGCATTATGAGGCTGCTCATCAGATGTTAGCCATATGTGGTTGGGGTACCCCTATGTCGGGTGAGCACACTGTTAGTGGCCTTTCCCTTGTAGAGATCCATTCACTTCGAGAAGCTGTTGAAATAATGAAAAATAACTACTTGCAGCTATTAGCTGACAGAGACTACCTTCTCGAGTGGGGTTGCATTTGTTACGATGCATTGATGGGAAAGGAAGAGGAGATAGATGAGCTCACTCATGAGCTTGAGGCAACTACAGAGTTATTGGAGAGCACCCAATTGGCTCTTCAGGAGTCCTAGTCACAGTTAGGTGAGCTTACCATGGAGTTAGTCGAGCACAGTCTTCATCAGCTACAAATTCAGTTCAGCTTCCTATAGTGGCAGTTGGTGATATGTTGATATCCATGGGTTGTAGTGAGGATGTGGCTACATCCATTACAGATACAGGTGCAGTAGTTTCAGATGGTATGAGTGCATCTGTAGAGGGTAGCGGAGAACCACATGTTGCATTGGATTCTCCTATGGTTACATCCACTGCAAGTGTAGTTGGTGATGAGTCAGATGACACGGGTTATATCCAGAGCTATGACAGTCAACGCTTGACTGAGGTAGGATTTTTTTATTGTGACTACATAGGGAGGAGGACTCATCACTACTTTTTTGATCCACACACAGAGGATCTGATGATGCATCGGTGTGGATTGGCTCTGAGGTTGTACCATCCTCTAGGGGATGAGAATTTGCCATCTACAGTAGATGGGATCAGTGGCTACAAGTTGGATTACTTGCAGAGTCAGCACATCCATGGGAGCCTAACAAAGGATGAAGATAGTGGTAGTGTTACAAACGCCCTTGGATGTTCTTATCTCCACAGTAGGAATGGATGTGAGTTCAGTGTGCTTTGGGAGCCGAGTGATGACGGTGTCAGCACTGTAGTTCGGGCGGGTCTCATTGATTGGCTTCACCACTTTGGGTATGGTAAAGTTGAGTTCAAGGTTGAGCAATAGGAGTTGGAGGATGTTCTCCTGGCAGGCTTTTGTTCAGAGTTTGGGATCATTCTAGTGCATCAGGATTTCACACAGAGCTCACTAAGGAGTTTACAGGAATTTACACAGTGAGGAGTGCTTACACCTTTCCTTTTGATCCTCCTATGCATGACCCCTTTCTAATGCACAGTTTGGTTGCGCATATGTTGGATAGTGTGTATGACAGCTCACTTTGTGCAGTTTTGGGAAGCAAGCTTTGTCAACCTCTAGAGTTGCTTTCCTATGAGATATTCACTCCTGCAACATCTACCATCAGATTGAATTCAGTTTGGCAGGTTTTATCAGTTGTACTGGTGACAATGTTGTAGGAGCTAGTTGATGATCACAGGGACATTACACAATTATACCCTTGAGATCCGGGTGGATTGGTGTGTTTTTTGTTTCTGAGATTGCTTGGGAACAAGCAATTTTAGAAAGGGCGGACTGTTATGTCCCCATTTTCATGAGTGTCAACTTTTGGAGGATTGGCCTATTTCTTGACCCTCATAAGCTAATGGAGTTGTTCAGAGGGTCCAGTTGGCAGATTCAGACACTGTTTCCCACTCCAGTGATCGGGTATGTTCAAGATTGCTCTTCGTTTGAGTCAGATCGGCACAATTACTATTTATAGTAAGTGTTTATTTTGGGTAAAACAGGGTTTCTCTCTTTAGCAAGGCACCTAGACAGTTTGCTAGCAGTATGGAGTTGTGGTGACATCGACAGAGCTCCCAATTTGGGACTTACTATTTATAGTAAGTCAAATTATGGTCAAAGCTATTTTTGACAGGGGCACCTAGACTCATGGTATGCACAGTGATTAACTCATTCATCAATTGGCTCAGTTTCAGGGAGTTACTATTTATAGTAAGTCAATGGATGTTAGAGAGAGACCCTTACTATTTTTAGTAAGGCAGTTGGATGCACAATGGTTAACTCCCAGGTTCAGACAGAAACAAGAAATAACGATTATTTTTGGAGTTATGTTATTGTAATTATTAATAAAGTAATACTTTATTAATAATTAATGACAAAGTGCAATTATAAAGTTATATTTTCACTTTATATGAATGGGGCCACTTAATGACTTAAAATTCATTTAATAAAGTGCATCACACAATGATATAATATAACTTTATGGTTTAAGTGGACTTTATTTAAAAGGGAGTTTTAAATGTTTTATAAGTATACTTTATAATAAGTGATAAAGTGTTATTTAAAAAGGGAGATATAAGTGTTTAATAAAGTATACTTTATATTTTAATATGTGCATCAAAAGGAGGGGAATAAAATTAAATATTATATTTCAAACTTGCAACAAGCTCACATGATAAGTTATTCGGGGTGTAAGCTTCAAGCTTCAAGCTCAATTGTTATTTGGAGATTTATAAATACCTTCAAAGGGAGAAATCAATTCATTCTATGACTTCTGCATTTGCTTTTGTTTGTGTTGAGAAGAAATGGAAACAAGGGTTTCAGATTTCAAGCTTGAAGATTCTTCTAAGTTTTTCAGCATAGTGAATTGGTGAAACACCCAACAAATTATGTTAGGCGTTGGCCTCAACCAGAGGCCAAGAATGAATTTAATGTTGCAGAATTAAGGGTTTGAATGCTTCATTATTTACCAGAACAGATTGTTGTGATAGCAGGAATTGACAGCCATTATTAATCAGATTTCAAAGCATTTATGAGCAGATTTGTGAAGTTTATTTAAGGGTTTCAAGACATCATACCTGTAAGTTCATGAATTGTAACTCCTAAATTTTTTACGTATTGTTAATTTAGATAATAGGGGATATTTTATGAACTGGGTTGTCGATATTTTGTGAAAATACTGAGTATCTAAGCTATTAAAATATCTGGAATTTTCAGCTATATATTCCCTATGTAATGTCAAATTTTTGAGTTGAAATAATTATTGCAATATCTTCTATTTTTCTACATTATATTGTTGTATCGAACATTACAAATATATCAAAAAACATCAATTGCAGCTAACAAACCATAACAAATCAAATAGGAACTCAAATCAGCTAGCTCAAACATTGTTTGCTAAGTGTTTGACGAAATGTCAAGGCACTATTAAATTAGGAAATAAACTAGTAAAGTTAGAACCAGCAGGGGTGCTTACAATATGTAAGTCAGAATCTAAACCCAAGTGTAAGTTGGTCGAAGAATGGGCATCAATACTAACTCTAGAAATCGCTCCACTACTCCAATCGTGTGACCAAAACTCATTACTAGAAACTGCACCTGGGTCCCAAATCTTGCAATTAATTTCATTCTCATCACTGGAGTCAAAAAGATCTCCCTCATCTAACTCAAAGAGTGGATTATCAATTGTCCAATCAACATCCACCTCAAACAAAGGATTGTCAACAACCTAAATATTATCCTTTACTCCCAACTTATACTGAAGATCTGGTTGGTCCAAAAATCTCTTACTTGATCTTCTAAGACAACTATTTGTTATATGTTGTCAAGTTCCTTAATCACCTCCCTGAAAAACGCAATCCTTTCTCTGTTCTCTTGTTCTCCGAACAGATTAGTGATCAAAATCTGATTTTTAGCTTCTTGAAGAGCAATCTGTGAATTCTCCAATGTCTCCTGAGTAGCGTTAAGCTCCCTGATGAGCTTATTAACCTCATCTTCCTTTTTCCTCAATTTATCAACATATATTTCAGCAACCTTTGAAATGTAATCCCTGTCTGAAAGTAGACATAAATAATTTGATTTCAAAGATTCAGAGGCTACTTTAACCACCTGCAAGTCAGGAACATAAGAATCACCTTCCATACCACTTTGTCTTTTTCCCATTTGAGCCTTCCTGTAGAGATCTTCAATGATCCTGTGAGTGTCATCGTGATGCACTAAAGCTGCAACAACTATATCATCAGTAACTTTCAGCTGATTCTTCAAAGAATCATTGTCATTTTGAAATGCATTTTCTGATTGGTCATCCAGAACACCATCATCTTGAAATTCTTTCTTTGATTGATCCTCTAAATCACTATCATGCATAAGTGAATTGTTGCTATAAAGAACACATGATTCATCATACTTTTCACAGGTGTTATCAATGTTGTCATAGACCTCAAACTGCTTGTTTGATTGATCTACATGCAAGGTCAAGGCTGTTGATATGTCATCATTTTCAAGCATATTCTCATCATGTGAAGATTCATACACTTGACTGGAAATATCTTGAGACCCCAACATGCTCTCACAATGAGTAAAACCATCCTCAACAAAAGGTTTGTCAATCACAACCTCCAAGTCACCAATATAGAGATTTGTATATCCCTTACCTATAACAATAGCTGAATTCATCTTATCACCAGCATTTGTATTATCTTGTTGGGACAAAGCTATGTGATTCTTATCTTCTTCATTGTTGGTCTGAATTTCTTTGTCTGCCTTATCTTCATTACAATCCCCACAAACATGATTAGGTGTCTACGTGTCCTGACATGTAAAACAAATCTGCTCCTTCCTCATTTGGTTCTTACTTTTTTGGGGAGTTCCTACAACCTGTAAGCCCATTGAGATTAATTCATTTCCAGTCATGTGCTCCTTGAACTTTTCAATTTTATGCTCAATCAACCCCTTTGAGAGCTCATAACCCATATGTGAAATTTTATATTCCTTTCTCCAAATAGCCAACAAATCTTATTGCAACTACTAACAGATGTCATCATCCTCATCTACGATTAAGGATATAATAGTGTGCATACAAGCTCTCACGTTGTCTGGATGATGTTTCTTGATTTCTGTTAATAAGCATTGAAACATTTGAAGAATCTCAAACCATTACATTCAAGATCAATCATAATGGCAAATAATGTGACTTTTAACATAATTTCTAAAATTTTAACCTTCTTAACAAAGGTAGGGCCTTTGTCATCATCATCATGTAACCCCTGAAAACTCTTCACAATCAATTGCAAGACCTTTCTCAGTACATCATCATTGTAGGGTGCTATAGGAGTTGTTATTCATGTAATTTCACTAAGACATTAAGCAATTGCAAGTCTAACATCTTTATGTGGATGTTCCATAAAATTCTGCTGAACCAAAACGAGCATTGAGGGCTGCAAAGCCCAATTAAGAAGCCTCCAATCTGCTTTGGACAAATATGTTTCTAACTCCAACTTAGAGAGAACATCATTAGGAATTTTAATGGACTCCAATTGTAAACCAATCAAGTACAACCAATTCCCTACTTTTTCTTTCTGCAAGTCTCAAAGCTGACCACCATCGAATGTATCATTAAATTCTTGTGAGAAAAGATTGCTTTTCAGATTTTCCATTGTAATACCCTCAAATGGATATTTGCTAAATTTTCACCTTTCCACTCTGAGGTATTTCGTCAAACAATTTGCTTACTTCTGAAGTTATGAATGTTTATTTGTTTGCAACAAGTTGCTTCAGTTTATACAAAATTCATACCACAAAGATAAATAGTCTATGGAAGGAATAACAAGCCTCAAACAATTGCGTGCCTTATCAAATTGAAACTGCTATTCAAATTTATATAGAACATTACATAGAATGCTTTACAATCTGAAAACAGAGCATAAATAATCTATATGTGAAAGTGTAATGTCCCCTTTTTAGGGTACATTATATTGTGCCAGTTTGTTAGCCCTTTTCACCTTGGCTCGGTGGGCTAACCGGGGCGTGGTCGTGTTCCAGGCGATGAGCGGCCTAGGTGTTTCCAGTTCCAGGCCATCCAGTACAGTTTATGCAGGTTTCCAGAGTACTTACTATTTATAGTAAGTCAACAGGGGTTCAGGATTCCCGACTTTTTAGTAGGTGGTCTTGGAGCGTCTCGTTGAGAGCTTTCCGACGAGCTATTACACGACGACATCTGAGCTCGTTTGGGCTTCCGTTTTAATGCCAGACGATTCCTCACTTATTATTTGTCTCAACAGTCATTTATTTTAAATAACTTAAAGTGAGTTTATAATGGGACGAAAGTGGGCAAACGAAGAGTCACAGTGGGGAAACTGAAGAGTCATAGCTGCAGCCATAAGAGGAGGTTGAGGATCTCATTTGAGCATGCTTCAGTATTATAGATTTTATTTCTCCTTGAGAAT
>MU224136.1:3291381-3306165 GCA_018584345.1 Thuja plicata | reverse complement strand
GGTACTCTAGTCTTGTTTCCTTCGAATCTTTGCATCTATGGGAGTAGCACCGCTGGTAAGCTTTCATTAGGTTCGATCCCCGTCCATTTGTTAACTTCTTCATCCTTAGGAGTAGTAGTGAGGTAGTAAGTAGCTTAGTAGTGAGAGTTTATAGAGTGAAGATTGGAGTGATATAAATTCAAGAGGAGAAGCAAAGGGAGTATACATTGAAAAGCTAAAATCCATCATCATCATAGTCAGAGTTCAGTATCTTCAAAGAAACAACGTAAGCCCGCCGACGTGATTACCAGCAAATCACATCATTATAACTGAGTTAGGATCCACAGGTAAAGAACCTTGGAGTGTTTCCTCACATCCTTTGTGAGTATATGCTTTTCAAGAGAGGGTTGAGTGTTTGGTACCCTGTATCAAGCGTTTAGTCCTATATGTTATGTAGTGGTACAAAACTCACATCAACACAGCCTTGACTTGCAGACTCAGCCAAGTCTGACAAACAGAAAATCAACTTTAAATATTTGAAAAAAAAACATAAGAAACATTTTTGATATATTATGTTTGTTTTAATTGCCATGTTTTTGCAGTGTGATTCCACCAAATCCCAAACCGAGTCAAAAGACAGCTTGCTGAGTTTTTGCCAAATCTGAGTCTCAACACTATGATTCATAGGTTTCGTATATATAGCTGCTATGGCATTGGCTTCAACTACCAACCAACTCTAGTATAACAGCTTTCATGAAACCTGAACATAATATCCATGGATAGGATAAAAAAACACTGATCCAAAGAGATTTAAAATGCAATAGCAGATCCAACCCAATCTTGGAGTTTGGAAGAGAAGAACTTTAGCAGCAGTGTCTAGGAAATTTCACTACATCCAGAAAAAGGGGAAAGGTTTCTCCAATGAATAGATCTAGCTTCCAGTCATTACTCATTGTGCATTATGTATCTATGATATTTTTAAATGAAAAAAGTATCAAATAGGGTCCATAAGTGAATAGCAGAAAAAATGAAAGAGTTGGGTGGGACAGCCACATCTTGGATGAATTGCTTCTAACATTCTTGTTATAGAGGGGAAAGAGCAGATATCTCTGAGATAAAGGTGTCTCAGCTTCTATTTTCAAAAATTGTAACTACAGAAGAAAAAATAAAAGGGAAAAAAGTGCTAACCTCATTGGGAAAAATAGAATAGTCAGAGGGAATAAATCTCAGAGCCAAGGTGATGGAATTTTAAATTTGATGACAAAAGTCAATAATCAAATCATAGAATTTCATCAAATAAATTAAAGGACTGCATATGACATGATGTCTGTGGCTCTTAGTGTACTTTTCGTGATAGGATGGAAATACATGCACACTCTGCCATAATAAACTTCTTGGACAAATGGAATGAAGCCAATTTTTCATTGAGCATAACAAAATGATCTCCAAACTACAAGAAAAGCAAAAAACATAAGGAACAATTACAATAATGGGTATGACCACTCTTACTCTTTAGATATTCTAAAAACCAATCAGCCCACATGTAAAATGAAAATGCAGAAAAAAACAAACCTCATCCTTTTCCGGTGTTGTGGGACGGTTCACCGTCTGCGGGATGTCGTTGGGATAGTAAAACCAGTTCACTCGTGCCCACTTTGACCCAGTATCATCATCCTCCCATAAAACCTGAAAGTATAGAGATACACATAAATTCATAACTAAATGAAAAAATATTTTGACAAAACATAATAAACAAGTTCACAATTGTACATTATCAAGAGGCTTTTCATCCAAGCATGCATTTTAGTATTTTAAATTATGTTGTATTCACACTTAACTGAAATTTTATGTGAAAAAAAGGAAGAGAGATTTTACATTAACACGGTGAGAAATAATACTGCCAGAGTGCCAAAGAAAGAAATTAAGAAGTGTTTTGGATCTTAACGAAGTCTTAATGCTTTCAATTCATGCATGTGACAAGAGCCCAAAACTTCTACATCATACCATATATTAACTACGTAAAAGGGGCATATCTAAAGAATTTATTGTGAATTAATACTAGTGAATCCAGTGCAAAATACAGAAATAAAAAGAAACTGCAGAAAGGCTTGCAATGTGTACATCCAGTAACTATGTGTAGGTGCATCATGTGGTTATTTACCAGACTCAAAATCAACAGAGACTTAACAGGTTGACTTTGGACTCCATCAGATTCAGCACTCAGTCTCAGCGAATGGAAAAACCATGAAATATAGATACTTTTTTAAAAATTTAAAGCTTTTTCTATTATTTGTTCCCTAAATCGATTTTAAAGAAATAATAAAATAAGAAATTACATGCTACTTTGATCACATACACAAGTATGCATTGAGCAAATGAGGGATGCTTTCCAAAGAGATTTGAAACCCTACCCCATATTTTCATTTCTAGTTTTAAGGCCTCAGTAAAACAGTATGTCTTGCAAAGATGGATGTGCAGCACAAGACAACTAATATTGATATTAAAATTGGTAAAGATATTGATCTGGTTGAGGAAATTACACAACAGATTCTTCTCCTGTAGAGAAGGGGGAAGTGGCAAGTGCCCATAGAAAGAAACCAAGTACAGAGGGCATCTTACGCCCTAGGATTCTGAAGCATTGACCTAAAGGGGTGACCCTAATGATCAATCATTTAATCCGCAGAGAGTAGACGGGATGTACTGCACAAATTTTAGGAATAAACGCATTCAAAAGTAAAAGGAAAAGGCTAGACTAGATAGCCTATAAATCTAGGGAAGGTTTGGATGGGAAATGATTTTGTTTCTTCTGATGTTTTAGGTTGTGTTTAAGAGCATGCTAGGCGATTCTAGAAGCTAGATCAACTGGAGTTTCCCTCAGGCAGACATAGAAAGAAAGAACGAAATTAAATTAATGTCCCTGAATAGCCAAGAATAGGTCAAAGGGACTGGAAGAAATCTCGGGCAAATTCAGCCATCTAGGTCTATAATATGATTTTGTGCAAGAAGTGAGGAACATAAAAGGAAAACCTACAGTGTAATGTGCCCAATTTGGGACCTAAAAGATATACAATTTGATAAGTTTTAATTAAAGATTGACACTTTGATATAAGCATCCACCCTTTATTGACAAGCATAAGGGAAGCGCGTAAATAGTGATCTGGAAGCATCTGAAAATAATTAAACACCACACAAAGATGGAAAACAGCGACTCTTAAGAATATGATATTGTTGAAGTTGACTCCTTATCAATACCTCCAAGCACGATGACAAAAGCACAAAGATATCCATCAACAGGCAACATACGGTGAAGTGAAGAAGATAAGAGAATAAGAACAAGAATTAGTCTACAACAGTTCGCTCTTGATATGGAAATGTCAAACATACATGATGTTCAAATAAGAAGGTTACCATCTAAACTAGGAATCGATGTTATGTCAGAAATCATGTATCTTAGCTCCTAACATTACAAAGAAGGATATCGCTATCAAGTAATCTCGATCGGAAAACATATATAAGAGCATATTTGTAATATAATCGATTTACCAAACCAATCAATAATCATCGTCTGGCAACGATCATCCACGTACAAGAAGTAAAACATATGTTTATGGGAATCAGTAAGAAGGAATTGGTGGAGTTCATTGTAAGATACCAAGCTTCATGAATCAAAGAGGCAACTGAATCGTGGAAGTCCAATAGCGTTGAAGATACAGAGCATGTTGCATTATAGTTACGTCGATAAGTTTGATTGGGATCACTATGGAGGAGATCGATTATGACAAGGCACGGCACCATTGCTGACAATAGCAACTATAATAAGTATAACCAAACATATCGACTAACATCAACGTTGAGCTTCTTTGTAATCGATTTATTAATCAAATTAGCCATTGATAATGAATGATGTGGCACTGATTAGCAAAGAAGATAAAGGGTAATCCGATTATATATATGCCAAGTCAAGGAACGACTATACAACATTAAGTATAGATTTAATAAGAAGATCCACCCACACTAATTAGAGGAAGGGTTCGATTGAAGAGATGAGTGAACAAGCAATTACTAGTTGAAGATCGTTCATATTGAAAGGATGCAATTAAGTCTAATCAATAATCATAATGGAAAGATGTGTTTAAGAAGGATGATGATAGCAATTACATATCAGTGATTAAGGAAGAACTATTTGTTGTTTTTCTGTGCTCGTTTAACCACAGGTAATGATTTGCCCTCCCAACCATAGACAATACCCAATTGTCTCCCCCCAGCACTGCTTCTTCTCAATAATGCAGATTGTATGTATTATTTCATGTTCAAGAGAGGAAGATTTAATCTTCCTTTATATCTATTGGTGGTGCCCCTTCACCAAGGGTCACCACTCTTCCAAGTTGGCCCAATTAATTAATTCATAAAATTATATTAATGTATAATATATAATTATAACTCATAATTATATATCATATAAAAATATAATTATATTATATTATCACAATAATAATATAATAATTATATTATCAATATAATGATTATATCACAAAAATTATATTAAAATAATTATTATATCACAATAATTATATTATCACAACCTTTATGTTATCTATGTTGGTTCGAAGGAATCTAACCATAGCTACAATAACATTAACACTCCCTTTTAGCTAGAGAGGAATCCTTCCCGCTATCTGAGTTATGTAGTGATATCCACCATGGCTACTCCAGAGGGTGGGTCCATCATGGCTACTCCCATGAATGGAAATGCAAAAGAACACAAGTGCCCATCACGAAATCACTCAAAGTGATGTCATCATCTCATCATGACGTTCACCATGGCTACTCCCAAAGGGTGAACAACACAAGTGCTAAGTCATGGAGTCTCTCACATGACCTCCACCATGGCTACTCCCAAAGGGTAGATCCATCATGGCTACTCCCATGAATGGAAATGTAAATGAACACAAGTGCTCATCACGGAATCACTCAACGTGATGTCGCCATCTCATCATGACGTTCACCATGGCTACTCCCAAAGGGTGAATAAACACAAGTGTTAAGTCATGGGGTCTCTCACATGACATCCACCATGGCCACTCCCATGAGTGGAAAGTGCAACAAGGGCTTTCACCTCAAATTCTCCATCTCAGAGAAAATGCATTACAAGGGCTAATACCTCAAATTTCTCCGTCTTAGAGAAAATGCATTACAAGGGCTAATACCTCAAATTTCTCTGTCTCAAAGAAAAATGCATTACAAGGGATTGTACCTAAAACTTCTCCCTCACAGAGAAGAATTCATTAACAAGGGATTGCACCTCAAACCTCTCCCTCACAGAGAAGAATGCATTAAAGTACATCTCAAGTAATCATTGATGTTGAGACTCCCTCTCAACAAGGGCTTCATTCTCCACAATTCCAAGCTTGTCTCGAAAATGCACAAACTTTGCTCTGGCAGGGGCTTGATGAGAATATCGGTCGTCTGATCATCAATGCTAATGTACCTCAACTAAATAGCATTCCTTTACACCATATCTCAAATATAGTGATATTTGATCTCCACATGCTTTGCTCTGTCATGAAAACAAAGGGTTGGAGTCTGCATTACTATTGGTGAATCCCAAGCTCACCAACTATCCATCTATCCAGGAATATCATGTCCTAGGTGTCAGCATAAAGGCTTTCCAGCCTACATACATGGAACTCCATCCCATGAATCATAGTCCCCTGACTGTTACAATTTCCTGGTCACTACATAAACCATCTCGACATGGTCTACTCCCTCTGAACCAATATGACCAAGATCCTTGGAAGTTAACTGAAGCAGATCCTCTAGCTACTCCCTCTGACACGAAAGCATACCCTGCTACATGGTCCCAATCATGGAAGATATCTTGCTCCAAGAGACTCATCATCTAGTATATGATTGTTTGTTCAAGTATCACAACATTGTTCGTAAGAGCAATTTCCCGTACACAAATGTACTTGTTTGATTCCATAGTAACATAAGTGAATGTAATAAACTGTGGATTTATCCCCAGGCTTGGCTACATCAAAGCCTCCCACATTGTTGGTAATTCTCAGATAAAACCAAAATCTCGCGCAACTCCAAATTCAGCTTCCGCACATGATAATGGCAGCTGAGAGATTAATTACGAACTCCGCACTCATATCAATTTCAACAATTGTTCTCATTATAATATGGATTCCACACAATGAATAAAAATTCTCCTTAGCCGACTCTTAGCTTCTTCAATTTCTGAAATACTCAATAGGAACTCTGCTGGCAGGAAAATATGAAGGCTATTTGAAAGCTCAACTTCATTCAACACTTTTGGATTACTCCCAAGATCACACCAAACCATCTGAGCAACCCGCAACTATGCAATCCTTCCTGGTATGATGCAAAAATAGGCCCGAACACTACACATTCCAACATTGTCTTTAGCAATACCCATTCTTGTGCCATCAAAAGAACAGAGCATTCAAAGCTTGTTGCATACAAATAACACATGGGATTAGCTCGAAAGCTTTCTGAGGAGTGTTCTCCTTTAGTTAATTTTGTTGATGCTCAAGGAACAAGTCCGATTTCGGAAATGGATCTCCACTGCAAATATGTATTGCCTCTGTCCACAATAACAACCAAAGTGTAGAAATTTCTAAGTGATTAATCAAGTCTACAATAATAATTGTGCTCCAATAGAAACCATACGAAGATTACTCAAACCATTATGGCACCATATATTATACTTTCCACGATAATATTTTAAATGTCCACAATACCTTTATGTCACCAAATAATCTTTACATCAAAATATTAAAGCTTGCCCACATAGCTCGTCCGTGATCTCTGTCTGTGTGTTGTCCCAGACATCTGCGGAGGAGAATACTCAATCCGATCAAAGACAACTCTCAAGTAATCTTTGCATGAATTAGGAAAGAAGCTAAAAACTTGTTGCCGATAAAGTCAAGCAAAACTTATGGGATTGTCGTCCAGTCAAAGGCTTTCTAAGGAATCATTAGTGGATTGAACTACAAATTCATCTGTTGAATCATTAGTGGATTGTTCAACCACTATTCCAATGTTACCAATATATCTCGATATGTCATTGTGATCATACATCGTTCAGGTGATATGGTAATATTTGATAAATAGCATATTCAACTTTTATGGGTATTGCTTGCAGTAGATACCCTGTTTGAATCCTTCCTCTATCATTATGCTAGGTCTCAACAATAGAATCGGATAAGATTGTGGTGAAGACAAGATCACACTCCCGTAATATCACTCTGATGCGATGCTTATTTTGTCGCAATTCTTCCGTCTACATGGATTGCGACATAGCTTTGTGATAATGATTTGTTGTTAATGAAATAATAGTTCCATAATTATTGTTGGCAAAAATTGACAACTATTGATGTTTGCCATTGATTGTAATTCTCATGAATCACTTATCAATATGTATATTGGTCGTTCTGCAATTGCGTCTGATGATAGTTCAATGTAAGCAAGTTTGAATCCTTTCAATGCTGACTGATGATGATGGCCTGTCGAAAACTCCATTCCCTAATCTTCGTGGTAGTCAACAATGATGTCGTTAGTCTATTCAATGTTTTCGATGAAGGTCTGATTTATCCAGTGATGGAATGCCAATTCTCTATTTGCTATATGGAATTAATCCAATTCCAAAGTTATTTTCTAGGTCTTCCTAATACTTAGCGCCTAGGTTTCCGACTCTGTGTGGACAATTAGGATCTCTGCAGGGATGCGGCAGAATAGAGACCACCTTGAGAGACGACAAGAGCAGCAGCACACGGCGAAGCTGCTCCAGCGCTCTGTGATCCCTCAAAGCTGCAATGACGCTAGCAGGTAATCAACGGGCACTCCTGTCTGCAGCCTCTCGAGCTCTTGCAGCGCCTCCGCTTCAATGCCACACTCCCATCCAGCAATGAACCAGTGTCCTTCACGAATTTCACCAACAACTCCACATACCGATCGTTTGTCACAATCGCCATTACTCCTCATCTACGCCTGCCAGGATTCAAACACACTAATTCTTGTTTGAATTCCAATTCCATATATATTGTGAAATATTTTAGAAACCTCACAGGCTTGGGAGGAGGGCCTGCTCTGATACCATGTTTTTTTGTGCTCATTTACACCACGGGCAATGATTTGCCCTCCCAACCATAGACAATACCTGATTGTCTCCCCCGAGCACTGCTTCTTCTCAATAATGCAATCTTTGTATGTATTATTTCCTGTTCAAGAGAGCAAGATTTAATCTTTCTTTATATCTATTGGTGGTGCCCCTTCACCAAGGGTCACCACTCTTCCAAGTTGGCCCAATTAATTAATTCATATGATTATATATCTTATAAAAATATAATTATTATATTATGATATAATATAATTATATATCACAATAATAATATAATAATTATATTATCAATATAATGATTATATCACAATAATTATATTAACACAGCTATCTATGTCGGCTTGAAGGAATCCGACCATAGCTACAATAGCATTAACACTATCATTAATCAATAAAGAAGCCATTATATATTACTAAGGGGTGTGATTAGCCTTAAGGAGAAGAAGTGATTAATGAATAGATATGGGAGGTATCTTTTGGGAATGCAACCTATCAAATTCAATTGCAAGATATAAGAAGACACTTCTATCATTCAACTTGGGCATCATCGAATATTATTTCTTTTTATTTAATCCAGTATTGGATCTGCTCTATTTGAGGGAATTGCCTCTTAAAAAAATCAGTGGCATATGATCTAACGTTTACAATCAGACACAGCCAGAAAATTGCATATGTATAAGTTCAGATCAGACACAGCAATATCATCACTATAAGCTATAATTGGAGATATTGCATACTTACAAGGTGTAAATCAGACACAGCATCCATCATTGAAGTTGCAGGCTTACAATTATAAATCAAATACAGCAACATATCGAGGTTAGTCGATATCCATTCATTGCATAATCAGATAGATATATCAGACATAGCAATCCTATTGCTAAAAGCAATACATCTCAATTGTATAAGCATATCGCATATCAGACATAGCAACATTCCTAATAAGATTTATAGCATATTTAATCATTGTATATCAGGCATTGCTATCCATTGAATATCAATTTTGCACATATTCATACATATATATCAGAAATAGCAATTGATATCTTGTGTAACATCTTTACTTGGTTTTCATTGCAATTATTTGACAAAGTAAGAAGACGGAATCGGGCAATTGTCCCGGCATTCCAAGTTGGCCAAAGAGGGACATTACATACAGTAGGTTACACCATAGATGGAAAACTCGCCAAAACCAAAAACTCGCCAAGGACTGGTAAAAACTTAGGAAAAACTTGGCCAGTTCTCGGCAAAAACTTGGAAACAAACTCCAGAACTTTAAAAAAATGCTTAAATTTATTAGAAATGCATTTTTTTGCAAAATTCAATGAGAAGATGCATCTAATTAGTCAATAAATGACAACACAAAAGAAACAAGCTAAGTCTAGATATATTTAAATGCAAAGTGCGTACAAAATCGCATTCTCATGAGGAATGTTGATGGCTGGAAGCCTGGAAGCAAAATAGTAAATGGTTTTTGTAAAACTAAAAGTAAATACATCATTACAATTACATCTTCCTCTTCCCAACTCTAGTAAAAACTAAGGGAGAGGTAGAACTAGAGGGCCTAGTCCTAGAAGTTTGCACTGGGCGTGACTGTGCCTCCTCGCTTGGTATGTCTGACTCAGGCTATGGCTCATCCTCCATCCTAGATGTAGCTCTGCCTCTAGCTTCTCCTGGCACTGGCAATGACTCCTCATCCGACTCATCCTCCTCAATGTCGTCCAGTGTGAAACTATTAGGGTTTGATTTTTTTTTTAAAACTAAAGATTCTTCAAAAAAATAGTGAACGATTCAGCAAAACTTGTCAAAAATAGTGTTAAATCTTGTTCCAATGACTCAAAATCCTTTTTAACTACCAAGGAATGGTTTTCTATTCATCTAGATGCAACAAAAAATAAATAAAATGCTTTAAAAAAACATAGAAAGAAAATCAGAAAACCTACCTAGGAATTTGATTTTTCTTCAAAAACCACCTCCAATCCGCTTCAAATCGATGGAAATCAGTTTGCAAGTGTTCGGAAGAGTATTTTTCCCTCTCAGAAAAATAAAAGTGAAGGAGATATGAAATTGATTGGGGTTGTTTTTTGCCTTTAAACAATGATTTTAGACTGTGGTCAAGTTTTAATGACAGACTTGCCAAGTTTTTGGCAAAAACTCGGTGAGTAATCAGCAAGTTTTTGCGAAAAAATCGGCGAGTTTTTGGTGCAAGTAAAAGTGGTAAAAACTTGCCAGGCCCAAAAACTCAGCAAGTTTTTGCTACTCGCCGAGTACTCTGCGAGTGTTCCATCTATGGGTTATTCATCATTCACCTAGTTTCCTATTTCTCAACTTATTGTTGCAATAGATACAAAAAGGCTTTTTCCTTATCCTTTTTTAACTATGAGCAGATAAAGCAAAAAACCTAGCTCAATGCTCTACTTTCTCCATTCTCAAATCCCAAAAGGCAATGGACGCGCAGGTGAGTTTAGAGTAAGAAGAATTTGCAGGTGTCCACAAATGAGAGATAAAAACGAAATCCTAACTTCTAGCAGCTATGCACAATACATAATCCTCAAAGTTCTCAATAGAACTGCAATAAAGCAGTCGTGCAAAGCCTCAGAAATGTGCTGGTTGGGAAATAGCAAAATCCTAAAATTAAAGGTTGAGTGTAAATTAATGAAGGAGAGTTCTCTATTACTGCTAGGTATGATTTAGAACCACCTACTTAATGTAATGTCCCCGTTTTGAGATTAGTGGATTTAGCCTATCATTGGGTCCTTGTAGGCTAATACTGGGGATTAGAGGACCCCGTTGTGGGTTGTAGCCCTATTTTGAGGGACTTACTATTTATAGTAAGTCAACAATTGGTTCTACGGATCTCAGATGATTTAGAGGAGTTATATGATGCTCTCAGATTTTATTTCCAACTTCTGATTTGGACTCCAAGATTCTTGGAGGGAGCGTCTATTTTTAGTAAGTCACCCCGTCAGGTTCATTCATCATTTTTCATCATTAGGATCACTCTTGTGCTGTCGGATTTTGATTTTGATGCTTCCTCAGTTGTTTTCACAAGAAGGGTGAATTATTATTATTATTTAATTAAATCGGCTAAGGTTGCTATTTTTATTGGGATTATATTTGGACATCTTAGTGTTATAGCTCGTTGGAACCGGGTTGAGAAGTTTTAAATCCTGAGCTCATAAAACAGGGACCCTATGTGTCAAAATATTGTTATTTTAATGAAAGGGTTGTTTTTCCTCATTAAAGTGGAAAGAAATATAATAGTTTATTATATTTCAAATGTGCACATAAAGCATAGTCTTTATGTAAGTGAAAAGTGTGAAGATGAAGTTAGGGATGGATTTGTGAGGAAGACTTTATAAAGGCTCTTGGAAGAATTCGAAGGATTCATTATGGTTCTTATTCTTTTGAAATTGATTTTTAAATTGCTCTGAGTTTGGAGTTGAGGGTTTCGAATTTCAGCAGGAAGAATTGTGAATTTTTCATGTGTCTTACACTTTGAGTTGGATTTGATTGCCAACGAATTGTGCAGAAATTGCAGCCAGCTTTGGTAATTCTGAAAGTATCTTTGAATGCCATTAATGGGGGAGTTGATAGTTGATGTTTTTGGACGCCATTTAATGGCGCATCTTTGGGTGCTATTGTTGGAACGATTTGGGGTTGGTTCACAAATCCCTTTGTCTTTCTAGTTGCGGCTTGCACTTATTTCAGCATGGGGGTTCTCTATAGCAGTTGTCTTCCTTCTAGCAGTTGCAGCCAACATTGAAACCGCTGGAAACAAATGGTAGCCGTCTTCTTTCATTACTTGCAGCCAGTGTGGTAGCCGTTGAAAGTAGTCACGGGTTATTCTTGTCATTTATTTGCTAAGTTTTGGTTATGCATAATTTGTTATCAGCAACTAGGGTTTTGAATTTAAATCAAATAGAATGCATGGTTATTTGTATTTCAATGGAATTGAATTGTTAAAGAATATTGGTGGAATCATTGTTTTACCTGGCAAACTATGTTAAAAATTCATATCATTTTACAATTCCAAAACAAATAAAACTTTTGCAAGTAAACTCAGAGATAGAGCCAGGCAGGCTCTTTACACTTAATCCCTACAGTAATAAGAAAACTATCTTGAAAAAAACAACAAAACCCATGTCCAGAACATACGTACAATGGCAGCTAGAAATCTCCATAGTTCAATGTAATGTCCACTCTTCCGGTTGTGTTAGGTGATAGGGGACAGTTTCCTTATAGTCCAAATCACTAGAGGCTTCTATCTTTAAATTTATACTCAAATGAAATTGGAGAGTTGCTATGCAAGTCAATTATATGTAAGGATTAGATTATTCAACAATACTTGTATGGAGATGATGATTTCAATGATCAACCGATTATGATTTTATAATCCCTAAATAGTAGAAAATGGTGGAATGTGTTGATGTTTTGTAGCTTTTGTCGGATAAATCCTATGAGACTATTGAATATATATATATATATATATATAAAGTAGTATTAGGAGAAATTAATATAATAATGATTCAGAGATATTACATGTGTGTGTGTGTGTGTGTGTAGTTACATAATCAATTATCATTATATTAATCTCATAATAATGAATAGACATGTCCCATGAAGGGACATGTCTCTCCTAGCCTCATTCTCGATATAAATGAAAGAGAGATTGCTGCATTTGGAAAACATATACAACATAGAGTGCTATTACATTTGCAGCTATCCTAAAACTTAACATGGTATCAGAGCCAGACTGCAAATGTAAGAGAGCAGTTTGTTGATGGTGAATGTGTGACTGTCTCAGAAAATACAGTCTCAGTACAGGGACCATATCTCACAAATCCACCGTTGGATTTTGCTGAATTTTGGATACGTTGGTGACAAACAAATTTTGAAGAATCTCACCGAAGTGATTGGAGAGAGTATGGGGTTCAAAAGTTATGACAGACTCATGTGTACGGGTCTATGTGAAATTCCTGAAAGCGGCTTTCATTAAAGAGATATATTAATTTGTTATGATCGTGGTCAAACATTAACAAAGAACGTATTCAAGGAAGGGTGTCTCTTTCTATAAAGAAAGCATTAATTATAGTGTCACCTCTCTTGGAGCAATCAAGTCATTTCACAAGAAGACATGATAATTGTTCAACAATATAAGAGTGGGAATTGTACATTGTGGGGGGGAATAATAACCAATGTTACATTCCCATTTGAACCATCCTTAGTGGGGAGATGATTCAAAAGGGAAATGTCTCTCAAATAATCTGAGAAGGCGTTTTCTGATTTGATGTATATGGACCTTCATTGAAGCAACTTTTGTCAAGGATGTTGATGTGCAGATAAGTATCTATTATCCTTGAATATTACATTTATCTACTCATTGTAGTCTCTCTATCATCTCTATTTCTATACGTACTATAAGAGATATTTTCCTTGATCTTTTCTGGAGATGCTCTTGCAAGAAAAAGAAGATTGATATCAAATTCAGAGGGAGTTTGACACTTCAGAGATAACTTTGGACGAAGAGCTCAGAAGATTGATATCAGATTCAGAGGGAGTCTGACAGTTTATCTTAAGCAATCTTGGATGAAAAGATCAACAGATTGATATTTTCTCAATGAGTTCTTCTCTGTGAGAGAAGTTTGAGGTGAAATCCCTTGTTTCCACCCTCTGAGCTAAGGCATGGTGGATGTCATATGTGTGACTCCATGTTTTTAATGGGCCTGCCCCTGTGTAGATCATGAGGAAGTGACGACTTCCAAATGATTATCACTTGTATTTGTTAAAGTTATTGGAAGGTGACGATCTTACAATAACTTGATCTTCTATCATGATGGACATCTTATGATGGTTGAAACAGATCATGATAGATGATATCTTGCATGGTGGATTAAGTTCCTTATACAAGCCATGATCTTCTATTGTGATAGACATCTTGTAATAGCTGAAACAGATCATGATAGATGGCATCTTGTATTGTGATAGATATCTTGTGATGGGTGAAACAGATCATGATAGATGGCATCTTCTATTGTGATAGACATCTTGTGATGGTTCTTATGGTAAGTGCACATTACCTATGAACATTTGTTGAGTACTTGGTGGATATCATAAGACTTGATATTCTGCAGGCCATTGCTCTGAGCACTTGGTGAATATCATGAGACTTGATATTTTGCAGGCCAATGCTCTCGATATCATGAGATGATGTCTTTATGAACTCTTGAGTACTTGGTGGACATCAAGAGATTTGATGTTAGTAGGCCATTACTCTGAGCACTGGGTGAATATCTTGAGAGTTGATATTCTGTTGGCCAATGCTCTCGATATCATGAGATGATATCTTTATGAACTCTTGAGTACTTGGTGGACATCATGAGATTTGATGTTGGTAGTCCATTACTCTGAGCACTTGGTGAATATCTTGAGAGTTGATATTCTGCAGGCAAATGCTCTCAATATCATGAAATGATATTTTTATGAATCTATGAGTTATGGTGAATATCATGAGACTTGATATTCCTGGTCTGACCATATCTCTGATATCACAGTAATGTGATATCAAAATAAAACTTTCACAATTAACTTTGTGTTGCTCTCTTGGATGGATTTTATCCTCCCTAGCTAAGAGGGAGTGTTGATGTTTTGTAGCTTCT